>SJYG01000869.1:380845-454231 GCA_006410535.1 Litocranius walleri
AAAAAAAAAAAAAAAGAACATAGGTTACATATTTGAAAAAAAAAAAAATATATAGAATATACATATATTCCAACATATATAATGTATTTTAAATTTACTAGAGTTACCTGTATACATGCAAGTTACAATGCACTTATTGGATACATTAACAAAGAAAATTTTGAAGAATAAAAAAGCAAAGACAATTTTGGCAAAATTTTCCTAAAAGTACTTTTTAGGTAGTTCTCACCAAAATTGTGCAAGGGAAGGGATACAACTATTTATACTTTTTTAATAAAAACTTCTATTTAAAGAAAGTTAAATTTATATTCAACTTACTCTCAGGTCAGTAGAAATATGAAACTCTCAGACCACATTAATTTGATAGTAAAAAAAGAATCAATGAGACGTTAGCAAAAAAGAAAATTAGGTTTTAACTAAAAATCTTTGAGTACCTGAAATAATTTCCTACTACTCATATTACTACCTACCAAAGGAGAACTAGTCCTCATGACTGAGATAAACTGAAGACAAAGTTAAAACTTCCCTGGTGGCTCAGCAAGGAATCCACCCGCCAATGCAGGAGATCCAGGTTCAATTCCTGGTCTGGGAAGACCCTACATGCTGTGGGGCAGCTAACCCCATGGGCCCCAACTACTGAGCCTGTCACCCAAGAGCCCAGGCTCCAAACGAGAGAAGCCAGCACGATGAAAAGCCCATGGACGGCAGCTAGAGAGCAGCCCTCCACTCACCCTGACTAGAAAAAGGACCCAGCAGAGTCAAAAATAACATGAATAACTTTAAAGTTTTAAGAAGAGTAAATTCTTATCAAAACTACTAGTCAAAGGTGAGGCATGATCATAATTCTCTAAGAGAAATATCCTCTTGTTTGCTACTACTGAAAAACAGGATAAAACAAAACGGGAAAGCCTGAAGGCAGAAGGAGAAGAGGGTGGCAGAGGATGAGATGGTTAGATAGCATCACTGACTCAATGAGCATGCACTTGAGCAAACTCCAGGAGATGGGAAAGGACAAGTGAACACGACGTGCTGCAATCCACGGGGCCGCAAAGAGCAGGATACGACTGGGCAACTGAGCAACAACCGCAGATATTACAAGTGAGGGGAACGCACGACAGTCTGCAATGTGATTACATTTTTCAAACAATTTTTATCAGTACATCAGAAAACTAAAGGATTATATTTTATAATTACCTTATTTAACAAAATACACTAAAGCAGGTACTTCTAAGGTCAGTAAGAAGTTAATCATTTTCAACTCAACAGGATAATCATACATATTTGGGGAACATCAGGAAGAAAGCAATTATTACTGAAACACATAATCATAGTTTTTCTCAACTGAAAAGATACTTACTGGTCCTGTATATTTTAAACAAATATTACACTCTTTTAACAAAATGTATTTTAAATTTCTACTTAAACAGCAACTGGTCAACATGAGAAACTTAAAATGTCACGTTATGATGCTAACAGATTCTTAATCTCCCTTTCTTACATATTTTTAGCAATAGCTCTGCTTTTTTAGTTTTCAATTCCTCCATATGTAAGTATTTAGTCCAAAGAAAATCTTCTTCCTAAACTGTATATAAGCCACTATTACTAAATATAATCCCGATTATTTCTGAACTATTCAAATGCCTTCTACTAGCACAATTTTATGTTGCTCTACTCAAAGTAATAAACACATTTCCTTGTTCTACAATTATTACGCTATTATGAAAACCTGACTGCTAGAACCTCAAGTCAAAGCACAGCTGATGATTCATGTTTTATCTAGATAAACTTTCTTTTCTATAATTTCTCGAAATGAATACAGGAGAGCCTACAATTACCATAAAACATGGGGTCACTAGTAGTTAAATGGTCTACTGTGACCTTATTTCACAGTTACATTAAAGAGGTTTTAATGTAAGTATTTTACAACACTAATTTTTTTCCAGTGGTATTTTAGTGTTTCCCTCCATTCTTTTCTAAAAATACCATAATAAATGGGGGACCTGCAGATGAGGTAAGTAAAAGGGCCAGCCAAATCTATGATCCATGCTTGTCCTTAAGGTCTCACAGTTCTTCTTGGGACCACTCTTAGTCTCACTCATTACTGTCAGATTCATAAGATTTTCAAAAGACCCCAAGAAGCCCACGGTCCTCACTATAACCCTACTCCCACCACGCCCTTCTTCCTCAGAGTTCTGACACACCACACCTTTCCTGACCACAGCTCACTTCTATGTTCCATTGCCTCTGAATCCTTGACTGTTGGTGGTATCAGCAAATTTCTTTGATAAACTAATCTGTGCTAATACTGTCAATAAAAGGCAATAGTTGTAAAGCATCTCTTCCAGAGAATTTGTAATTTTAAACAAAACACTGTAGAAAGAATTCCATAACACAAAGGAGAGACACAAAGTTTGGCATTGGCTATTCGCAAGTTAAATCACTCAGTCAACCATGGAGTCTAGCTTTGCGAGTAAAAATTAACGTGGACATAAATCAGTAGTGAATGTATGTCTGGCATAGATATATGTGTCACAGCAAATGCAAACTGGAAACTAAAAGTTGTATGAACTCATCTTAAGTCCCACCTCTGTTAAATCTTCTCATGGTCAAAGGAGAGCAAATGACCCCTGTAGTCAATCCAGTTAAAACGAGCAGGTAAGCACCCAAAAGAATTACTTAAGAGCATAGCATATATGAGGTCTTCTCAGCACACCTGGTATTTATGACTAAAGTGTCTTTTCTAGTTTATGCATTCACAACAATTTGGTAAATTACAAATTTAGTTAGATATGGTTTATTCCCAATTCTGACAAACCACTCTGTTCTTTATCACATTAATCCAAAACTCTATGAATGAGGTAATCTTCTACCAGTACATTCAATCTGCAATTAATCCTATAGTTACAAGTCTAGAGTCTAGAATATCCTTTCTGAACAACAGGTCAAAGGTCTTTGTAAAAACCGGCATTGGATGGATTCTGCTGTATAATCATCTCATGAAGAATCCTCCTGACCTAAAACCTCAAACATGGGATCAGCCAGATGACTTGAGGAAAGATAAAACACCCCTAATTCTGAATTTCTTAACCCCGGAAACAAGGATACCATCACTAGCTCAGATGGAATGTCCAAGAGACACTGTGCAGAGTACTATGAACATTATATTATAAACAAAATGTTATAAACTGATTCTGCTTGTTTTTTCTACGCAATCCTATTTAGAATTTCTGCACAGTTACACGTTCACAAAAGTTAAGGACTACACCACTTAAGAGCTTTCACAGCCTTTCAACCTATACTGAAAAGATTATTAAAAGAATTGAATGAATGAAGAGCTAGAACCATTCGGAAGAGTTCTTGAAGACAAAGTCTACATACAATGCACACTCACCTATCTGTAAAACAAATTTTATTTAAAACATTAATGCTTTATTAACTACAAAAAAGGTCACTAAAGTGACCAGATAAAATCTACACTAGACCAATAATTTATTTTATATCCTTTTAAGTCACATATCTGGCCCTACTGTTTAAACAAACTGACTAAGCAAGTATCCAATTGCCCTCACCTCCACTTCCCACCTCCTATTCCTTTTGCTTTGAAGATAAGTATGAAGTTCAACTCAATCCTAAAAGACTGCTTCACCTATGAGCTACATTTCTACATTTTACCTTGACTTTCTTTATGACCTTGGGGAGAAACCTACCAAATAACAATTATAATACTATTTTTGTGTTCCTTCCTATTAATGAAATTCAGTTCTAATATGCAAACAATAGTGAAACCTTTTAAATTGAACCTAGAGAGCTGAAAGCCTTTGAGTTACAAATATCAAATGATGTGCAATGTAAACCACATTTTAAAAACTTAATTTGACTAGTTAAAAAAATTACAAAGGCCCCAAATTAAACAAGATTGAAAAACAATTCTGAGAAACACCAACAGCCTCCTATTATTTCTCTTTATGGACAACTGATCTGCAATGTGGAAAATAACAAGAAAAGAACAAGTAGCTGTAACTAGCCATTTCCTTGCTTTGTAAGCATAACAGCGGGACAACAAACGAAAACTTGGCAAAGAACGGGAAAAGGGTATATAAAGAAACCTACAACCTGAAAATTACGAAGATAACCTATCTTTGAAGTCACTAATTGTATACATATGTTGGGCAGTAATCTTGGTATTGTCTTATTAGCACTGGAAAGGTAAATCCTTGCCTTGGAGGAACAGCTACTAAGTACATCTCAAGATCTTAGTGCAGTTTACGAGCAGTATCTTGGTAGGTTTCCCTAAGGTACTCTAAAGTACTTAACATCCTCCACACATCCAGCCACCACGAGAGTGAGAAGTAAATAAACACGGCTGACTTATGCAACTACTCATCACGGAATTCTAGTCAAGAATGAAAAGTAAGTATCTACACAGTCATTTACTACCCAAAGAAAGCGCAGAACGCCACGTACAGTAAGATCCACCCGTGACTGACCACCACAGAAACCAGAGGCCTTCACTCCGGATTTCAAAAAGTAACAATGTCAACTCCACGTTTTAACAGCAGACAACAGTGCTTCGTGAGATCTCTTCTTCCAGGTCCTCACAAGGTGAATCTAAAACCTGAGAGAGCGAGCAACGCCCCCTCTAAAAGCACCCTACCGTAAAGAAAGAGATAACGAGAACAGCAGCGCGTCCAGGATCAGCAGACCCAGGCCGATCCCCGGGCGGGCCCACGGGCCTGGGGGCCGGAGACGCGAGGTCGGGGTGTGTGTGCGGGGGGGGCAAAGTGGATCCAACCCCAGGAACCACGGCACAGGCCGCGGCCTGAGCGCGGAAGCGGGCGGGAAGGGCGCCGCGCCGCTCCCGGGGGAGCGTGCAGAGGCGAGCGGCTCCACGCCGCGGCCGGAGCGCGCCCACGGGGCAAGCCTACCCGGGCGCCGGGGCCGGCGGCGAGCCGGGCGCGCAGGGGAGGAGAGCCCGGCAGACGGCCCCGGGAGGCGGCGGGCCGCGGCGCGGCGGCGGCGGCGTCTGGGCGCGGGGCATTACCTAACTGTGACGACAGAGAAGTGTCCCCGCGCTCCGGCGCCGGCCCCGGCTGCGCAGCGTGTGGGGTCGCTCCCGCTTCGCCCGCAGCAGCAGCAGAGCCAGCTCCTTCAGCCAGTCGCCATTTCCCGCCTACCGACCTGCGGCACCGCACGGACGGGGACCCGGATGGAACGCGGCCGCCCCGCGCAGGCGCCCTGCCCGCCCGCTCCCCCTCCCGCCGCGACCCCGCGCGGAGGGCGGGGAGGAGTGCGGGCGGCTCCGGCGGCGAGGCACCGCGGCCGGAGAAAAGCCAACCCCCGAGAGCCGACTCTGCTTCCGTGAGGCGCGCTGGCGCTCCTGCGGCCGGAAGAGACTCAGGGGCCCGAGCTCCCGACGAGAACAGGCGGCGGGGCCTCGGGCCGCAGGCAGCCGCGGGGACGAGGTCCGCCGGGCTCCGCGGGCGCGCGGGACGTTTGAGCGCGAGGGGCCTCCGTAGCGGCGGGCGCAGGGGCAGTAGGGAGTGGAGAGGCGGGGACCGGGGACGGTTCCCCCCCGCGGCTAACGGAACTGTCGGCGCAGCGAGGGGGCGCGCGCGGCTCGGGGCGGGCTCGGCCGCGCCCCCTGGCGGCGGAGGCGCAGCCCCGGCCCGGCGCGCGGGGAGGCGGGGCCGCGGCCGCCGGTCCCGGAAGTCCGCTTTTCCCGCGCGCCGCCTCGGGGGCGCGGCCGTCGCTCGGGGGTCACGTGAGCCCGCGCCGCGCGCGGCGGCCGCTCTGAGGAAGACCCCGCCTCCCGCGGGCCCGGGGCGCAGGCTGACGGCCTCGCGGCGCAGCTCGGGCCCGGCCGGGCGTCCGCTGCCAGTGGAAGGCAGGCAACCGAGCGTGCTGACGCGAGGCGCGTGCTCTGCGCGTGGAACTCCGCGCCGCTCTCGCTGTTCCGTCAAGAAATACGTCTGTGAAGCCTTCGTTTGTTAGGGCCGTACCAGACGCCAGGGGTGCGACCGGCAGCAAGGCAGGCACCGCGAGGGTTCAGTCTGTTAAGACCGGCGAGGAACAGCCGCGGTGCGCTGCGGAAACGGGACTGCGGGAACGAGTTCTTGACGGGCGCCGTCAGAGCACCGGGAGACGCGGGGTGGGCGGCCTGGCGAGGCTTGACGACGACGTCTCGGTGACACGCGGAGAGACGGCGTCACGAAGGAAGAGGACCCGAGCAGAGGGGACGGGACGGGAGCGCCCGGGCGCGGGGGCGCGGGGGCCGCCGGGAAGGTGGCGAAGAGGCGCGTGAGAGGCAGGCGGGGAGCCTTGTGAACCTGGTAGGTGCCCTTTCAGCGTGGGGAGCAGGTGGGTTGTCGTCTAAAAGCCTCAGATTCTATAGATCATGTCTGTCAGAACTCAGGATTCATTTGGGTCCTCAATCTTCCCGGTACCGGCGTGCTCTGAAAGCGACGTTTATTGAGAGCGGCGCTGTACAGCGTGCAGAACTGGTAATACTTCACAATGTAACACAGTCCTGAAAAACGAATTGAAAAGCGACAAATAGTTGTTGATTAGTGTGTACATAGATAGCAATAGAATATAAGCAATTACGCCAATTGATTAATAAAATATCTATTACAGCAAGTTAAAATTGGAAATATTTCTGAAACAGTTTCAAGTAATAATAATTTCAAATCTTCGCTCTTAAAACTTAAATATTGAAACAATATGCTATTTACAAAGTCTGGTATATGCATTTTGATTCTCCCAACAGAGATAGGCAGGTGGTATTAGTCCCTCCATTCTGTAGTTGAAAACACTGAAATTTTTTTTAAAGCAAGGAAGAGAAAGGGAAAAACAGACACCATATCCAAAGACGATTTCAGTCAGCTAATAAGAAGTACCGTGAGGATTCAAGTCCTCCTCCTACTCAATATATCACATCCTACTGTGTTCTATGGCAGTATTACTATTGTTTAGATGTTAAGGTTAGAAAGGTTGATGGGAGTAAACCTAAATGCTTTTGCAGTTTATTTAACAATAAGTTTTATAATTTATTTGTTAACTTATGTTAACATTTCAACATCCTTTACATACAGTGGTCTCCTTGTAGCCCTTTTTCTGGAATATCTAAAGATCAAATGAGATTTATGGTGTTTTCCTTTCTCCTTAAGCGGTAGTTGTCAGTGTCATTAAGCTTCAATACCAATACTGTTGAAGATTTTAGAATAAAAGTTTAAACTTTTGCACTTTTAAAAAATGTGAAGTATATTTAGATGCAAAGCATTAGCCACAGGGGAAAAAATGGAGAAAGCCAGTGGCATGTATACTGTTTAAACTCTTCAAAGCTATGTTATATGAAAACATTAATAAACTGACATGTTCACTAAGTAATGTAATACAAGTATCTAGAATCCTCAGAGTCAATAGATCCGTTGTTCCAGAGTATATGGGACATATATTTACCTTTTAAAAATGCATTTGTTTGGCTGCATCGCATCTTAGTTGCAGCGCATGGAATCTTTGTTGCGTCACACAGGATCTTTCTTTGCTGCGCCAGACTCTAGCCTGTGTTGTGGCACGCAGGCTCAGTAGTTGAGGGCTCAGGCTTCGTTGGTTGACATGCATGCAGGATCTCTGTTCTTGACCAGGAGTTGAACCCGTGTCCCCTGCATCGGTAAGTGGCTTCTTAACCACCAAGGTTAAGACTTCCTTGGTGGTCCAAGGAAGTCTTGAAGCCCCCTTAACTGTGAGTGTATAACAGTAAATTTTATGATTTTTACTACGAGGAGCTAAAAACATGTCCACACAAATACCAGCTCACAAATGTTTATAGTAGCTTTATTCATAATTGCCAAACTTGGGGCAACCAAGATGTCCTTCAGTAGGTAAATGTATAAAAAAACTGTGGTACTTCCATAAAATGGAATCAAGCCATGAAAAGATAAATGCTTAGTCACTCAGTCACTCTGACTCTTTCTGACACCATGCGCTATAGCTCACCAGGCTCCTCTGGCCATGAGGATTCTCCAGGCTGGAATACTGGAGTGGTTTGCCATGCCCTCCTCCAGGGGATCTTCCCAACCCAGCGATCAAACCCAGGTCTACTGCATTGTAGGTGAATTCTTACCGTCTGAGCCACCAGGGAATCCCTGAAAAGGTATCCATTCAGTTCAGCCGCTCAGTCATGTCTGACTCTCTGCAACCCCATGAACCGCAGCACGCCAGGCCCCTCTGTCCATCACCAACTCCCGGAGTTCCCTCAAACTCATGTCCATTGAGTCAATGATGCCATCCAGCCATCTCATCCTCTGTTGTCCCCTTCTCCTCCCGCCTTCAATCTTTCCCAGCATCAGAGTCTTTTCAATGAATCAGCTCTTCGCATCAGGTGGCCAAAGTATTGGAGTTTCAGCTTCAGCATCTGTCCTTCCAATGAACACCCAGGACTGATCTCCTTTAGGATGGACTGGTTGGATCTCCTTTGCAGTCCAAGGGACTCTCAAGATTCTTCAACATCACAGTTCAAAAGCATCAATCCTTCAGCACTCAGCTTTCTTTATGGTCCAACTCTCACATCCATACATGACTGCTGGAAAAACTATAGCCTTGACTAGACGGACCTTTGTTGGCAAAGAGGAAGTCCGCTTTTCCCGCGCGCCGCCTCGGGGGCGCGGCCGTCGCTCGGGGGTCACGTGAGCCCGCGCCGCGCGCGGCGGCCGCTCTGAGGAAGACCCCGCCTCCCGCGGGCCCGGGGCGCAGGCTGACGGCCTCGCGGCGCAGCTCGGGCCCGGCCGGGCGTCCGCTGCCAGTGGAAGGCAGGCAACCGAGCGTGCTGACGCGAGGCGCGTGCTCTGCGCGTGGAACTCCGCGCCGCTCTCGCTGTTCCGTCAAGAAATACGTCTGTGAAGCCTTCGTTTGTTAGGGCCGTACCAGACGCCAGGGGTGCGACCGGCAGCAAGGCAGGCACCGCGAGGGTTCAGTCTGTTAAGACCGGCGAGGAACAGCCGCGGTGCGCTGCGGAAACGGGACTGCGGGAACGAGTTCTTGACGGGCGCCGTCAGAGCACCGGGAGACGCGGGGTGGGCGGCCTGGCGAGGCTTGACGACGACGTCTCGGTGACACGCGGAGAGACGGCGTCACGAAGGAAGAGGACCCGAGCAGAGGGGACGGGACGGGAGCGCCCGGGCGCGGGGGCGCGGGGGCCGCCGGGAAGGTGGCGAAGAGGCGCGTGAGAGGCAGGCGGGGAGCCTTGTGAACCTGGTAGGTGCCCTTTCAGCGTGGGGAGCAGGTGGGTTGTCGTCTAAAAGCCTCAGATTCTATAGATCATGTCTGTCAGAACTCAGGATTCATTTGGGTCCTCAATCTTCCCGGTACCGGCGTGCTCTGAAAGCGACGTTTATTGAGAGCGGCGCTGTACAGCGTGCAGAACTGGTAATACTTCACAATGTAACACAGTCCTGAAAAACGAATTGAAAAGCGACAAATAGTTGTTGATTAGTGTGTACATAGATAGCAATAGAATATAAGCAATTACGCCAATTGATTAATAAAATATCTATTACAGCAAGTTAAAATTGGAAATATTTCTGAAACAGTTTCAAGTAATAATAATTTCAAATCTTCGCTCTTAAAACTTAAATATTGAAACAATATGCTATTTACAAAGTCTGGTATATGCATTTTGATTCTCCCAACAGAGATAGGCAGGTGGTATTAGTCCCTCCATTCTGTAGTTGAAAACACTGAAATTTTTTTTAAAGCAAGGAAGAGAAAGGGAAAAACAGACACCATATCCAAAGACGATTTCAGTCAGCTAATAAGAAGTACCGTGAGGATTCAAGTCCTCCTCCTACTCAATATATCACATCCTACTGTGTTCTATGGCAGTATTACTATTGTTTAGATGTTAAGGTTAGAAAGGTTGATGGGAGTAAACCTAAATGCTTTTGCAGTTTATTTAACAATAAGTTTTATAATTTATTTGTTAACTTATGTTAACATTTCAACATCCTTTACATACAGTGGTCTCCTTGTAGCCCTTTTTCTGGAATATCTAAAGATCAAATGAGATTTATGGTGTTTTCCTTTCTCCTTAAGCGGTAGTTGTCAGTGTCATTAAGCTTCAATACCAATACTGTTGAAGATTTTAGAATAAAAGTTTAAACTTTTGCACTTTTAAAAAATGTGAAGTATATTTAGATGCAAAGCATTAGCCACAGGGGAAAAAATGGAGAAAGCCAGTGGCATGTATACTGTTTAAACTCTTCAAAGCTATGTTATATGAAAACATTAATAAACTGACATGTTCACTAAGTAATGTAATACAAGTATCTAGAATCCTCAGAGTCAATAGATCCGTTGTTCCAGAGTATATGGGACATATATTTACCTTTTAAAAATGCATTTGTTTGGCTGCATCGCATCTTAGTTGCAGCGCATGGAATCTTTGTTGCGTCACACAGGATCTTTCTTTGCTGCGCCAGACTCTAGCCTGTGTTGTGGCACGCAGGCTCAGTAGTTGAGGGCTCAGGCTTCGTTGGTTGACATGCATGCAGGATCTCTGTTCTTGACCAGGAGTTGAACCCGTGTCCCCTGCATCGGTAAGTGGCTTCTTAACCACCAAGGTTAAGACTTCCTTGGTGGTCCAAGGAAGTCTTGAAGCCCCCTTAACTGTGAGTGTATAACAGTAAATTTTATGATTTTTACTACGAGGAGCTAAAAACATGTCCACACAAATACCAGCTCACAAATGTTTATAGTAGCTTTATTCATAATTGCCAAACTTGGGGCAACCAAGATGTCCTTCAGTAGGTAAATGTATAAAAAAACTGTGGTACTTCCATAAAATGGAATCAAGCCATGAAAAGATAAATGCTTAGTCACTCAGTCACTCTGACTCTTTCTGACACCATGCGCTATAGCTCACCAGGCTCCTCTGGCCATGAGGATTCTCCAGGCTGGAATACTGGAGTGGTTTGCCATGCCCTCCTCCAGGGGATCTTCCCAACCCAGCGATCAAACCCAGGTCTACTGCATTGTAGGTGAATTCTTACCGTCTGAGCCACCAGGGAATCCCTGAAAAGGTATCCATTCAGTTCAGCCGCTCAGTCATGTCTGACTCTCTGCAACCCCATGAACCGCAGCACGCCAGGCCCCTCTGTCCATCACCAACTCCCGGAGTTCCCTCAAACTCATGTCCATTGAGTCAATGATGCCATCCAGCCATCTCATCCTCTGTTGTCCCCTTCTCCTCCCGCCTTCAATCTTTCCCAGCATCAGAGTCTTTTCAATGAATCAGCTCTTCGCATCAGGTGGCCAAAGTATTGGAGTTTCAGCTTCAGCATCTGTCCTTCCAATGAACACCCAGGACTGATCTCCTTTAGGATGGACTGGTTGGATCTCCTTTGCAGTCCAAGGGACTCTCAAGATTCTTCAACATCACAGTTCAAAAGCATCAATCCTTCAGCACTCAGCTTTCTTTATGGTCCAACTCTCACATCCATACATGACTGCTGGAAAAACTATAGCCTTGACTAGACGGACCTTTGTTGGCAAAGTAATGTCTCTGCTTTTCAATATGCTGTTTAGGTTGTTCATAACTTTCCTTCCAAGGAGTAAGCATCTTTTAATTTCATGGCTGCAGTCACCATCTGCAGTGATTTTGGAGCCCAGAAAAATAAAGTCAGCCATTGTTTCCCCATCATTTGCCATGAAGTGATGGGACTGGATGCCATGATCTTTGTTTTCTGAATGTTGAGCTTTAAACCAACTTTTTCACTCTCCTCTTTCACTTTCATCAAGAGGCTGTTTAGTTTTTCTTCACTTTCTGCTGTAAGAGTGTCATCTGCATATCTGAGGTTATTGAGATTTCTCCCAGCAATCTTGATTCCCGCTTGTGCTTCTTCCAGCCCAGCGTTTCTCATGATGTTTGTCATAGAAGTTAGATAAGCAGGGTGACAATATACAGCCTTGACGTACTCCTTTTCCTATTTGGAACCAGTCTGTTCCATGTCCAGTACTAACTGTTGCTTCCTGACCTGCATACAGATTTCTCAAGAGGCAGGTCAGGTGGTCTGGTATGCCCATCTCTTTTCAGAATTTTCCACAGTTTATTGTAATCCACATAGTCAAAGGCTTTGGTGTAGTCAATAAAACAGAAATAGATGTTTTTCTGGAACTTTCTTGCTTTTTTGATGATCCAGTGGATGTACCTGAAAAGATTTGGGGGAATCTTAATACATATTACTGTATGATTCCAATTATATGACATTATGGAAAACTCAAAACTTTGGAGACAGTAAAAAAGATATGTGATTTCCAGGAGTTTAGGGGTAAGGGAGGAGGAATAAGTGCAACACAGGGATTTTTAGAGCTGTGAATTTATTCTATATGATACTGTAGTTGTGATTACATATCATTATGTGTTTGTCCAAACTCAGAATTTACAACACAAAGTGTGAATCCTAACATAAACTAAGGACTTTAGTTAATAATTATGTGTCAGTATTGGTTTATCAATTGAAACAATTCTACACTGGTGCAGGATGTTGATGGTGAGGAAAACTGTGTGTGTGTGTTTCTGTGTATGTGTGTAGGAATAGGGTATATTGGGTCTCTAGCAATGTTCTATTCAATTTTGCTCTCACCTGAAAGTTTTCTAAAAAGTAAAGTCTATTGTAAGTATGCTTGGGCATGAATACATAGATATGCTCATTCAACTATAAGTTTTATAAACTCTAAATACCAATCCAATATTTCCAGTGACAATTTAGTGTCCAAATTGAGATGTACTGTAAGTATAAAATATACAGATTTCAGATTTAGTACAAAAATATAAAATATCTCAACATTCTCTATTGATTACATGTTGAAATGGTAATATTTTTGACATATTGGTTAAATATCAGAATTTCACTTTTTTTTTGACAGCTCCATGCAACTTGTGGGATCTTAGTTTCCTTACCAGGGATTGAACCTGGGCCCTTGGCAGTGAAGGCATGGAGTTCTAGCCACTGCCAGGGAATTCCCTCACCTATTTTTTCAAGAAGGCTACTAGAAAATTTTTAAGTTACGTAGGTAGCTTGCGGTATATTTCTGTTAAGTAGTGCTGCACAGGATATTCACAGGGCTTGTTCTCACACCACATCTTCCCGAAGGCCCTCCCTGGGTATCCTGTTTGAAATAGCACTCTTCCACCATCATTTTTTTATTCAGATCTAATTCTCATAGCATTTATCACCAAGGACAGAAAATAATCATCGCTCCCTCTGCCCTGCAGGTTCCATGAAGGCAGCAACTGTCCCTGTTGTATCCCTTGGACTCAAAACACTTCTCTGCTCCAGAAGGAATTGAAAGAATGATCTGTGTTCTTTCATGATGGATTCTTTAGGCTTATGTGTTAGGGAGTAGGGTGGACAGCATCTTGAGGACTTAATAAATATTTGAAGAATGAATTCCAAATTCACATTTCAGGGTCTCAGCATTTCAGCCCTCCATTTCCAAATAGAGAAAACTACATTTGTATGTCTTCAAGTTCATTCTGCTGCCACCTCTAATCTGCTATTTAACCCATCCAGTGGATTTTTCATTTCAGTTATTGTACTTTGCAATTCTAGAATTCTCATTAGGTGTTTATTTAAACTTATTTTAAATTTGAGGATAATAGCTTTACATTATTGTGTTGGTTTCCGCCAACATGAATCAGCCATAGGTATAATACGTCATGTTGCCTCCTTCTTGACCTCCCTCCCACCTCCCAGCCCATCCCAGCCTTCTAAGTGGTCACAGAGTCCCGAACTGAACGCCCTGTGTCATAGAGCAAATTCCACTGGCTCTCTAATATTACATGCGGTGATGCGTATGTTTCCATGGTACTCACTGCATCCATCCCGCCCTCCCCTTCTTGCCCTGTGTCCACAGTCTGGTCTTTATGTCTGCGTCTCCAACGCTGCCCTGCAGATAGGTTCATCAGAACCATCTTTCTAGATTCCATATATATGCGTTAATATACAATAGTTTTTCCCTGACTTCACTCTGTGTAATAGGTTCTATCATTAGGTTTCTATAACTTTTGTTTCTGTGCTAAGATTCTCTGTTTGCTCATATTTGCATTTAATCTCTGAACATATCTTTAACACCTGCATTATCAAATAACAGTAAAAAAGGCCATCTCAGTTTTTCTAACTATGGATCACAATTTCATCTTTGTACATCCAGTAATTTTTTAAGTTGAACACTGAGTACTGTGTGTCTCTTGTAGAGATTTTGAATTCTGTAACCTCCTGAAAACTGGTGATTCTTACTCTAGCCAGTGCTCCAGTTCCTGGATGGCCATCTTAAGCTACATAGGCTTGGCTTTCTGCTCCATTAGTTCATATCTGTGGAAAGCAAGGCGCTTCATCAGTTCTAACTTGGCAGGACTCAAGTCTCCACACCCTGACTGCCCTGCAGCCATGTCAGAGCATGTTACGGCAGGCTACAGTAGGCCTTACTCCGGGGTACGGGTAGGTCTTACTCCGGGGTACGGTTAGGTCTTACTCCGGGGTATGGGTAGGTCTTACTCCGGGGTGCGGGTAGGTCTTACTCCGGGGTGCGGGTAGGTCTTACTCCGGGGTGCGGGTAGGTCTTACTCCGGGGTACGGGTAGGTCTTACTCCGGGGTACGGGTAGGTCTTACTCCGGGGTACGGGTAGGTCTTACTCCGGGGTACGGGTAGGTCTTACTCCGGGGTACGGGTAGGTCTTACTCCGGGGTACGGGTAGGTCTTACTCCGGGGTACGGGTAGGTCTTACTCCGGGGTACGGGTAGGTCTTACTCCGGGGTACGGGTAGGTCTTACTCCGGGGTACGGGTAGGTCTTACTCCGGGGTACGGGTAGGTCTTACTCCGGGGTACGGGTAGGTCTTACTCCGGGGTACGGGTAGGTCTTACTCCGGGGTACGGGTAGGTCTTACTCCGGGGTACGGGTAGGTCTTACTCCGGGGTACGGGTAGGTCTTACTCCGGGGTACGGGTAGGTCTTACTCCGGGGTACGGGTAGGTCTTACTCCGGGGTACGGGTAGGTCTTACTCCGGGGTACGGGTAGGTCTTACTCCGGGGTACGGGTAGGTCTTACTCCGGGGTACGGGTAGGTCTTACTCCGGGGTACGGGTAGGTCTTACTCCGGGGTACGGGTAGGTCTTACTCCGGGGTACGGGTAGGTCTTACTCCGGGGTACGGGTAGGTCTTACTCCGGGGTACGGGTAGGTCTTACTCCGGGGTACGGGTAGGTCTTACTCCGGGGTACGGGTAGGTCTTACTCCGGGGTACGGGTAGGTCTTACTCCGGGGTACGGGTAGGTCTTACTCCGGGGTACGGGTAGGTCTTACTCCGGGGTACGGGTAGGTCTTACTCCGGGGTACGGGTAGGTCTTACTCCGGGGTACGGGTAGGTCTTACTCCGGGGTACGGGTAGGTCTTACTCCGGGGTACGGGTAGGTCTTACTCCGGGGTACGGGTAGGTCTTACTCCGGGGTACGGGTAGGTCTTACTCCGGGGTACGGGTAGGTCTTACTCCGGGGTACGGGTAGGTCTTACTCCGGGGTACGGGTAGGTCTTACTCCGGGGTACGGGTAGGTCTTACTCCGGGGTACGGGTAGGTCTTACTCCGGGGTACGGGTAGGTCTTACTCCGGGGTACGGGTAGGTCTTACTCCGGGGTACGGGTAGGTCTTACTCCGGGGTACGGGTAGGTCTTACTCCGGGGTACGGGTAGGTCTTACTCCGGGGTACGGGTAGGTCTTACTCCGGGGTACGGGTAGGTCTTACTCCGGGGTACGGGTAGGTCTTACTCCGGGGTACGGGTAGGTCTTACTCCGGGGTACGGGTAGGTCTTACTCCGGGGTACGGGTAAGTCTTACTCTGGGGTATGGGTAGGTCTTTGGGTAGGTCTTACTCCGGGGTACGGTAGGTCTTACTCCAGGGTATGGTTAGGTCTTACTCCGGGGTACGGGTAAGTCTTACTCCGGGGTATGGGTAGGTCTTTGGGTAGGTCTTACTCCGGGGTACGGTAGGTCTTACTCCAGGGTATGGTTAGGGTCTTACTCCGGGGTACGGTAGGTCTTACTCCGGGGTACGGGTAGGTCTTACTCCGGGGTACGGTAGGTCTTACTCCAGGGTATGGTTAGGTCTTACTCCGGGGTACGGTAGGTCTTACTCCGGGGTACGGTTAGGTCTTACTCCGGGGTATGGGTAGGTCCTACTCCGGGGTGTGGGTAGGTCTTACTCCGGGGTATGGGTAGGTCTTTGGGTAGGTCTTACTCCGGGGTACGGTAGGTCTTACTCTGGGGTGCGGGTAGGTCTTACTCCGGGGTATGGTTAGGTCTTACTCTGGGGTACGGTGTCTGGGGTATGGTTAGGTCTTACTCCGGGGTGCGGGTAGGTCTTACTCCGGGGTGCGGGTAGGTCTTACTCCGGGGTGTGGGTAGGTCTTACTCTGGGGTATGGTAGGTCTTACTCTGGGGTACGGTTAGGTCTTACTCTGGGGTACGGGTAGGTCTTACTCCGGGGTACGGTAGGTCTTACTCCGGGGTGCGGGTAGGTCTTACTCCGGGGTATGGTAGGTTATTACTCCAGGGTGCGGGTAGGTCTTCTCCGGCGTACGGGTAGGTCTTACTCCGGGGTGCGGTAGGTCTTACTCTGGGGTGTGGGTAGGTCTTACTCCGGGGTATGGTTAGGTCTTACTCTGGGGTACAGTGTCTGGGGTATGGTTAGGTCTTACTCCGGGGTACGGGTAGGTCTTACTCCAGGGTACGGGTAGGTCTTACTCCGGGGTGTGGTCTTCACGCTCCTGAAGTGCAGTCTTTCTAGTGTCTTAGCTGGATACACCGTTGTCAAGGAGAGTTCCTCCTTCAGAGGCCCAGACACCCGGCGCCCCTCAGCACTGTTTTCCTCCCGGCACTGCTTGACCTGGGTGTCTCTGTTCCATTCTCATCTGTCGCCGCTGCTGCTTGGTTAAGTACCCGGCGGCCTTGCTATGGCTATATACCCTGTCCTCAGGCATGGGCTTCTGGGGCCCCTTTATGGATTTCTGAGGCCCCCTCTCTAGCACCCTTCTCTGACGCCCAGCCCACAGACCCCAGCGTCTCAGCGGCTCCCCACGTGACCATCTCAGCTGCACTCCGGCCTCTCGCTGCCTCGGAGCAGGCTGGGTGGGGCTCGGCTGCTCCGGTTTCTCTTCTCTGAGAAGTTTCAGTTTTGTGCTGCCTACAAACGGTTGCTTAATGTATCAATATCTTGTCCGACTCCATAGCTGCTACTAATCCAGGAGGGCTAGGTAAGTCACTCAGTTATAGCCAGAAGCAGAAGTCGGCCTTCCCTCAGGGTTTTTGATGTGGACCTAAGGAAGGAGGAGCAGCGTCTCTCAGGGGCAAAACTGAGGGGCCCTGAGGTGCTGGGAATCTTGGTCGGAGCTTTGGGGTGGGGAGCTGGCCTGCGAGGATGACGAGCAAGTGGAGAGCAGCGGCGATGAGGGTGGTGAAGCCGAGCTGCCAGCGTTCAAGTCCCCGTTTCAGTTGCCCTCCAGGCCAGGAGGTACTCACCCTGTATGCATTTGCTTACATGGACCATGAGATTTCCCCCTTCCCACCCCATCTTTTTTTCTGGGATAGTTGGTTTAATTTTCATCTAGAACCCTTAGTGAGGGGTATCTTTTAAAGGGAATTAGATGTAGTCCAGTTAGAATTGGATGTTAATGGCCCACATGTGATGTTAAGACTCAGCAACCTAAACTTTGAAAATGAATTCATGTCACACTGTCTTTCTGGAGCTGTACGGTAAAATGTGAAAGAAGTTTCCGAGGTCAGCCAGTACAGAAAGTGACTATCTGCCTCACAAATATGTTGGGTTTTTGTTTTGTTTTTTTAATTCTCTACCCTCATATTCAAGCAAATTTTGTTATCAGTTCAGTCGCTCAGTCGGGTCCGACTCTTTGCAGCCCCATGAATCACAGCATGCCAGGCCTCCCTGTCCATCACCAGCTCCCGGAGTTCAGACTCACGTTCATCGTGTCAGTGATGCCATCCAGCCGTCTCATCTTCCGTCGTCCCCTTCTCTAATGAGAAGTCAAAAAAAGCATGTAATCTTAAGACTTTTAAGTAAAAGGGTATGTTTGAGAAATGACTTTGCAGCCATATTCACATTTTCTCTGGAACCATTTTTTTCATGTGTATTTTATATCTGCATTTTCTCTTTAATAGGTCAGTAGCAAATAACCCTGGAGAAGGCAATGGCACCCACTCCAGTCCTCTTGCCTGGAAAATCCCATAGATGGAGGAGCCTGGTGGGCTGCAGTCCATGGTGTCTTGAAGAGTTGGACACGACTGAGCAACTTCATTTTCACTCTTTACTTTCATGCATTGGAGAAGGAAATGGCAACCCACTCCAGTGTTCTTGCCTGGAGAATCCCAGGGACAGGGCAGCCTGGTGGGCTGCCGTCTGTGGGGTCGCACAGTCGGACAGGACTGAAGCGACTCAGCAGCAGCAGCAACAGCAGCAAATAACCCAAACTTACGCAGTTCTCCCTATCTTACCCCTTCCATACTGCTTTTAGCTGTGTTTCTATTATCCTTGCTCATGAGACTCTAGCCTCACAACTGCACTCTTTCAGTTATATGAAAATCTGATTATCTGGAACTTTATATGCCTTGGAACCTTGGAACTTTTTAATTTATAATGGAATAAATGTGTTGTATATGAATAAGAATCAGAAAAATAGGAAAACAGGTTTAATTTTTAATTTATTAGAACCCAGTAAGTGATGATTTTAAAAGCAGAGTTTCCATCAAATTAACACTGAATTCAGGGCAAAAATACATTTAAAAAACATAAACTGTAAGGCAGAAGTAAAACATTATAAACCAGGATGTCTAATACGGACTTTTAAGAGACTCACATAGTATCTTATAGCACTAAAATGTTAATACAGTCAGAAATATTATCAATTGATCCAAGATTTCTCAGTTTATAAAATGTCTAGACTGCTAATTGAAGAAATTTTGCTGTGTAAGTAATAGCTACCATATAACCAAGTGATTGTTTTCATGACAAAGGAGCTAAGGCAGGACATCTCATGGTTTTCATTTGTAAAGATTTTACAGTATTTAAATATAAAGTATTACTAGGAATATGTTTTAGATTCATCTTCCCACCCTAACTTCCAAAAAGTATACATCACTTCCCTTTAATTCCATTTTAAAAAATGCTGTAAACTATCATTATAGGCCTGACTCTACTCACAGCAAAAGCATGAATTACTTACTTTGATAGGGTAGAAAAAACAATTTTAGTAAATCACTACATCTTTTCTTGGTTGCTAAATAAACAGAGATCTAAGAATTTTTACACCTCCAATAAGTGAACAACTTTTTTTTTTAACCTCTGTAAGTTTGAATTTTGACTAGAACCTGAGTTATAGGGGGTAAAAGAAAAGCATCTCATGTTCATGTGCAATTAACAGTAGCCCTTCTGAAAAATAGAGTTAACAAGTTTAAATTTCTCATGATCAAAACCTTTTACTTAGGGGGTGGAGGATAAGATTTAAAAGTGCCTTCAATCAGAAAATAAGGATTAGCTAGCTTACATATTCTGCTGAAGGGTGTCAAGACAAATGCATTTAAAATAATTTTAAGTCTAGCAAATATGAGGTTTATGGGCTCTTAACTAACATATTAAGTAGACAGATTCTTCATCTTCATTACAAACTTTTAAGCTATTTTAATAGAATGGCTGTAGGCCTCACTGTATTTCTGTTTATCTGTGCATTAACAAAAACCTGTTAAAACTGCTAATTTAATACTTCTGAAAAAGTCTAGTCAAATAAGGTCACTAAAATTACCAGAGAAGCTTTGAAATACCGACTGAAAATTCATTTCAAGGTTGATTTAGCCTCTTTCAGAATCTGGCATTTAAATCATTAATATCTTCATCAACTTTAACTCTGAAAATATAAAAATTTTAGCCAGTAACAGTTAAACAGTATTGATATTATGTGAAAAAATAAAAATAGAAAATAGATCACCAATCATGCATTTCACAATTTCATGAAGTAAGTTAAGTATAACTCATAAATACTGTTACGTCTTTGCAGGTTTTCTCTGCTCACATCAGGCCTCAGCTGAAGGCTTATCTACCAAACACACGAGCACTCAGGTGGAATAGGAACAGGAGGGGGTGATTTTGCCCGTTGCTGCCCAGTGTTTGGCTTCAGGTGCCCCTCTCTTTTATGAAACTATTCTAGGTATAACTCCTTGAACAGCATGAGAAAAGAGTGGATAGAACAGAACACCTGTTAGGCTAACAAGAATATATTAGTGGGTAAAAAGTTTTTCAGCTGAATAATTGTTCTCACTGTGGTTCTGCTATGCGCAACATATAAACTGTATAACCATTTTTCCTGTTTGTCTATTTGTGGAAAGAATTAGGCTCAATCAAATGTAAAATATACATTAGTTTGCTTTAAATGCAAAGATTAAAGTTTTCCTTACTTTGTTTTTGGCTCAACTGTAACATAACTCCAGAAGTCTCTGCTTTAATAATACAATATGAAAAGTTCACATATGTACATGGGTACATTCTTTCATTAAAGTTTTTCCTTAAATTTATCTCAATGTATCTTTACAACTGATACAACTGATCTTTACAACAAAAGTCAAAATCAACAAAGTAGAAATGGTTCCCTTTTACAGCACTTTAGGTTAGCTGGAGTTTTCCTTCGCGGCTTAAAGGGCGTCGTTGAAACGTTGCTTTCCATAGTCTGCAGGATCCATTTGAAGTTCTCGCTCTTCATCATCTATAAGGAAAATAATCAGGTATCAAGAATAGTATTTTTAAAATCACTTGCAAAAATCCAGTCAGATTAAGTATTTTTTTTCCCTTCAGCCTAAATGTAGTTTTCTACTCCTTATCTTACACCTTTTGTAAATACTGTTTCTTCAGATGGTCGGTTAATAGGTGAAAAGTCTGTAACTGTAACAGTGTAACTGTTTTAGAAGATCACTTAATTTTAACAAATTTTTTGATAGAGAAGAAAAAAGCAAAGGAAGGGAAGAAAGGAAGGGAAAGAGGAGGGGAGGAGGAGAGAGAGAAAGGAAGAAGGATGGATAAAGAAGAAAGGATGAAAGAAAGAAGCAGAGCTGGACAGTCGGCGAAGCTGCAGGGCCCCACGGGCACCGAGGCGCTGGCCCTTCCATGTGTACGTGTTATTTCAGTGTAGATGGAAGCCAGTCCTTTAACGCTTTGATAGGAATTGTTCTTTATACATTTTCATGCCTTTAAAAAACAAACATTTTTCCTAATAATACAATTAATCCATAACCATCATGTAAAAATTAGAAAATAAAAGGAAACTAAGTTACTCATAACCCCCATATTTTAGTGAATTTCTTTGCTCCTCTCCAAATAGCTTACCAGCAACTTCCAAAATGGAGTATATTAACTAAAAAAAAAACTTTTCTTGACCAAAAAAAGAGAAAAAACTATTATAAAATATAACTAGACACTAACATCCTCAAAGTCGCTTTTAGTAGCTCTATTAGACGACTTCATACAGTGCTTCAGAGTCTGACTTATTTGGCTACTGACAGGTGTTCTGGGTCCTCGGCTATCACCTGTCGTTTCACTACTCTCAGCTTAACTACTGATAACAGTCTTCCTTCCAGTTTCATAGTTCTTTCTATCTTCAGGCTTTGAAATAAGACTGCTCAGAGTATTAAAATTAGCATTTTAATTAGAGCTTAAGAGGCGCTGTGTTTTTTAGTGCCTGGTTCTTAATGGCGTCTTTTGGCTCCTCCTCAGCCTTAAAAATAACTCTCATTACCTTTCCGTTCAGTTACAGTTACCCAATAGGTTAGTTTTTGACAGACTGAAAGTATTACTATCGTAACTGGGAAATAAAAATCTACAGAAGGTTATATGTTGGATTCCAAATTCATATGCACACTGTAGCTGTCTCCCCTCTGTTCCTTGCAGTTGACAGGCTCTCTCCTCAGCTTCTCCAGGATGGTCTGTGGTGGCGTTCTGCCCAGCAAAGATGCCCTGGGCTGTGGGTGCTGTGTACATAATGTGCCAGGCAGTGCGCCGAGCAGCGACTGCTCCCTCGCGCCCAGCTCTGTGGCCCCGCGGACTGTGGCCCCCGAGTCCTCTGTCTGTGGGGTGCTCCAGGCAGGAGCACTGGACCCTTCTCCCTGAGTAGTGTATGTGCTATGAATTAACTTTCCATAATGACATGTTCTTATTTATTCTCTACAGTTAGTCATTAACAATGCCAAACAAACCAACTTTCTCCCGCCCTTCAATAATTTTCCTGTTAAATTTATAGAAATTGTCTTTTAGAATTGCAGGTGACCATTCTTCATACTCTAGCAAATTGATCTCATATTTTTAATACTGTAATTCAATAGGAATGATTACCCCAAATCTGTTATTTGCAAAGGCTGAAATTATATCCATAATCACATTTGTATTTTTAAAATATACTAATCATTCTCTTATTAAAGAACTCTTTGTACTTGAAGAAATTATCTTGGTTTTGAAAGAGAAATAATCACAGGCACCTCTGTGGAAAGCTCTCCTTAAGACCCATGTTATGGGAACTCACTATGTGGCTATAAACACATCTTTCAGGACTTTAGTAACTAGACGAAAACAACCAGCACAGAGCAGTGGGGAAAGCTACTATATAAAGGAGAATTTCTAGAAAATTAACAGGAAAATTGTGAAAAGGAAAAATGAGATTACCTTTGAGACTTTAAAATAAATAATTGTAAAGAGAAAACAAGAGCAAAGTTATGGGAACAGAAAAAGTGGATTCGCCGAGGCACTTAACAAACATGACTTTGCTCTTAACCCTCTTTAGGCCTCTAATCACCTTCTCGGTAGAATAGGGATAACAACTACTTTTCCTACTTCAGAGCATATTAACGCATAGGAAGGCAGTCTTTGCTTCTGAAAGTCCTCTGTAAGCTTGAGGAGGAGTCTGTCGGTTCCGCTGATTCGTGCCTTGCAGCAGATGCTAACATGGTGCCTCTCACTGCTTTCCATGGCCTCATAGTGCTTCTGCTTGCCTTTCTCTCACACTGAGCTTCACCTACATGAACTGGAGTTCACTCCCAGCGAGCTGTTCTAACCAGAATTCACGTTCTACCAACACCACCTTTGCATTTATCTATAAATACAATGGAATTACCTAACAAAATCTGATGTAGAACAGCCACTAAATATAATTATATGGACTAATAATTTTATTTCATTTTACAAAGCAGCAAAATCTGTAAATAACTCAGTGACATAAAATGACTATTAAATATAAAGATACTTATAATTTATCAAATAATTTCTAAACTCGCTCTTGAGTCAAGAAAGGACCACCTCCAAAAAGCAAGCTCTACCAACCAAGAATGCCTTGAGGAAATAGGTAGTGAGGCTCCTTTAAAATGTATAGGTTAATATACAGGCCAAAATGCAATTATCCTGTAAAGCATGCAAACCAGGGGAAAAAAATTCTGTAATTGTTTAATTATTTAATTCAACAAACACATATAGTGCTTACAGTGTGAAAGATCCTACTCTAAGTGCTGAGTTTACCCCTGTCTTACAGTTGAGAGTTCTGAGGCACAGAGGTTAGGGAATTCACAAGGCCGCAGAGCTGGGAGTGGGGGAGCTGCGACTCAGAAGCAGCCTGGCTCCAGAATCCAGGGATGTGGGCCCTGCAGATTCTACCCAGTGATGTGCGCTCCATCTTCTGTTCGGCACTATGGAGCTTCTACAGGGTTAAAGATAAGAGTAAAGGGAATTTGTAAACATCCATATCCTTATTCTAATAAAAAGTGACCTAAAAGATACATCCATTAGATGTACAGTGTTTCCAGATTTCAACTTTTAGTTAACTTTTTCATTATTGTTTCATTGGGAAAAAATGTTTCTAGCAATGTAAATAAAAAATTTCTCTCAGGGTGCTTCAGGGAACCAGGAATTAAAATCAAACCAGGCCTGTAACTACAGGAAAAACAGGCTCCACTTAATTCTGCAGGATGCTGCAGGCAGTGCTGACCCAATGACCAGTACACAGAGACAGGCCTGAGAGGCATCTGGGCTTCCCCAGCTCCCTGCTGGCCGTGAGCGTGGAGCTTGCTCAGTGCATCCCACTCTCTGGGGCCCGCGTGGACTGCACAGTCCACGGGCCTCTCCAGGCCGGAATCCTGGAGCGGGGAGCCTTTCCCTTCTCCAGGGGACCTTACCGACCCAGGGATCGAGCCCAGGCCTCCTGCACTACAGGAGGATTCTTTACCAGCTGAGCTAGAGACGCTGTCAAAGCCTGCATTTCATGCTTCAGAATTTCAGAGACCAAAGTCGGTGTCCTTAGCTGAAGCTAGAACCTCAGTCCCACAGGTAGAATCTCTAATACAAGGGACCCAACAACAGCTTGAGGAAAAACAAAACAAAAAAACCCGCTCCTCATCCTACGGAGAGTAGAGCAGACCCCTCATGGTAGAGCCGTTTTGGTGGTGGCATAAAGTTTCCACTTCCTTTCCAGGGTTTGGGGAAAGATGTTGTTTTAGGCATGCTGAAATATGAACACATTTGTCCCTAACACTTGTATATGGTGATTCCACCGTGAATGTGACCACAACATTTTAGAACTGGGAAGGAGCATCTGTTTCTTTTAGTCCAACACGCTTACATTGCGGATGAAGAAACGGTGGCCGAGCGAGTACAAAAGACCCGAAAAGCGACAGGCAGCCTGTCTCCCGGCTCCGCGGCTGCTCGTGTTCCCCAGTCTCCTGCCTGCCTCGGCTTCAGTGCAGCCTGACCTGGGAACCCACCTCTTATTTCTACACAGAATCTGCGGATACATTCTTCTAGCTACGGTAACAGTAACCATCTGAGGTGCATATGGTTGATAAGCCGGGGAAGAACCGTAATTTCCCCTCCCCCGTGTCAGACGCTTGCCGCGCACCTAGAGGCTGAGCGCTGGCCCGCCGCGCCCGCCGCGCCCCCGCGGGCAGGGGCCCGTGGGAGCCGCCCGGGGCCGCCGCTCCAGCCAGCCCCACGCCGGGGCGGCGCCAGGCGCGGCCCGCTCAGGTTGGACCCAGGCGCGGGTGGGGCCCGACCCTGGCGTCCCCGCCGCCCGGCTGCGGCAGCGCCCGGATCAGCGGGCCTGCGGGCGGAGGCCCGGGGCCGCCGGACGCGCCGTGGGGACCGGGAGGAGAGGCCGGGCGGGAGGAGGGCAGGGAGGCGCCGGGGGCAGGGGCGGTCGCACGCGGGGCAGAGACCGCGGAGAGAGCCCCGCGGCGGCGCCAGGGGCAGCGGCGGCCCGGGGGCGCCGAGACGGAGAGCGAGCTCAGGCCGCTGCAGCGGACGGCGCTGACCGGGCAGACCCGCCCAGTGAGGGGCGGCGGAAGCAGCGCTTAAAGCTGAACCAGGCCGGAGCCTAAGGCCGGAAGGCAGCGGGCCATTAACCGGGTCACAGTCCGAGAATAAACGCTCAGCGGGGCAGGCCCCAAACGACCAGCGAGCAGCGTTTGCCAAGGGCCCTGCGGACGCCCAGGGCTGCGTGAGAAGGAAGGCGGAAAACGGTGCAGACAGAATGGAAAGATGGATTTAAAGTCCTGCCTTCCAAGAGCTTGCAGTCTAACTGGTGATATGATGTACATGCATGAGAAAGCCGTAAAACAACATTACAATAACTGCGAATAAATATAATCCAAACAAATTACAACAGCAATGAGAAAGAAATGGTGAGATTTATGAAAAGTGGATGAGACTAGAAAAATGGATGAGTACAATTTTCTCAATGATACCAAAAACTGTTTGAGAAGTTCTCATTAATGTATCCTTACATAACTATAAATCTCTTTCTATTCCCAACAACCATTCTTCTGACACTAGAATGTACCATCAAAATAATGCCTAGGTGGAAGTCAGCGACACGAGTTCCCCTTTTCCTATTAAATATGTAACATTCTAGGACAACTATATTTTCTTGAGTCTTACAGAGATAATTCTTGTCAGGAACCGAAATAAAATTTAATTACTTTAAAAAGAGTTAAGAAAGAAATCAAGACAGGTTACACTGAAAAATACTTCATGCAATGTATTATAAAATTGAATACATCACACATTAACTTCATAATCAATTTTTATAAAAAGAAAAAGCTCAAGAAATACTACTAAATGATAAGCAGGCAGAAAACAGGCCTAAGAACTCGCAATAAAGCAGCACACTCGGATATGCATGCATGGGCAGGGCGCATGCACACAGGTGGATTCTGGACTTTCACTAAGTTAAAATCAGAAGGGACACGGTTAACAGGGGAATGTGTTGAATCTGTGTATTAAACAGAAAACAGACAAGTCTTCACAAACTGTTAAGGATAAACTTTAAACCTCTCAGAAAAATTTTAGAAACAGACTTCCTCTGCTGAATCATTAGTGAAATGATCTTGTCTTCAGTGTGGAAGAGACCATTCCCTTTGTGGCTGGCTGGTCAACATCTGACCTAGAATGATGAAATGTTTTCAGATGAGAAACTGGAAAAGAATTATCTTCTGGGAGTATTTGCCTTAGGTAAAGTTTAGAGGCAGTTTAAACAATTTAGTGCTAAAATTTCTGAAGTGTTTGAGTTTCAAATTAACTATAGTCACTAAAACATGTAACATAATAACTAAAAATGAAAACAATTAAAATGATCTGTTTAAAGATCTGTAAATACCACTATCACAAAATGGTTTTCAAAACAGAATTGAAAAACTGCACAGAATACCTCTCTGTATGAAGATCATACTGCTAATAAGTGGGGAAAATTCTACACAAATTCAACCAAAAAATTTAGGAGGTGGGTTTCACGGTCACGGCATGGAGGCCAGGCCCACGCTCACCTTGGACGTCTTCCTCTCCACCATCACCATCTTCTTCCTCATTGTAAGCCAGCTCAGCCTGCTTGTCTGCCTCATACTCACCTACGTTACCATCATCCCCGTTATAATCCGCCAGTTTAGAGCCGTGCTGCGGATCAACAGGGGACTCATTCTCATCAAAGAACCGGCCTGTGAAGTGGGCAGAGGGTTAGATCAAGAGTGAAGGGAGGAGGAAAGCAGGGGCCTACACTGGAGGCAGATCAGAAAGCAGACAAGTGAGTCCTGGCAACTTTCAGGACACTGGTTATAAAAAAGATACATTTTCTGAAGGTTATTCAAGATAAAAGGAAATAAGAATGGAGACCGAAAATAATTTTAAGAATTTCTCCTGTGTATTAATTTCAGTANTTTAGTCCAACACGCTTACATTGCGGATGAAGAAACGGTGGCCGAGCGAGTACAAAAGACCCGAAAAGCGACAGGCAGCCTGTCTCCCGGCTCCGCGGCTGCTCGTGTTCCCCAGTCTCCTGCCTGCCTCGGCTTCAGTGCAGCCTGACCTGGGAACCCACCTCTTATTTCTACACAGAATCTGCGGATACATTCTTCTAGCTACGGTAACAGTAACCATCTGAGGTGCATATGGTTGATAAGCCGGGGAAGAACCGTAATTTCCCCTCCCCCGTGTCAGACGCTTGCCGCGCACCTAGAGGCTGAGCGCTGGCCCGCCGCGCCCGCCGCGCCCCCGCGGGCAGGGGCCCGTGGGAGCCGCCCGGGGCCGCCGCTCCAGCCAGCCCCACGCCGGGGCGGCGCCAGGCGCGGCCCGCTCAGGTTGGACCCAGGCGCGGGTGGGGCCCGACCCTGGCGTCCCCGCCGCCCGGCTGCGGCAGCGCCCGGATCAGCGGGCCTGCGGGCGGAGGCCCGGGGCCGCCGGACGCGCCGTGGGGACCGGGAGGAGAGGCCGGGCGGGAGGAGGGCAGGGAGGCGCCGGGGGCAGGGGCGGTCGCACGCGGGGCAGAGACCGCGGAGAGAGCCCCGCGGCGGCGCCAGGGGCAGCGGCGGCCCGGGGGCGCCGAGACGGAGAGCGAGCTCAGGCCGCTGCAGCGGACGGCGCTGACCGGGCAGACCCGCCCAGTGAGGGGCGGCGGAAGCAGCGCTTAAAGCTGAACCAGGCCGGAGCCTAAGGCCGGAAGGCAGCGGGCCATTAACCGGGTCACAGTCCGAGAATAAACGCTCAGCGGGGCAGGCCCCAAACGACCAGCGAGCAGCGTTTGCCAAGGGCCCTGCGGACGCCCAGGGCTGCGTGAGAAGGAAGGCGGAAAACGGTGCAGACAGAATGGAAAGATGGATTTAAAGTCCTGCCTTCCAAGAGCTTGCAGTCTAACTGGTGATATGATGTACATGCATGAGAAAGCCGTAAAACAACATTACAATAACTGCGAATAAATATAATCCAAACAAATTACAACAGCAATGAGAAAGAAATGGTGAGATTTATGAAAAGTGGATGAGACTAGAAAAATGGATGAGTACAATTTTCTCAATGATACCAAAAACTGTTTGAGAAGTTCTCATTAATGTATCCTTACATAACTATAAATCTCTTTCTATTCCCAACAACCATTCTTCTGACACTAGAATGTACCATCAAAATAATGCCTAGGTGGAAGTCAGCGACACGAGTTCCCCTTTTCCTATTAAATATGTAACATTCTAGGACAACTATATTTTCTTGAGTCTTACAGAGATAATTCTTGTCAGGAACCGAAATAAAATTTAATTACTTTAAAAAGAGTTAAGAAAGAAATCAAGACAGGTTACACTGAAAAATACTTCATGCAATGTATTATAAAATTGAATACATCACACATTAACTTCATAATCAATTTTTATAAAAAGAAAAAGCTCAAGAAATACTACTAAATGATAAGCAGGCAGAAAACAGGCCTAAGAACTCGCAATAAAGCAGCACACTCGGATATGCATGCATGGGCAGGGCGCATGCACACAGGTGGATTCTGGACTTTCACTAAGTTAAAATCAGAAGGGACACGGTTAACAGGGGAATGTGTTGAATCTGTGTATTAAACAGAAAACAGACAAGTCTTCACAAACTGTTAAGGATAAACTTTAAACCTCTCAGAAAAATTTTAGAAACAGACTTCCTCTGCTGAATCATTAGTGAAATGATCTTGTCTTCAGTGTGGAAGAGACCATTCCCTTTGTGGCTGGCTGGTCAACATCTGACCTAGAATGATGAAATGTTTTCAGATGAGAAACTGGAAAAGAATTATCTTCTGGGAGTATTTGCCTTAGGTAAAGTTTAGAGGCAGTTTAAACAATTTAGTGCTAAAATTTCTGAAGTGTTTGAGTTTCAAATTAACTATAGTCACTAAAACATGTAACATAATAACTAAAAATGAAAACAATTAAAATGATCTGTTTAAAGATCTGTAAATACCACTATCACAAAATGGTTTTCAAAACAGAATTGAAAAACTGCACAGAATACCTCTCTGTATGAAGATCATACTGCTAATAAGTGGGGAAAATTCTACACAAATTCAACCAAAAAATTTAGGAGGTGGGTTTCACGGTCACGGCATGGAGGCCAGGCCCACGCTCACCTTGGACGTCTTCCTCTCCACCATCACCATCTTCTTCCTCATTGTAAGCCAGCTCAGCCTGCTTGTCTGCCTCATACTCACCTACGTTACCATCATCCCCGTTATAATCCGCCAGTTTAGAGCCGTGCTGCGGATCAACAGGGGACTCATTCTCATCAAAGAACCGGCCTGTGAAGTGGGCAGAGGGTTAGATCAAGAGTGAAGGGAGGAGGAAAGCAGGGGCCTACACTGGAGGCAGATCAGAAAGCAGACAAGTGAGTCCTGGCAACTTTCAGGACACTGGTTATAAAAAAGATACATTTTCTGAAGGTTATTCAAGATAAAAGGAAATAAGAATGGAGACCGAAAATAATTTTAAGAATTTCTCCTGTGTATTAATTTCAGTACTTGCTACTTAAGGTTTGAATGTTTTCTTAAAGAAAAGGCACAATTTTCAAAACTGTTTTCCTAATAATCAACAACTTCTCTGATAAAAGTATTTGTCTAACTTAACACTTTAAGAGAAGAACCAAAAATTTTATGAGTAGATATAATACATATATGAAACCTGTAGTCATTTATTGTTTTATAAAATAATACTTTCCAGGAATAATTTTGATAACTTTTCTTATCAGAATAAATGAGTACCATGTAGGCTTGTGGAAACCATGCAGTTTCTTTTTGGAAAATAAGACAAACTGACATACTGATGGGCTATCTTAAGCTTCTTCAGCAATAGTGATCCGCCACAGCCACGCATTCCAAGGAGGTATGGCGAAGAGTAGATTATCAGAATCCCTAGTAGTGTGTGTTTTGAAAAACATCCCAAGTAATTCTGATTTATTCTTTCTCATTTCCCAAACCAGACTTCTAAGTCAATGACAGAGAAAGCTTAAGAAAGTTGACCTACACAAGGCTATTATATTGCACACATTCATAGTAACTAGAATCAAGAAGAGCAATAGATATAACATGTACTGTAAAAAGCTATTCAATAAATGGACATCAAAAATAAAAACGTTACGCAAACTCAGATCTGACTCCCAAACACAAGTTAAACTCTATTTGACATTAAATTTAAGTAGCATAAAAGTAAATTTTATTCCAATCCCTAAAATATGGATATCATTAACTTACTGATGATTTAAGACTTTTAGAAATTATAAAAACTCTGTGATAGGTTTAAATTTGGGGGAATTATATTTTTAAAATTCACATTGCAATGAGACAAGCTTCCTCTGCTTGTTAAGGAAGGTTAAGTTCAAAGAGAAAGAATTATGGAGGTATTGGTCAGTTCCATAGATGGCTCACCATGTCATCAGGCCAATATATTTTTAACTGCTGAATAGAGAGTCAATCAGAAAATATCCAAAATACATGAACAGCTTCTATAACTCAGTATCAAAAACACAAGCAACCTGATTAAAAAATGGACTGAATAAACATTCTTCCAAAGACATACAGATGGCCGATAGGCACATGAAGAGACGCTCAACAACGCTAGTCAGGAAAATGCAAATCAGAGCCACAGCGAGGCACCACCTCACACTGACCAGCATGGGCGCCATAAAGAAGCCTAGAAATAGTAAAGGCTGGAAAGGGTGTGGAGAAAAAGGGATCCTTGCACACTGCTGATGGGAATGTAAATCGGTGCAGCCACTACGGAGGTTCCAGAAACAACTAAAAACAGAACTACCACATGGTCCAGCAATTTCACTCTTGGGGGCACATCTGCACAACATGCAAACACCAAATCAGACAGATGTGCGGGCCCTCTGTTCACAGCAGCACCACGTACAGCAGTCACGCTGTGGGAGCAGCCTGAGTGTCGTCAAAGGACAAATGGAAAAGAAGGTGTGGTGTGCATATAAGATACACACTGAACTATGAAAAGAAGGGAATTTTGCCATTTGCGACAGCATGGATGGATCTGGAGGACATTATGCTTCGTGAAATAAGAGAAAGATACATACTCTATGTTATCACTTTTACGTGGGATCGAAAAATCAAAACAAACTAAAGAATATAAGAAAACAGAAACAGACTCACATATACAGAGACCAATAGTGGTTACCAGCGACGAGAGAGGAGGGAAGCGCGAGATAGGGGATTAAGAAGCACAGACTGCTGCGGATAAAGTGAGCAAGCCGCGAGGATATGCCACCCAGCACAGGGAACATAGCCGACATTTTATAACAGTTTTAAGTGGAGTATAAACTATAAAAATTCTGAATCACCATGTTGTACATGGCAAGATAATACTGTAACAGCTATACAGCAAATTTTAAAAAAAGTCAATCAGTTTTTCCTTTAGCTAAAAATAGTTAAAGAACAAATCATACTCACAAAGGTTTTTTGAGGGAGGAGCAGTTTACAATAGGAAACTGAAGTTAAGGGGGCTAACAAAAAAGCACAATCATCTTAAATCTGTTCCAGAATAGAGCTGGGCATATACAATAAACAGGTAAGCTGATAAAAAGAGAGGGGGAGAAAATAAATGGATACACAAGAGTTGAAGGAAAAGAGTAACACGAGAAAAGATGCTCTTTGTGAGAAAGACAACCTGTCTTCTAATGGCAGTGGTGCCAAAAAGAAAGATCTGGTGTCTATTATTATCTCTTTCTCTAATGAGGAAATGAAAGATGCCAACATGAGAAGGAAAAAAGAGAAATTTACAGAAACTATATTTTGCTTTTCTTAGTATGTAATATTATGGACAAAATGCCTGGAGCAGTTAAATCATCTTTATGCAATGTGAAATTGTTTTAAATACATAAATATTTTAACCTGGTAGTTACCAAGTGAGTTTCTCAAGGTACATAGTTTCCTCCAAGAAAATATTTTCATTTTTTAATCAGAATTATGAAAGAGACCAAAAATTAGTCTAAAAAGGTTATTGCAAAATACAATTAATTTAACTAATTATCAAACATGGCATATTAATCAAAGAATTGGTCAACCTGTTCCTATTATAATATTCCAACAGAACAATTCACAAAGTCTCGTCTCTCTTTTTATTTTAAAGGTGTCTGATGTTCTGACTAGCTTGAATTCAGTCATAAAATTTTCATACTACAACTACAGTAACACTCAAGAGATAATAAGAAAATCAATAACAAGAATGTATGACCACAATAGTAATTCATGTTATCATATATACAGTATGATAAACAATAAGAAAGGGAAAAAAAGAGTTAACGACATAAACTCGCTACTTGCCAGTCAAGTAGGGGACATCAAGCTTCACAGTGAATGAATATGACTATATAAATAAAATGTATAATGCCAATCAATGTAAAAATTATATATATTTTTATATATAAATGTATGCTGCTGCTGCTGCTACTAAGTTGCTTCAGTCCTGTCCAACTCTGTGCAACCCCATAGACAGCAGCCCAGCAAGCTCCCCGTCCCTGGGATTCTCCAGGCAAGAACACTGGGGTGGGCTGCCATTTCCTTCTCCAGTGCATGAAAGTGAAAAGTGAAAGTGAAGTCGTTCAGTCGTGTCCAACTCTTCAAAACCCCATGGACTGCGGCCCACCAGGCTCTTCCATCCATGGGATTTTCCAGGCAAGAGTACTGGAGTGGGGTGCCACTGCCTTCTCCATATAAATGTATTAATTTGTATAAATGTATAAATTATACAATTATCTAGCAACATACTTACAAAAAGTTATACAAGAAGAAATCAGTGTGAGTTAAGAGCTAGAAAGGAAGGTTTCAGAAACAGAGGCCATCAGGTTTCTGGAGTGTGACGGCTGTCTTGCTCACCTCGAAAGAGGCTAATGTATCATACTGTGACAGAGAGAGAAAGGAGCATTCAGATAAGGAGGGATGAAGACAGAGTATTCAAGAGACAGTGAAGAGACTAATGTGACTGGATTTAAATTAGAAAGTAGAAGAAGTTTGGATAAGCAAATTGGGAATGATTATGGAAGACCTTTAAAGTCAGAGACTTGAAGAGGCTTCCTATACCTATCTCATGGTACATTCCAAAGAAAGTCTTGTCTTCAGGACTGGTTCTTGCCTTGATTCTGGGAGATAACTTCTGAGCCCTTGAGCCATGCTATACCAGTTTGATTGGACAAATGTATCCTAACAAAGTGATTTATGGTGAATGTTTGTTTTTGCGAGGTGGGAATGTTTTTTAAAAATAACTTACAAAAATCTTAAAAAGTTTCTTTGTAAAATTGTCATTTTATATGTTTGCTGCTGACATATAGAAATGCAATTAACTTTTAATCTCAAATCTAATAACTTTGCTAAATATATTTATTTAATAATTTATATACTGTTTTTGAATTTTCTACATATAAAATCATCTTAATATTGGCTTATCAGTTTTATTTCTTCCTTTCTCATCTCTACACTGTTTATTTTCCTTTCTTATACTTTGTTTTGCTGAGTAGGACCTACTGTGAAAAGCTGTACAGAAGTGATGATAGTGGCTATCCTAGTCTTCTGGATTTCAGAGGAAAGTTTCTGATAATTCACCATTAAGTATGATGTTTGTAACAGGATCTTGGCAGATACTCTATCAGATTAAGGAAATTACCTTCTAATCCTAGTTTGCTTGGAGCTTGCTGTTTTTAATAAATACATGCTGAATTTCCTTAATTCTTTGGCCACCTCATGCGAAGAGCTGATTCATTTGAAAAGACCCTGATGCTGGCAAAGACTGAGGGCAGGAGGAGAAGGAGACGACAGAGGATGAGATGGTTGGATGGCATCACCGACTCAATGGACATGAGTCTGAGTAAACTCCGGGAGTTGGTGATGGGCAGGGAGGCCTGGCGTGCTGCAGTCCATGGGGTCACAAAGAGTCAGACAAGACTGAGCGACTGAACTGAACTGAACTGAACTTCCTCAAATGTTTTATTTGCATGAATGAAGATAATCATTTGATTTTTCTCATATATTTGATGAATGTGGTGAATTATAGTACATAGACTGCTTTTCAAATATTAAATATCCTTGCATTTAGAAAATAAATTCAACATGGGCATTATGTATATAACTTTTATCTATCTCTGGACTTGATTTTCTAACATTTTTTCACGATTTTTTATATCTCTGCTAATAAGAGGGACTGTCCTATAACTTTCTTTTTTCATAGTATCCTTAGTTTTGCTAACCAACATATGCTGCTGCTGCTAAGTTGCTTCAGTCATGTCCGAATCTGCACGACCCCATGGACTGCAGCCCATCAGGCTCCGCTGTCCCTGGGATTCTCCAGGCAAGAACATTGGAGTGGGTGCCATTTCCTTCTCCAATGCATGAAAGTGAAAGTGAAGGCGCTCAGTCGTGCCTGACTCTTCACGACCCCATGGACTGCAGCCCACCAGGCTCCGCCGTCCCTGGGATTTTCCAGGCAGAGTGCTGGAGTGGGAGCCAACATACGCTAGCTTCATAAAATGAGCTGGGACACAGTATGTACACCTTTTCAGTTTTCCAAAAGAGTTCACGTTAGATTGGTTGGATTTCTTCCTTAAATGGAAGAATTCACCAGCAAAACCATTTGGGCACAAAAATTTCATTAAGAGAAAGTTTTAAATTACAGATTCAATATTTCAGAGGGATACGAGACTATTCCGATTTTCCTCGTCTTCTTGAGCCAGTATGTATACAGGTGTTCATCTAGGCTATCACCCATTTCGCTAAATTTTCATGCAGTGTTTCAAATATTCAATTATGATCACTAAGTAGCCTCTAACACTATTATCTGTAGGATCTGTGCTAATACATTCTTTTTCATTCCTCATATTGTTAATTTGTGCCATCTCTTCCTGTCTTGATCTGTGCCAGGGGTCTTATTTTCACTAGTCTTTTCGTTTTGTGATTTAATTATCAATTTCACATAGTGATCTTGAATTTAGTAATCTGGTTAAATTCTGTTACCTAAAGCAGCATCTCTTTTGGGATGTGGTGAGACTTTTGATTACCTATTCAACTTATTTAAAGTTATTGGTTTTTGTTCAGGCTCTTAAATCTTCAGTTAATATTTGTAATCAATTTTCTAGGAAACTACTAATTTGATCTAAGTTTTCAAATTTATTGTCAAAGTGTTAGAATATTGTTTATCTTCTAAATAGAAGAAAATGAAGACATTTTCTTCACTGAGTATCACTAGGGGTATGTTAAAATTTTTTTCTCCTAATTATTCTTTATTTTCCATTGCATTTATGACTGCTCTTGTCTTCATTGTTTTCTTCCTTCTACAGTCTTTAAGTTGTTCAGGGGTCAACCACAGTGTGAGAAGGGAGTGCCTGACTTGATCAAGAGAGTAGGGATATGAAAAAGGGCTTATCAAAGAGATGCCAGCAGAGCACAGCTTTCAAGTCTAATTAGGAGTCTGCCAGAAAGAGAACAAGAAAAGGAACTATTAAAGAATTCTTCCAAAACTTCAAAAGTACTGAGGAGTTAGTGAAAACAATACAGTGAAAAAACAGTGAACCTGAGGATAGGGGACTTAAACAATGGTCCCGGTTGTTCTGCTATTTGCCTCAAGTAAATTAAACTCTGGATCTAGTTTTACTTGTGTACAAAATGAAGAAACCACATAACAGTGGAGTCTCACACTCCATGCAGTGTTTCAAATATTCAATTATGATCACTAAGTAGCCTCTAACACTATTATCTGTAGGATCTGTGCTAATACATTCTTTTTCATTCCTCATATTGTTAATTTGTGCCATCTCTTCCTGTCTTGATCTGTGCCAGGGGTCTTATTTTCACTAGTCTTTTCGTTTTGTGATTTAATTATCAATTTCACATAGTGATCTTGAATTTAGTAATCTGGTTAAATTCTGTTACCTAAAGCAGCATCTCTTTTGGGAAGGTCTAGGTAGAGTCTGAAGTCTTTGTAACAGTCACAGGTGATGTGGATGCTGCTAGTCCAGACTAACTGGGATTATATTACCTCTAATGGTCTGTTGAGAGTCCCTTGGACTGCAGGGAGATCCAACCAGTCCATTCCAAAGGAGATCAGTCCTGGGTGTTCACTGAAAGGACCAATACTAAAGCTGAAGCTCCAGTACTTTGGCCACCTCATGCGAAGAGTTGACTCATTAGAAAAGACTCTGATGCTGGGAGGGATTGGGGGCAGGAGGAAAAGGGGACGACCGAGGATGAGATGGCTGGATGGCGTCACTGACCCAATGGACAGGAGTCTAAGTGAACTCTGGGAGTTGGTGATGAACAGGGAGGCCTGGCGTGCTGCGATTCATGGGGTCGCAAAGAGTCGGACCCGACTGAGCGACTGAACTGAACTGAGTGGTCTGTTAGGAAACCGTTCACCAGAACCACCCACCGGGGCCAGGCGTGGTGATGACAGCTGGTGAGAGCAGTCTCACCACCAGAAGGCCCCATAACCAAAGACTGACCAGAAGATTCGGGGAGTAGCCATGAGAAGGGAGGTGACACCAGTTCGTAATATGTCCTGCCAACCTTCCAGAAACCCTCCTGCTAGAAACCAGCTTGACTGAGAGAGGCACACGCCATGAGGAGAGGCCTTGGATTAGACCAAATATGGGCAAATCATTAGCACAAAGAACCAGAAAGCTAGAAGCACCACCTAAATTCTGAGACTGCCAACCGCGCGGCAGAGCACCTCTCCTGGGCTCCCTGGCCCTGCTGCTCTCCGCTTGAGCTCCCTCTCCAATGGAGCCTTTAGCTGTGTCAGCGCCTGCATCTTCTCAGACCGCTTATTTCCGAGTGCCAGACACAGGCTCAGGCTGCCCAGGTCGGGCCAGTGGGAAAGAGCCTCCTGCCAAAGAGGAAGACGGGAGAGGCGCGGGAGACGGGAGAGACGCGGGCTTAGCGATGCAGGAGACAGTAGAGACAAGGGCTTAGAGACACCGGCTTAGAGACACGGGCTTAGAGACGCGGGAGACAGGAGAGACGCGGGCTTACAGATGCGGGAGACAGTAGAGACGCGGGAGACAGTAGAGACGCGGGCTTAGCGATGCAGGAGACAGTAGAGACGAGGGCTTAGAGACACCGGCTTAGAGACACGGGCTTAGAGACGCGGGAGACAGGAGAGACGCGGGAGACAGGAGAGACGCGGGAGACAGGAGAGGCGGGGGAGACAGTAGAGACGCGGGCTTAGAGATGCAGGCTTGACCTCTGGGTGGGGAAGATCTTCTGGAGGAGGGCCCAGCAACCCACTCCAGTATTCTTGCCTGGACAGAAGAGCCTGTAGGGGTCACAAAGAGTGAAGACACGACTGAAGCAACTTAGCACAGCACAGCATATTCCAAAGAGATCAAATAATTCACTGGTGGTTAAAAAAAAAAAAAAGTGAAAATTTAGTAGTATATATATGGCCAAATAAGATAGATGATTTTCTATAAAAGAAATGAAGAGTCTCATAAGTCAAGATGGATATGCTTGAATATACACAAATAGAAACCTACTGTGTTAAATTCAGCTAAGTTGTAGGATACAAGATCAACAAACAAAAATCAGTCATAACTGGAGAAATGTGGAGGAAAGGGAACCCTTATGCACTCCTGGAAAGTAAACTAGTGCTACCACTATGGTTTTATATAGAAAACATTATGGAGGTTCCTCAAAAAATTTTTTTAAAAAATATCCTATGATCCAGCAATTCCATTTTGGGTTTTATCTGAAGAAAATGAAAACATTAACTTGAAAAGATACATGCACCTGCATGCTACATTAGCATTATTCACAATAGCCAAGATACGGGGACAACCTAAGTGTCCGTGGGTGAGTGAATGGGCAGAGAGTGTGGCACGCATGTGTGATGAAGCATTATTCAGCCATAAAAAAGAATGAAATCTTGTCATCTGCAGCAACATGACTGAACCTTGATGGCATTATGCCAAGTGAAACAGTAAGCACCTCATAATCTCTCTTCTATGTAGAATCTTAAAAAAAGAGCAAAACAAACAAAAATAGAACTCATAATACAAAGAACAGATTGACAGTTGGCAAAGGCTGGGGTGGGGACATGGGAGAAATGGGTGAAGGCAGGACAAAAGCAAAAAGAAAAAATGTATTTGATGTAAAATACTCATAAAATTTTTGAATCATATTCAAAATATTGACTTAAGTATGTTTATATATGCTAATATATATGACATAGGTATATTTTATAGTATATTTAAAAACAATGATTCATACCTATTATTCTAAAAGAGTGAAAATAAAATACATTCTAATCTTTGAAATGAACCCAAATATTAGCATATTCTTAGATATTTGCATTAAAAATTTTAAAACCAAAAGCCAAGGAAAAAAAAATCAGTCATATTTCTGTGCATTAGCAATAAACAATCTGAAGGGAAATTAAGAGAACAACTTGATTTACAGTAGCATAAAAAGGAGTGCAGTGCTTAGGAACAAGTTTAACCAAGGAGGCACAGGATTTGCACTGAAAACTATAAAAATTGCTGAAAAAAATTAAGATGCCCTAAATTAATGGAAAGACATCCTATCTTCATGGATTAATAGACCTAATATTGTTCAGATGACAATCCTCCCCAAAGCAATCTACAGATTTGATACAATTCCCATTAAAATCCCAACTGTCTCTTTAGTAGAAATAAACAAGCAGATCCTAAAATTCAGATAGAATTGTCAGAGATTCCAAAAGTCAGAACAATCTTACAAGAAGGGCAAAGTTGGAAAACTCACACTTCCCAGTTTCAAAGCTTACTACAAAGTGACAGCAATCAGAACAGTGTGCTGGGGCATCCGCTGCCAGCGGCACAGAACTCAAATCCAGAATAAACCCATCCACGTGCCATCAACTGATTTTTGACAAGAATGCCAAGACTGCTCAATGGAGAAAGAAGGTCTCTTCAACAAATAGTGCTGGGACAACTGAAGACCCGTATATAGAGTATAACTGGATCCTTACCTCACACCATATATAAATATTAACTTAAAATACATCCAAAAACCTACATATGAAAGCTAAAACTATTATTGTGATGACCATTTTGCAATGTATACAAATGTTGAATCATTATGTTGTACACCTGAAACTAACAGAATATTGTAAGTCAATTATACCTCAAGTCAAAAAAAAAAAAGGCCAAAAACTATAAAGTCCTTAGAGGAAAACATGACCTTTGATTTGGCAAAGATTTCTTAGACATGACACCAAAAACATGAACCACAAACGAAAAATAGATGGATTGGACTTGATCAAAATTAAAACTTCATGCATTGTAGGACTATCAAAGCGTGAAAAGACAAACACTAGAATGGACAAAAACATTTGCAAATCACATATCTGATAAGGATCTAGTATCCAGAATATATAAATAATGCTTACAACTCAACAGCAAAGAAAACAACCTAATTTTAAAATAGGCAAAGGACTTGAATCGACATTTCTCCAAAGAGGATATATAAATGGCCAACAAATATATGAAAAGATGGTCACTGTCATCAATCATTAGGGAAATGCAAATGAAAGTCACAGTGAGATTCCACTTCACACATGCTAGGGTGGCAGCAGCGAAAACAATAATGGGAGATATTAAGTGCTGACAAGGATGCTGAGAGACTGGACCTCTCATGCATTGCTGATGGAACTGTAAAATGGTGCAGCTGCCACGGAAAATGGTTTTCCTTATAAAGCTAAACACAGAATTACTGATAACCCAGCAATTCTACACCTACGTATATAACAACACTTTAAGAAATGGAAAATGAGTGTTCAACAAAAACGTGTCAATAAATGATCAGAGCAACACTAGTCACAACAGCCAGGAAGTGAGAAACGATGGAAATGCCCGACTACAGGTGAGTGGACAGCAGACTGTACTCACATAATGTGATGACAGCCAGCCGTAAGAGGAGTAAAGGTTCACACGGCTGAACCTTGGAAACATTATGCTAAGAAAAGAAGCCAGACAAAAAAGGCTGCATGCTCATGGCTCCATTTGCATGAAATATCCAGAACAGGTGAGTCCACAGTCAGAAGTCAGGTCTGCCGCTGCCAAGGCCTGTGGGTGTCAGCGCGCAGGGGGTGGCTGCGGCGTGGGCTCAGGGCGCCCTTCTGCATCAGTGAGCACTTCCCGGAGCTAGAAAGCAGTCGTGATGGCTGCGCAGCTTTGCGAATGTGCTGAATGCCACTGAACTGTGCACGCTGGTGAATTGCATGTGTTTTACCACAAATTTAAATCTCTAGTGACACTGTGAAACTGTTCTAGAGAACCATCTGACAACTTGTAACAGGAGCTATAAAGTTAGCCAAGTACTTTGCAAATTCAGTCAGGAGATTATACTTATAAAAGAACACTCAAAGTAGAAGCAGGAAATAATTTGAAATAAAAGATAATCATAGTCATGACTGCTAACGTAAGACACTATGAAATAATCTAAACAATCAATCAAAGAGCAGAGCTAGTGAACTATCATTACTGCCTGAACAGAATGGAGCATACGTATACGCATACGTCTTTATGTGCGTATGTGTGTGTACATATATTTTTTAATGACAACTACATAACCATCTGAAAAGTTAAAACACATGTAAGAAATAACGTCACAGTAAATCACAAAACAGTGCTCACACTGATTTCCACTCTCTCTGTATACAGTGAAAAGAGTTCAGAATAAGATTTTAAAACTCCTTAAAAAAGAAATTGTAGAGAATCCCCTGGCAGTCCAGAGGTTAGGGCTCCGTGCCCCCACCATGCGGGGCACGGACATGGGCGTGGGTTTGGTCCCTGGCCGGCGAGCTAGGAACCTGCACACCACAGGACATGGCTAGGAAAAAAACTTGCAGAAAGTAGTGATTTTCCAGTCACAGCTACCCAAAGACTGGCTGGGAGCTAAGAGAGTGATAATAATTTTTACAGAATAAACTATAAGTAGAAGAAAATCTTAAGTGATCAAATTAAGGTATTTTATCTTAGAAAGATTCTGACCTTACCATAAACCTCTTTTTGTTGAGCTAAAAAGTTTTGAAGCCAATCCTCCAACAAGATTTGGAGGAAATATTTTTTCACTGTACTTAAAATGTTAGCCATATCCTTATAAACAAAAACATTTTTTACATAATATTTCAGTCAAGATACATGGATAGGCTTTAAAACATCAAGGAAGGAAAATCAATTACATGTAAGTAAACTATCTGTTCTTATAGATGCAGAAATAGGAATAACTGGCATAAGACCAACTTTAAAGTGTAACACTGTGCAGTTCTCACCATACAAACAACCTGTGTACAAGTAAACGCCTAAACACTGCTCTGAAGAGCTGTCGCCGTGGAAGCCATCCTAAACAAAAGCAAACTGGAGCTCTCAGACATTCTGTCTATTCAGAAGCTGAAGGGAGGAAGGTTTAAATAGCAGAGGCAGTGAAAAAGACAGTTTAAGAGAGCTGGCCTGTTCCTAATTCTGTCAACTACCAACATTTTTTCTTCTACAACTTGAAAATCTACCAATTAGAGAATTATGCAAATAAACAGGTATTTTCCACTTATCATAATCAATATCTCTGAAGCAATTAAGCAGCCAACCCTCATTGCCCAGTACTATGAGTCTGCTCCGCTTTTTCTCAGTTCTCTCCAAAACCCTAAATGCAGCAAATCGCAGCTGGAAGGAATGGAAAAGCGAACAGCGTTGCACCTTCTGCCACGCAGTCTCTATTGCTCCCAGAACCCAGTTTCCAGACTCAGTCTTCCCTCTCTTCTAATCAAAGTTTCATGTACTAGCTTAACAAAAGATGATCTTTACTCACTGCTCAAAAAAATTTTACCTTCATAAGAACTGATAGCATTTTAAAAAATCAACTCACCTGAATTTTTTTTTTAATACTGGAGAACAAAAGAAGCCTTTGAATGTGTTCTTTACAATATGTAAAACCTACTTTTCTTTAAAATTTTACCACCATCATACTTTCTCTTTGTATGTGTAAAACTTTACTATACATTCGTTAGAGATTATAATAATGAAGATACAAACTGAGCCTTGTAAATCAATATATTTAAAGAAATCTTTTCAGCATAATACTTATCAACTGATTCTTACTTTGCTTCAATTTATGGAAATCACCAGCTCGATCCTTGGTAGCCTGTTTTAGACCTTCTGCTTGAATTCTGGGCTCACTCTCCAAGTTAGGGCCTGGAATTAAACGCTGAAGAGGATTGGAAGGGTTCTGTTTTGAAGTTCTAGAGTTTCCATTGTGGTTTATATGAGACTCTAAGGCAAAAATAATCAAATTAAAGTCATATTTTGCAGAAAAATTTCATAAGACCTACTTGAGAAAAGTAAGACACACTGTTATCTGATACTGGGTTAGCAGGTAGGGGTTTTTTTTTAAGCTTTATTTTATTTCTTTAATCAAAGCTTATAACCAATGTGATTTTAGTTGTGTGGTGTTTACTGACCATTCCCAGGTAGATATATTTATTACTGATTATAAACTTATTCGCCAACAGTATATATTGTTTTCCAGTCACTCACTCTCTGAGACCTCATGGACTAATGTAAAGGCAGTGATATCTGTGTCTTCCCTCCAAATTCTAAATTACTGTCAGAAATCACCAAAACCCATAAGGCTTTTAGAATTTCTACTCTCAAAGCCATTTCCATCTACACAGTGACACAACTCCTGATTCTTATTAGTATCTCCTGGATATATCTTTTTTTCCCTTCACTTCTCTTTTTAACTCATCAAAGAATTGATTTAGATCTTCATTACAATGAATTTTATTCATGTCAATTCTCATTTTAGGGGAACATTCCTGTAAAACTGAGTAGGCATTCAGTAGAAAACAAACAGAAAGTATAGAGCAGGGAGCTGAATACAGATGGACCTCTTAACTTTGAGGCCGCCTCTGGGAGATGCATGTGAGCACACTCTGAAGAAGGAAGGGCATGCGCACCAGCAGTGCTGAAGGGAAGGTGGTCCAGAGGGGCAGAGCAGACCAGACGGCTCTTCTGCTCTTAATAGTCCATTAGACAAAGTTAATTTTACAATGCTTTCTCCCTGAGCTTTCATCAGTCATTTGACAATACATAATGTTAACTAGAAGAATGAATGATACTTCACTGTGCTCCTGAATGACAGGTTTTATTCCCTATATAACAATACATAACTAGTACATTGATTTTCAAATGGAATTTTAAGAATAAGACTTCATACCTGGAACCATATTTGGGGAAAGAGGTTGTCCAGTTGGAAGATGGGAGATTACTTGATGACTTTCATATTGAGAAAAGGAAACAGGGGGTTTCTTTAAAGCTAAAAGAAAAAAAAAAATCCATATTATTCCCAGTGATATTATGGCTTATAAAACCAACCACCATGAATCTATTTACATTGCATTAATCCTATGATGCTTATTCTAATTTTGTAATCCTTATAGTTGGTATATTAACAATTTATGGTTACTAATTGAAATATTGTACCATCTATAACAGATTTTGGTGATCAATAAATCTGACCAGAATACAAGACAGGAATTCTGTCTTGTTGACCACTACATTCTCAATACCTAGAATAGTGCCTGGCGTATAACAGGAGCTCAATTAAAATTTGATGAATGAATAAATAAATGAATCTCTTCAGATAGAGTGAAAATTTGTTGGGATTCTCTTCTCCCATAAGAAGTGACGGCAACAGGCAAGCAGGTCATTATCACTCACTGCACTGCAGCCTTGGGTAGCTCAATGTGACAGAAAAGGCAGAGAGCAAGGTGAGAGCCACAGAGAAGGGAAGCAGATAAAGAGGGAAGGACTGAGAGCCAGCCACGAACTCCCAGACGCTCCAGCTGGGCGCAGAAAAGGCAGAGGAGCCAGAGGTCAAACTGCCAACATCTGCTGGATCATTGAGAAAGCAAAAGAGTTCCAAATAACCATCTACTTCTGCTTTATTGACTACACCAAAGCCTTTGACTGTGTGGATCAAAATAAAGTGTGGAAAATTCTGAAAGAGATGGGAATACCAGACCATTTGACCTGCCTCTTGAGAAATCTGTATGCAGTTCAAGAAGCAACAGTTAGAACTGGACGTGGAACAACAAATCGAGAAAGGAGTACGTCAAGTCTGTATATTGTCACCCTGCTTATTTAATTTATATGCTGAGTACATCATGTGAAATGCTGGGCTGGATGAAGCACAAGCTGGAATCAGGATTGCCAGGAGAAATATCAATAACTTCAGAGATGCAGATAACACCACCCTTATAGCAGAAAGCGAAGAAATAAAGAGCCTCTTGATGAAAGTGAGAGAGTGAAAAAGTAGGCTTAAAGCTCAACATTCAGAAAACGAAGATCATGGCATCTGGTCCCATCACTTCATGGAAAATAGATGGGGAAACAGTGGAAATGGTGATAGACTTTATTTTGGGGGGCTCCAAAATCACTGCAGGTGGTGACTGCAGCCATAAAATTAAAAAATGCTTGTTCCTTGGAAGAAAAGCTATGACCAACCTAGACAACATATTCAAAAGCAGAGACATTACTTTGCCAACAAAGGTCTGTCTAGTCAAAGCTATGGTTTTTCCAGTAGTCATGTATGGGTGTGAGAGTTGGACCATAAAGAAGGCTGAGCGCCGAAGAATTGATGCTTTTGAACTGTGGTGTTGGAGAAGACTCTTGAGAGTCCCTTGGAATGCAAGGAGATCCAACCAGTCAATCCTAAAGGAAATCAGTTCTGAATATTTATTGGAGGGACTGATGTTGACGCAGAAACTCCAATACTTTGGCCACCTGATGTGAAGAACTGACTCATTAGAAAAGACACTGATGCTGGGAAAGACTGAAGGTGGGAAGGGAAGGGGATGACAGAGAATGAGATGGCTGGATGGCATCATTGACTCAATGGACATGGGTCTGGGTAAACTCCGGGAGCTGGTGATGGACAGGGAGTCCTGCCGTGCTGCAGTCCGTGGGGTTGCAAAGAGTCGGACGCGACTGAGTGACTGGACTGCACTAATCTATAAGATACAGTTAGTGGCTCAGTTTATTCTTCTAAAACTTTGGTGTGGCAGATACGATGCTTCATGACCCTATTTCATTATATTTTTTCCTAGGCATAGAGGAAGATCGGCCTTCCTATGGTTATGGGCCATGAAACTGGGTTCCAGCTATGAGAATGTGAGATTGAATGTGCCACTTTTAAGGGTGCCAAGAAAATCTCCTGTGCAAATCAACTACAATCTCTCTTCCCTTCTGCCACGCATTCGGAGGTTCCCTGTGAAGAATGTGGCATCAAATACAAGAAGACACAGCTTGGAGGAGGGCTGCAAAGAGAGTAACCCAACCTGCGTCAGACTGCAAAGGGGACATTTCATAAACAAACCTGACTGCTTTAGGCAACTGCAGTTTGGACATTATTTGTTAATACACCACTGCCTTGTCAATCCCATCTAGTATAATCCTCAAAGTTTGTTTCAGTGACTGTATTTCATTTTTTTCATTATTTATTATGTATTTATTATTATATAGATTTCCAAATTTAAGGGCCCAAGAAGCTTAAAATTCACCCTAATATAGCAACCCATTCAGTCACAGAAAGTTAAGGCTTTCTGTCCCCACTGGCGGCCCATTTCCTTGTTTGTACCCCCAGCTGCAATGCTCAACACCCACATCTGTACATAAGGCAACTAAATAGCAACAATCAGCCAGCATCTTTAAAGAGCAGCACTTTGGAGGCCCAGCAACACAGTTTTGATTTGCTAACTGAGTCTGAGGACACTAAGCATCTAGTAGAAATATCAGAAAGAGGAGTCAGTCAGTCTACAAATCTGTTGACCACTGTTGGACCCTAGCTGGCCTCAGCACTATATAAACCAAAAGATGAGAGGATACTTTCAAGATTAAACAAGAAGTGATCACACATGTTACAGGTTCTTAGTTTATTTAATAATCCCTCCTGCTCAAGAACAAGCTGACTATTTAGAGAAGAAACTATGCAAATTTATATAAGTAGAAAAAGCTGGATTAAAAAGAGCCTTTATATATGGATTTGATACCTGGTTGGGTAACTACGTGGCCCAGCCTTTATACAACATCCGGAAGAGCTTAGATCGGACAGACAGGCGTACCTGCCGGTATGTCGGTTCACTTCCACACCACGGCAATAAGGTGACTACAGCAGTAAGGCGAGCCACACGCACTTTTTTGGTTTCCTAGGACGCATAAAAGCTGTGTCCACATGATGCAGTAGNTCTGAATATTTATTGGAGGGACTGATGTTGACGCAGAAACTCCAATACTTTGGCCACCTGATGTGAAGAACTGACTCATTAGAAAAGACACTGATGCTGGGAAAGACTGAAGGTGGGAAGGGAAGGGGATGACAGAGAATGAGATGGCTGGATGGCATCATTGACTCAATGGACATGGGTCTGGGTAAACTCCGGGAGCTGGTGATGGACAGGGAGTCCTGCCGTGCTGCAGTCCGTGGGGTTGCAAAGAGTCGGACGCGACTGAGTGACTGGACTGCACTAATCTATAAGATACAGTTAGTGGCTCAGTTTATTCTTCTAAAACTTTGGTGTGGCAGATACGATGCTTCATGACCCTATTTCATTATATTTTTTCCTAGGCATAGAGGAAGATCGGCCTTCCTATGGTTATGGGCCATGAAACTGGGTTCCAGCTATGAGAATGTGAGATTGAATGTGCCACTTTTAAGGGTGCCAAGAAAATCTCCTGTGCAAATCAACTACAATCTCTCTTCCCTTCTGCCACGCATTCGGAGGTTCCCTGTGAAGAATGTGGCATCAAATACAAGAAGACACAGCTTGGAGGAGGGCTGCAAAGAGAGTAACCCAACCTGCGTCAGACTGCAAAGGGGACATTTCATAAACAAACCTGACTGCTTTAGGCAACTGCAGTTTGGACATTATTTGTTAATACACCACTGCCTTGTCAATCCCATCTAGTATAATCCTCAAAGTTTGTTTCAGTGACTGTATTTCATTTTTTTCATTATTTATTATGTATTTATTATTATATAGATTTCCAAATTTAAGGGCCCAAGAAGCTTAAAATTCACCCTAATATAGCAACCCATTCAGTCACAGAAAGTTAAGGCTTTCTGTCCCCACTGGCGGCCCATTTCCTTGTTTGTACCCCCAGCTGCAATGCTCAACACCCACATCTGTACATAAGGCAACTAAATAGCAACAATCAGCCAGCATCTTTAAAGAGCAGCACTTTGGAGGCCCAGCAACACAGTTTTGATTTGCTAACTGAGTCTGAGGACACTAAGCATCTAGTAGAAATATCAGAAAGAGGAGTCAGTCAGTCTACAAATCTGTTGACCACTGTTGGACCCTAGCTGGCCTCAGCACTATATAAACCAAAAGATGAGAGGATACTTTCAAGATTAAACAAGAAGTGATCACACATGTTACAGGTTCTTAGTTTATTTAATAATCCCTCCTGCTCAAGAACAAGCTGACTATTTAGAGAAGAAACTATGCAAATTTATATAAGTAGAAAAAGCTGGATTAAAAAGAGCCTTTATATATGGATTTGATACCTGGTTGGGTAACTACGTGGCCCAGCCTTTATACAACATCCGGAAGAGCTTAGATCGGACAGACAGGCGTACCTGCCGGTATGTCGGTTCACTTCCACACCACGGCAATAAGGTGACTACAGCAGTAAGGCGAGCCACACGCACTTTTTTGGTTTCCTAGGACGCATAAAAGCTGTGTCCACATGATGCAGTAGTCTATTAAGTGCACAGTTGTGTTATGTCTAAAAAATCAATGTACACACCTTGATTTTAAAACACTTCATTGCTAAAAAAAACTATCCGTTACCTGAGCCTTTAGCAAGTTGTATCTTTTTGCTGGTGCAGGGTTTCAAACGTTGCAAGCGGTATCAAAATGCAACACAGAGACGCGAAGTGAGCAAATGCTGGTGGGAAAATGGCACTCTCAGATTTGCCTGACACAGGGTTGCCACAAACATTCAATTCGTAAAAAACACAATCTGGGAAGTGCAATAAAGCTAAGCACCATCAAACGTGGTTTGTCTGTACTCGAAAACACACAGTCATCCCTCAGGATCTGGGGGGACTAGTGCAGGACACCCCTGCCCCATGCGCAGGTCCCTGGGTTCTCTACCCACAGTCCGGTATCGGAGGGTTCGTACAACCAGAGTGTGAACAGGACACAGTCCGGGGCCGTGGGGCTCCATCACCGAGGAGCCTGAGGACACAGCTTGGTGACATGGACACCATCTTTCCATAAAAGTTCAGGGAAGCAGAGAAGCAGGAAGAAATGTAAAATGGGTTGCAATCCCACCACTTAAAGATAAGCCCTGCTACCCTTTCAAGATTATCCGTTTTATTTTTTCTGTTCATTATACAATATACCTTAAAATTATGATACTATCATATATACTATTTTATAATCGGGTTGTTTACTATTTTATACATATTTTTCTGTGCCATCTCAATTTCTTCTATAACACTCCTCAATGGTATCATAGTACTGAATCAAAACTTCCAACGTCATAGGTTTGACTTGAAAGATCTGGGTAAAGGATTGCCCACAGCACTTTATAGTACCATCTGCATCAGCTAAGCTAATTGGTGGACAGAGTTCTTACTACTGAGGAAAAGTAATGTGTGTTCTGTAAATACTTTGGGTTTCATGCTTTTGCTTTGACTTTCTGTTTACTCTCCTAGAAAAGTTCCTTCAAAAAAAAAACTCCAGTCTTGCTTTTTTTAGGGGAAAGGTGATTTATTTATACCCACAACAAGATAGAGGCTTTCCCAGGAGCCACAATTAATAGCTACAGTTAATGGTACAAAAAAAAAAAAAAGGTGAAGATATAAAAAATTACTAGAGGACCCGGACACTTAAACTAAGACTGCTAATCTTGCTCTGCAATTTTGTAGAGTTCTTCAGACATCTTTCCTACACATACACAAGGGTCTAATTTCAATCACAAAAACGAGATGCTATTGTACCTGCTCCCTCATAACCTGCATTTTTTTCATGAAAAAAAAAAATCATAGATATATTGGGAATTCCCTGGCAGCCCAGTAGCCAGGACTCCACGCTTTCACTTCCGAGGGCCCAGGTTCAGTTCCTGCTTGGGGAACTAAGATCCCACAAGCCACACAGCACGGCCAAAACAATCATAGTTATACTTCTATGTTAATAAAAACTAGTCAACATCATTTTTTTAGGACTATATACCAAATTTTATGGATAGAACACATTTAATGACCTAATAAGCTTATCTGTAACATTTATATTGTTTTAAATTTATCATGATAAATAATTTTGGTGAGCGTTCTTGTATTTTATGGTGAGCATTCTTGTAACTAGATAGAGTTAATTCTTAGTGTCACTGGTGGCTCAGAGGATAAAGCATCTGCCTGCAATACAGGAGACCCAGGTTCAATCCCTGGGTTGGGAAGATCCCCTGGAGAAGGAAATGGCAACCCACTCCAGTATTCTTGCCTGGAGAATCCCATGGAGGGAGAAGCCTGGTAGGCTATGTGGTCCATGGAGTCACAAAGAGTCAGACACGACTGAGTGAATTCACTTTCATTAAGCACTAGGTCAATGACTATGTGCACTTCTTAAAAAAAATTAAGAAAAACTAAAAAAAAAAAAAAAACCTAAATAAACGTGAGCTTGAAATAAATGTGAGCTAAAGTATAGGGAAAAAATCAGACACTGAAAGACTGCAAAGAGTTACGTATAATATTAAAGTCATGTTGTATATTACGATCCTTGGAGAAGGGAACAGCTACCCACTCCAGTATTCTGGCCTAGAGAATTCCATGGACTGTATGGTATGGGGTTGCAGAGTCGGACAGGACTGAGCAACTTTTACTTCACTTCATATATTATGATATATTTTACCCAGGACCTCTCCACTGGGGACCACTAAGAGCCAGGGGAAAATACAGAAGGCAAGAGAGAACTGCTGCTACCAGGTAATATCATTACTAACTACACTGCTAAAATATACATCACTGATAAGACCATTATTAAGGAAAATTACCAAAGATAAACAGAAAGCAAAGAGGAACTTAAGAGCCTTGTGATGAAAGTTGAAGAGGAGAGTGGAAAAAGTTGGTTTAATACTCAACATTCAAACAACTAAGATCATGGCATCTGGTCCATCACTTCGTGGCACAGAGATGGGGAAACAGTGGAAATGGTGACAGACTATTTTTCGGCGCAAAGTCACTGCAGACGGCAACGGCAGCCTTGAGACTACAGACACTCGCTCCCTGGAAGAAAAGCTGAGACCAACCTACACAGCAAGTTCAAAAGCATTATTTTGCCTACAAAGGTCCGTCTAGTCAAGGCCATGGTTTTTCCAGTGGTCACGTATGGATGTGAGAGTTGGACTGTGAAGCAAGCTGAGCACCAAAGAATTGATGCTTTTGAACTGTGGTGTTGGAGGAGACGCTTGAGAGTCCCTTGGACTGCAAGGAGATCAAACCGGTCAATCCTAAAGGAAATCAGTCCTGAATATTTATTGGAGGGACTGATGCTGAGGCTGAAGCTCTAATACTCTGACCATCTGATTTGAAGAGCTGACTCACTGGTAAAGACTGTGATGCTGGGAAAGACTGAAGGCGGGAGGAGAAGGGGACAACAGAGGATGAGATGGTTGGATGGCATCACCGACTCAATGGAGATGAGTTTAAGCAAACTCCAGGAGATGAAGGGAGGGGAGCCTGGCATGCTGCAGTCCATGGGGTGGCAAAAATTCAGACATGACTGAGCGACTGAACAACATAAAAACGATAAAAACTTGTTTAACCATAAAGACAGGATACAAAGCCCCTAGAGCAGATAGCTTTTAACCCACCACTATGATATTGGGTTTTGTAGTTTTCTTAATAAAGGAGAGCTATTGATTTGGAAATTCAATCATCCAACAATAGTTGTTTACTAAGCATCTACTACATGCTAGGGCTTCCCAGGTGGCGCAGGGGTAAGGAATCCCCTGCCAGCGCAGGAGATGCAGGTTCCTCCCTGGGTGGGAAGATCCGCTGGAGAAGGAAATGGCAGCCCACCCCAGGATTCTTGCCTGGGAAATCCCATGGACAGAGGAGCCTGGTGGGCTGCAGTCCATGGGGTCGTAAAAGAGTTGGACACGACTTAGCAACTTATACAACCACCCTGAACATGCTGAATACAGGCATGGTCCCCAGGAAGCTGTGTCTATTAACAGTTCCAAAGGTGCTTCTGCTGCACGACTAAGAGAATAAAAGACAGGACAGAAACTGTGGGCTCTGGAGTTAGGCCAGGGCTCAAACCACGGCTCTGCAATTTATTGACTGAAAGACTCAAGTGCCTAGTTTCCTAAAGCCTGAGGTTTCAGCTGAAAACAAGGGATAATGCTGTTTGCCCTACATGACTAAAGTGAAGGGTAAGTCACAATATTTGCTAGTAGATTATGACAGATGCCTGGAAAATAGTAGGTTTTCAACATATACTAAGTATTTAGAGTCGTCAAAGTTAAGCTTTATCATCAAAACGAAAAAAGAATCCGAGATTCAGGTTGAAGGAAACAAAAACATTTAAATGTAAAACTACCAGCCCTAACAAGATTATTGAGCCTCCTGATTACCTAGTTTGTTCACACTTAGGAATCCTGACGAATGTTTACTTATAGTATGTTTTTGAAACTTCATGAAACTCTGATCAATAATTACCCATTAAAACAGTAATTCTGCAGCATGAACATTAACTACAAAACAGTGATGTAACATCCTTATCTTGTTCTGTGTACATAAACAGATATAACATGCCTGTAACTGCGCAAATATTGACCAGTGTCTAGTCAAGGCTATGGTTTTTCCAATGGTCATGTATGGATGTGAGAGTTGGACTGTAAAGACAGCTGAGTACAGAAGAATTGATGCTTTTCAACTGTCGTGTTGGAGAAGACTCTTGAGATTCCCTTGAACTGCAAGGAGATTCAACCAGTCTATCCTAAAGGAGATCAGTCCTGGGTGTTCATTGGAGGAACTGATGTTGAAGCTGAAACTCCAGTACTATGGCCTCCTGATGTAAAGTGCTGACTCACTGGAAAAACCCTGATGATGGGAAAGACTCAGGGCAGGAGGAGAAGGGGACGACAGAGGATGAGATGGCTGGGTGGCATCACTGACTCGATGGATGTGGGTTGGGTGGACTCCAGGAGCTGGTAATGGACAGGAGGCCTGGCGTGCTGCAGTTTTGTGGTCGCAAAGAGTCGGACACGACTGAGCGACTGGACTGAACTGAAAGTGAATTTCTACTGCTACCCATGACATAATAACTAGTATGGGACTTATCTTCTCTCACATCCTGAACAATTCTTAATATAGTCAAAAGAGGTAAGCCTACTGTTTTCAGGCACTGGACAACCAGCAGTACCATACCAATCCTTGAAAGAAGGGATACACATGAGGTGAACAGTCTCAGTAAGGCAGACTGGGTTGCTGAGTGGCTGGAATTTGTAGGACAAATCACTACAGAGAAAGGAGCGGTGAGCCGAGGCCGGGCGACACTGCCCTTGGGTCTGACCAAGGCCTGGGCTGTGCCTACACAGAGCGAGACTCTGCTGGACCTGACACAGCGCCTGCTGCAGGGCTGGGAGCGGAACAGAAACTAACAGGCCACGCGTGCCTGGAGCCAGCCGGGTCTCTGAGCCGTCACAGCGCAGGGTCTTCACTGAGCAACCTTCACATTCAAATGAGATGCTACAAGCCCTACTTTAAAAGTAGGGATCACAGCTCAGAGTGAAAGCCATGTCCTCAAACAACAAAATCAACACTGACCTGCCCTTTTTCTCCTCTCAAGTATCACTGTAACGATCGCTCTTTTTTTTAATGCTCTTTTTAATATTCTAAAAATATTTATTTTTAAGTAGGTATTCTATGTAATTGAAAGACGCTTTCCTGTCGCTGCCCTCAGTCTTCTTCCACAGAAACAAAGCCAACTACCAGCTTCGATGGCACTAACCAACAGGGCTTTCTGCGGTAACGGAAATGCCCCATACCCGCGCCGACCCAGCAGCCAGGAGCCACGCGACTGTTAACTGCTGGCCATGAAGCCAGCATGACCGAGGCAGCGCAGTTCACTCAGTAAAGTGAGTGAAGGCGCTCAGTCGTGTCCGACTCTCTGCGGCCCCATGGACTGTAGCCCATCAGGCTGCTACGGTCCGTCGGATTCTCCAGGCAAGAATCCTGGAGTTGGCTGCCATTTCTGCCATCTTCTCCGGCAGCTCTTCCTGACCCAGGGATCGAACCCGGGTCTCCCGCATTGCAGGCAGACACTTTAACCTCTGAGACACCAGGGAAGCCAGTTACTCAGTTGACTGAATTTCAACAGCTACCTGTGATCGGCGGCTAGTGTACCGGGCAGCGCGGATCTAGAGAACCCTCTCAGCGCAGCAGTCTTCTAGGCTGGCCACACAATACAGTCGCTTACGAAGCATTCAAACATTCAGAGCCCTGGCTGCCTCTCACATCAAATGCGCAATAAGCCTCTCTGGAGTGGGGCTCAGACATCAGTCTTTTTTTTTTTTCTTACCATGATTCTAGTATTTGGCCAAGGCAGAAGTCTTCTGTTCTAGAAAATGACCTATTTTATAAATAGAGTAGCTCTACCTAACATTAGAAAACTAAAAGGAGTTACTTTTCTTTAGAAATTATTAAATTAGAAAAGAACTACCAATTGCTTAGGTACCTAAAAAATCTTTGTATCTTTAAGGAGTTTTCCCCCAAAGTAAATCATTAGAGGCAATTTTGACTGAGTTTGAGTAAATTTCCAAGTAAGAAATAAGGTTTTCCTCTCTGTTAATACGTATAACATGGAAAAATATTTGCACTGCCTACTGTTAAGGAACTCTTAAAAATCAGCAAGGAAAATACCAGCAATCCAACAGGAAAACGGGCAGAAATGTGCACCAGGCAAATCACAGAAGGCAACAAAAATGGACAATAAAAATATGAAGAGATGTTTAATGAAATTAATACCAAGGCAAATTTAAGGTATCATTTCAGATTGGCAAAAAGTTTAAAGCATAGCAAACCCAATTAGCGAGGATAAACAAAACTGTCACATATCACTAGCAGAAATGCAAACTGATAGAAGAATGGTGAAGGTGAAGATACCCTATAACCAAGAATTTCACTTCTAGGGTCACATCCTCGTGCTGAGCTTTGTGGCCACTGTGCTGGGAACTGTTTGCAGATTAACAGACTGCTGAGCTGTTGGTCTCAACACTCAGTGACTGGGTAGGGCTCAGGGCAGCCAGATCCCCAGGCTTGACCTCTAGATGACAACAGCCTCACCTTTTTACATCAATGTACTAATCAAACTCTACAAGTATCCTGAGACTCTCATGTGCACAAGAAAACACATGTCTAGGAATGCCCACTGTACTATCTGTTTGAAACAACAACAAACTGGAAGTGGCCTGTTTATTACATATGAATAGATAAATTACGGTATATTTATATAGTGAAAGAATTATAACTGTTAAAAGGTCACAGGTATAATACAGGCAGGTCGCAGAAGCAAAATACTGAGGGGAAAAAACAGGCTGCAGAACACTACACAGTGGGACGGCACTCACATCATCTCTTGGCTGCACCGCACGGCATGTGGGGTCTTAGCTCCGGCCGGAGGTCGAACCCACACCCCCACACTGGGAGCGTGGAGCCCTGGCCACGGGACCACCAGGTAACCGCAAATCAGCACTGAAATTCTAGGGAGCTAACGAAACAACACTTGGTGGCTTTACAGATGTCTGCAAATGCTTTAAAGTCAAAAAAAAGGCATGGGAATTTGATATACACCAGTCTCAGCAAGAACTGACGCTTTTGAACCGTGGTGCTGGAGAAGACTCTTGAGAGTCCCTTGGACTGCAAGGAGATCCAACCAGTCCATTCTGAAGGAGATCAGTCCTGGGTGTTCATTGGAAGGACTGATGCTGAAGCTGAAACTCCAATACTTTGGCCACCTCATGTGAAGAGTTGACTAATTGGAAAAGATCCTGATGCTGGGAGGGACTGGGAGCAGGAGGAGAAGGGGACGACAGAGGATGAGATGGCTGGATGCCATCACCAACTCGATGGACATGAGTTTGCGTGAACTCCGGGAGTTGGGGATGGACAGGGAGGCCTGGCGTGCTGTGGTTCATGGGGTCAAAAAGAGTCCGACACGACTGAGCGACTGAACTGAACTGAACTGACTGAATCTCAGCATAGTGTATCTTCTATGTATATAGTGTGTCTGGAGAATAGATATCTGGGAAATAGATATCATAGTGTATCTGGGGAAAAGAGACAGGACTGGGATCTGGAGGGGACAAAGGGAGGCTTCAATTTATCGGTTATGTCTTTTTCCTTTAACAATAATACCAATAACAGAAATATCTGAAACAAATGTGGCAAGATGTTACATTATTTTTTTGTTTTTAAATTTTTAGACGGCAGTGGATTCTTGACTATTCATTATATTATTCTCTATGTTTTTCTATATATTTGGAATGTTTCTAAATCCAGACTGCAAGACTCCTATAAAATCTTGTGACGAGCTCCAAACCAACATTAAAAACAAGCAAAACCCATTAAGGTCTGGCTCCCTGTCTCTGGAAGTGGAAGCGTCGAGAATCACGCTGACCACAGGCGCGCGCTGCGTCCCCCGTGGGCATCTCCGAGCTGCACTTTAGGCGGCTCGGCAGTGCCCTGCCACGGTCTCCAGCACAGTCCTGGCTATTGTGAACAAAACTGCCACTAACACGTAAGAGTCAGTGTTTAATTTACAAGGATGTGTTCTTTTCTCTACTCCGCCTGTGGGATTATTGCTCTGTAGTCATTAGTGACTCCACACACACACCAGAACTTGTACTGATATAAAGAATTATTACACAGACTACTTCAGGGAGAAAAGACGATGCTCAATAAAAGGAGTGACAAGGAGATAAAAGTACGTTTCTAATGACATAAACGATCGCGGCAGTAGCGACGGCGGCTGGGGCTGGCGCTGCGCAGCACAGGCGCACACCAGGCGCTGCTCTTGGTGGTTGCTGGTTAGTCGCTCAGTCCTGCCTGACTCTCTGCAGCCCCGTGGACTGCAGCCGCCAGGCTCCTCTGTCTATGGGATTTCCCAGGCAAAACTACTGGAGTGGATTGCCATTTCCTTATCCAGGGGATCTTCCCAATCAAGAGATTGAACCTGGGTCTCCTGCTTGGCAAAGGGATTCTTCACCCCCAAGCCTCTTGGTGCTTCACATTTAAACCTCACATCTACCCTATGAGGTTTAAACTTACAGTCCCATCTCATTGAGAAGGATAAGGGCAAATAAATGGTCACACACCTGTGAAAAGACAGAACCAAGGGTTTGAATCCAGCAGTTTGACTCTAGAGACCACTACTCCGCCACTAAGGGTATTCTGGAAATTCAACCATACACATTTATTGGGACCTCGGATGTGCAAGGCATGAGTGTACTGCGCGCTCAAGGCACAGAGACGCAGCGCGGCTTTGCTTTGTGTTTGCTCTGATGGACTGTGTGGCTCAGAGTTTCTTTTCACCAGTGACTGTATTAAAATAGTCTTTACTCAAAATACTTCTGTAAAAGCACGAACAGTCCAGAGATTCAAAATTAATCCAGAAGACTTCTGGTTCCTGGGTCTGCATATAAGGAGCTTAGAAGTTGCCACTCTATCCTAACAAGGAAACAGCTAAAACAGGCTTAAAAATCAACAGCCCTTCTGGGTCCATAAGAAAGAGAAGACACAGGGCAAACGGGCACCATCCTATAAGAGAGAGGCAGATGCAGGGAGTCTCGGCTTACAGGGGAGACCAACGAACAGAAACTGCCAGAGAAGCCAGCGCCGGGGTAGGGGGCCCTGAGCTGCACCTGGCTAATTGCCAGAGGCTCCGTGTGGACAGCTCAGAGTTAAAGCCCTAGGGGGCCCAGTCACGGAGAGCGCTCCCACAAAGTTAGGGAATTTACTCCAGGAGCTCAAGCAGCTTCCCAGGTAAATACTGGAGAAAGTCCCTGAGGGTTGGGGGAGGGCAAAAGGATGCGAAGCTTTCTGTCCCTAGTAAGGTCTGCCCTTTGCAGAAACCAGGTAAACAGTGCTTAGCTTGCTAGGGCATTATCAGAGTCTAAGTGGCCTACAGAAGGAAAACACCCAACTCTAGCTCCCTCGAGCCACCCCGTCCCACCTAAGAGGGGAAGGAAAAAACTGAGAAGCACCTGTGAAGTTCAGAATCCAGAGGCACAGGCTCACTGAAAGGCTGAGAGCCAACCGCAGAACCTGAGAGTGCATCCCCTCCCCACAACTCACCCCCAGGGCACCGCAGGGCCACTCCCCTGGCGTGCGCACCAGGCTACTGAAAGACACGGAATGCCCTGAACAGACAGGAGCTTCAGAACAGACAGGCAGGAATGGTGGGGCTAGCAGCCCCGGAACACAAAAGAACCGCAACTATGATGCTAAGAACTCCGTCGGTTCAAGTAGACAGCAGGCAGGAATAGATGGGCAATCAAAATACAGAGAGAGAAATCCTAGAAAGAATAAAAAAGAAATACTAGAGATCAAAACCACTGTAACAGAGGTGAAGAATGCCTCTGATGGGATTATCAGTAGACTGGACAAAACTGAGGAAAGAAGCTCTAAGTTAAAGGATTTATTGATAGCACCCTCAAAAACAGAAAAGAAAAGAGGACAAAGGCGAAAAAACCAGAACCGAATACCTAAGACAACTATAAGAAGGGTAACGCATGTGTAATGGGAACACCAGAAGGAGAAGAGAGAAAGGAGCAGAAGAAAAAAACGACAGAATCTCTGCCAAACTAATGTCAGACACCAAACTACAGATCCAGGAAGCTCGAGAGCACAGAGCAAGATGGGCGCCCAAACACACACACAAAGACTTTGTCACACCGTGTCATCTTCATATCACAGAAAATCAAAGATAAAGAAAAATTAATCCACTGGGGCACTGTTGGTGGGAACATAAATTGGTGTAGCCACTGTGGAAAACACTATGGCGGTTTCTCAAACACTAAGCACAGAGCTACCGTATGGCCCAGCGGCTCACCCCAGCGTGAGCAGGCAAGCAGCAGAGCCGCTGAGCAGAGAGATGTGCGCAGCCCAGCGGCCACCGCAGCGGCTCTCAGAGCGCCAGGATGCGCAAGCAGCTGAGCGTCCAAACCAGCCGCACAGATGAAGAAGATGTGGTGCACGCGCGCACACACGCACAGACACATACAAACACATACACACACACACACACACACATATACACACACACACAGACATAGACACACGCACAGACACACAGACACACACACACACACAAACACACATGCACAGACATACAAACACATATACACAGACACACACGCACACACATATACACACACACAGACACACAAACACACAGACACATACACACGCACACACACAGACATAGACACACACACACAGAGACACACACACACGCACACAGACACATACACACACACACACACACGCACACACATAGACACACAAGCACACACAGACACACACACACAGACACATACACACGCACAGACACACACACAAAGGAATACTCCTTAGCCATGAAAAAGAGTGAGATTTTGTCATTTGCAGCAACGTGCATGGACTTGGAGGGCATTTTGCTAAATGAAGTAAGTCGGACAGAAAGCTAAATACTGGCGATATCAGTTACATGTGGAGTAGAAAAATCACAGCAAACGAGCGACTAACACGAAAAGGGAGCAGAGCAGCAGGCTCACAGGCGCAGAGAGCGCTCTAGTGGTCTCCAGCGGGGAGAGGGGAGAAAGGGGGCATGCAAGCGTAGGTGGAAAAGATAGCTATTTTATGGGATTATATGAAATCATGTGTGTGAAACTTTTGAAAATTATTAAGCATTATTGAATTTAAAGAGCCTTTCATTTAATTTTTAAAAAGTAAGCACAATATAAAGAGATTAATCAACCTAAACCTCAGTGAGTCTAGGACTAGGGTAAGTACTGCAAAAATTCAGAAGAATACATGGTTCTTGCCCTCAATATTTCTTTAACATCTAAGCCAGTGGTTCTAAAACATCAGCAAAGACCAAAATCACCTGGAGAGCTTGTTAAAATGCAGTCTGTTCGGCTACATTCCAAGAATTTCTTATGCTGTCCGTCTGGAACGGGACTTAAGAATATGTGTTTCTATTAAATAAGTTCCTGGGTAAGGCTGACACTGCTGGTTCAAGAACCATAGCCTTACAAAAAAAACACATGATCATCCTTACTCCTTCTTTATGAACTCATGTTCTTGCTCTCGCCTTGAACTTGACTTTGAGGGAATACACTGTGAACTGGCAACTCAAAAGAATATGGACAGGAAAGAATTTGAGAAGGTAGGAAAACTATGCAAAGGAAAGAACTTACTGCTTTTCCTTAAGAGTCAAACATATCTGAACTTTTTCTTGATGACTCAAGAGTTATTGCTCATGACAGTTATGCTGCATTCAAGCTACTTATGTTTACTAGAAGTATAAGTGGTTTATTTCTTCCAGGCTAAATGTTCCTAGATTGCAGTGTTGTTGATATTCATTCATTCATTTGGACCTCAGACACTCAGCAATTTCAGCCACAATGAGCTATAACTATAGAAATAATCACAGAGATTGAAAAGGAATGAAAACAGCTAAGAAGAACCAAAGATACGCTGTTACTTCCTATTTTTCATAATAAATCAGAGTCAGCATGGAAGGGTATCTATGATAGCTAAGAAACAAACAGAGAAATGGTAAGAAAAACAGAGAGACATGAAAAAGTTGCATGGGATTAGGGCAGCAGCCGTGATGCAGACCAAGCAGGAAGAGGGAAGCAGGCATGTTGGTGGAGAGGCATGCGCTGAGCAGAGTGGCCCTGAGAGGAGGGAGAAAGGGGACGAGCCGCTTAAATTGCAGGGTGAAAACTGAGATGGCAGGCCAAGCCCTAAAAGCCCATGCAAGGGTGTTATCCTGCCATATCAAAGCAGACCAACACCACCACAGTCTAGGAGCATTCAGCCTGGAAGAAAGAAATCGCATGTGCTTAAAGTAGCTTGAACATAGAGCATAACTGTCATGAGCAGTAACGCTTGAGTCATCGAGAAAACGCTCAGACATGTTTGATTCTTCAGGCAAAAACAAGTATTTATACACTTCAGCAAAATTTTCCATAAAAATTGTATCTAAAGCAATTATATTCTGGGAATTAATGGGTAGTTAGTTAACTAAAAAAAAGTGGTCCCCAAGATATATATGACTTTTCTCAGGTGTTACTCAAAAAAACAACAGTCACATGAAACATAAGATGATTGCTTCAGTTAAAATCTAGTAACTTCTGCTTACCAACAGGAACATCTTCGGCTTTTGCAAGGTCATTCTCTTCTATTCCAGGCATGCCAGCATCACCACCTCGTTTGATCAGTTCTGCTCAAGTAGCAAAAACATAATTCTGTATTTTTCCTTACACACATTGAAGGGACATAACAATCAGTTTGTAAAGCAACAGGTTACATCGAATGAGTATCTATAATCTTGCTCTGGACATAATGACTTATTATTTTTTTCTTCGCTGTTAAAGGATCCAAATTTGAAACAGATACCTACACATAACTAGGAAGCAAAATCAAACAATATTCTTTATGACCGAAAATGTTCACTTCAAACTGAGAAGAAGTCCATTCCCTCTTAACAGAAAATCACAGTAATAATACCTTTCCCGTGCGGAATACGATGGCTCGAGGGCTCTTCGTTCTTGCCGGCACCATTCTCATCAGCTTCTGGAATGTTTTTAGGCACTGCATGATTGTTCGTATCCAATTCATTTCCACCTTTTGATTCAAACTTGTGGGCCTCTTGCTGTAAGATTAAAATTTGCTAACAGTAAGTATTCTTCAGCTCAAAATGTTAAACTATTGACACAACTAAACATTAGTTGTGTTAACTAAATATCCTGAAACAATTCATTTTTTTTGAAATACATACCATGGGTCCAAATTCCAAATACTTAATATTCTGAAACAGTTCATTTTATTAACTAAATATTCTGAAATAGTTCATTTTTTTGACTAAATATTCTGAAATACATACCATGGGTCCAAATTCCAAACACTTTAAAGAGATATGGGATGTAATATTATTTTTTTGTTTAGTTTTTATACCTAATATGAAGTCAAAGAATAAGTATATTTTTTAAGTCTTTAATTACAACAAATGGCCTAAAATGTGGCAGAGATAACGCCCTTTGGCTATGCTGAGGGAGTGACTCTGTCAGAAGATAGTCTTGCTGAGCGCTGGTTGCAGAGGCCTGGGGGGAGCGTGGGTTCTGTACGACATGTTTTAACCAAGCAAGAGAGCAGATAGCAGGAGGCCGGCACCCAGGTACCCCCTCAAGTGGGATCGATGGCTGTCAACACTCAGGTTCTTCCCCAAACAGAAACAGCAAGGTGGAAAACAGGCAAATTCTTCCCAGGTGCACCGCCACGCAGGCACAGGAAGGATGGCAGAGCAGTACGCAAGCCAGTGCTCCCTGTAACCTCCCTCACCTGACCACATCGCCTCCTGGGAAACTTGAATCTTCAGGTTATGATTGCTGCTGCTGCTAAGTCACTTCAGTCATGTCCGACTCTGTGCGACCCCATAGACGGCAGCCCACCAGGCTCCTCCGTCCCTGGGATTCTCCAGGCAAGAACACTGGAGTGGGTTGCCATTGCCTTCTCCAATGCATGAAAGTGAAAAGGGAAAGTGAAGTCGCTCAGTTGTGTCCGACTCTTAGCAACCCCATGGACTGCAGCCCACCAGGCTCCTCCGTCCAAGGGATTTTCCAGGCAAGAGCACTGGAGTGGGGTGCAGGTTACAATTAAGCCTGATTCAATCCTGTGGGGCCCTAGTTTTCTCTTAACTGGCTGAGCTGTCTCACAGAAAACTGGGAGAGGGATGGATCGAGTACACGTGCTTGGGTTGCCAATATTAACACTTAATGAATAATAATATTAGCATTAAATGCTTTGCCAACTCTAAAGCACTATGCAATGTAATCACTGGTTACATTATACAAATACAACAGTGCTACGAAATCTACAGGAATTCTGGAAACACCAGAGCCAAGCGGCAAGGATTTGTCAGAATAAAGAACGGGCACTTCACCACCGAGTGCAGGCATTCCAGTGGGCCAGGCAGTGCTTCCGCCATGACTCACAGTTTGCAGCCTGTTTTCAAGCCTGTCCTTTGGTAGAGATAGTGATCAGTTTTAAGGAAAAGAAAATAAAACTGAGGCTTAAAGAAGTTAAATAGTTTGTTCAAGATTACAAAGATGGAGAAGTGTGGAAAGGGATTCAAACCATCTTTCTTACTCCCACAGGATTTGGGAACTTGATAAGCAACAGCCAATTTTCAGAGCTTAACTGCCGATGCATGAAATGATAAGCTGAAATTTCTGAACATATCAGTATAAAGGCCAAAGGTGAGAAAATCCATGAGGTGCACAACCTCAGCCGTCCTGCATCTCTGCATGTTCGCTACAATGCCACATTACAAGGCAACTTCATAGTACGTACTCCACGGCTTTATGATATGGATAAAACAAACAAAACTTAAAAGTCAACAAACTACTGGCCCAAAATACTTCTCCATTTAAAACACTTAGCAAAGCTATTGTCCTTTGATTCATTATTAATGCAACAGTTTTCTGTGAATGGGCAATAATAAATACAACTAATAAAGCAGGATGGCTTTCTAAATACAGTGTTGCTGATTTGGTAAGGGGCACCTGGTTCTCTTTTAAATATAGTTTTTACTCTGAAATAATTCAAATTTATAGAAAAGTAATTACCAATCACTCAGTTTCCCTTAGTGTTAACATCACATTAGCATGATACATTTGCAAAACTCAGAAAACAACATTAGTACATTCTTAACTAAACTCCAGCCTTTATTTAGATTTCACTACTTTTTTCATTAAGGCCTTTTTCTGTTCCAGGATCCAATCCAGGATATTATGCTGCATTTATCAATTCATTTACTTACATTTTCACTACATTACATTTAAGTACTCAGGTCTTCTTAAGTCTCCTCTGCCCTCAGTTGTGTCCAACTCTTTGCGACCCCAGGGACTATGACCTGACAGGTTCCTCTGTCCAGGGGACTTCCCAAGCAAGCATGCTGGAGGGGACTGCCTTTTCCTTCTCCAGGGGATCTTCCCAACCCAGGGACAGAAACTGTGTCTTCCAGGTGTCCTGTGCTGGCAGGAGGGTTCTTTACCACTGAGCCACCTGGGAACCCAAGTCTCCACTGGTCTGTAACAACTTACCTTCCTTTGTGATAGCATCAAAGCAGTAAACAAATGCGTGTGGCTGTGTTCTAATAAACTGTATTTCTAGACACTGAGATTTGAGTTTCTTACAGCTTTCCTATGCCGTAAAACCTTCTTTTGATTTTTTACCCGTTTTTAGAATGCAGTAACCGTTTCTGGCTGATGGGCAGCATGAACACAAGGCAGGAGGTCGCAGGCAGTTTGCTGACCCCTTCCTTAGAGTGATTTCCAAGACAGGCATGTACTTGGTTAAGAAAAAAAATCCCTGAATACACTTGCCAGGAGAAAGGAAAAAGCTGACACACGTGCTTCTTGAGAGAAGAGAACAAACTTTTCCTATTATTTATACACTGGGCTCTTAGCACCACAGTTCCAACAGCAAGCCTCTGATCCTCTTCCTTTTGTGTTCTATGCTGCTGCTGCTGCTGCTGAGTCGCTTCAGTCGTGTCCGATTCTGTGAGACCCCATAGATGGCAGCCCACCAGGCTCCCCCGTCCCTGGGACTCTCCAGGCGAGAGCGCGGGAGGGGGCGCCATCGCCTTCTCCATTTGTGTTCTACAGGGTTGGTCAAAAAGCTCACTCAGGGCCTTCTGTTAAGATCTCACAGAAAAAGTGAACAAACTTTTGACCAAACCACTGCTATGCCCTTCTGTGCGCACAGGGTCCCGGCAGCGTCTGCCGGCTCCCCGGGCCCAGCCCCACTAAGGCAGCTCACCCGTGCCTGCCACTGCCCCAGGCCTGCCCCAGGCCTCTGCGGGAGGCTGCACGCACACAGCAGCTGCTCCCCGCCACGGGTGCGAAAAGGTGCCCTCGATATCACGTTGCGAAATGGTGAAACAGCAGAGCATGAAAACCTGGCTTCCTGCGCGTCTAGTCCTTCAGGTGAGAGACTGCCAGAGACCAAGAAAAACACTCTCCACCATCCAGTCTCTCTTTCCTCTAAATCACAAGACTTCGTGCAAACGATAGCTGGTCAGCCGAGTGCTGCGCTGCCGAGTCGCTTCGGTCGCGTCCGACTCTTGCGGCCCCGTGGACTGCAGCCCACCAGGCTCCTCCGTCCAGGGGATTTTCCAGGCGAGAGCGCTGGAGTGGGCGCCGTCGCCTTCTCCCTAGGACAGGACTGACAGACTAGACTACAGGGCCTGAAGGATGAGTGTCCTCAGGACTTGAAAACTTCCAGCTCCCTCTGTTTCTAGCAGCGCTCCCATGATGCTTATCTGCTGGAAGTGCAGGGCTTAACAGAAGAACTTGCCACCCCCAAAATATGAAAACAGTGGCTAGCATTTCATTTCTGTATTTCAAGAAAGGAATTAGAAACAACAAAGATCGATAAGTAAAAGTTTCTCAATTTTTTTTCCTATTTCTCAAAAGCAGAAAATACGAAGTAACTGATTTTTCAGTAACATGATTATCTACTTACAAACTGAGAAATAAACAGCAAAAATTACTTTTAAAAGTCAGGTAAAAGTTATTTAGCTCAAAATTAGTTTTAAGAGATGAAGTTATACTTTTGCAAATGTTTAATTTACTCAGTACTAAAGCCACTGAAGCCATTTTCAGAGTCACATAGGCTGAAATGCTTAAAATATAATGTTTTATGACAAAAATACAACTTTTAACTTCTAAATTATAAGATTTATAACAAGAACATATTTTAAGTATTTTTAATATTTACCTTTTGTTCCTGCAAAAACTGGTCTGCTAACTTTTTAATATTTTCTTCATGCTGAGCTCTTAACTCCTTGATCTGTTGTCCACACTGAAAACTAAATTAGAAAGTCATTCTTTTAGACTATAATATCTTGGGTAGATTCTCAAAGATGTTTAGAAGTTGAAAATATATATCTATATGGATAAAGCATTCAGTCAGCAGGAGAGTGGATAGGAGAGGGCAAAGAGCAGACATGAAAATAGCTCACAGTCAAAATTCTTAAAATACCTGAATCTTTAATAGAGGATAAAAATATTGATAAAGCTAATTTAAAAATAGAAATTAGAAAGATGAATTTTTAAAAAGAAATTTTAAGCAGTTGCAGCAGATGAGTCATCAGATAGTACTGAGTTATCCAAAACGTTTGTTTGGGTTTTTCTGTAAGATGTTATGAAAAACTCGAACTAACTTCTTGGCCAACCCAATACTTTCAGCACAGTAATAAAAGCCTGAACCCTAAAAAGAGCAAGAACGGAAAAAATAAAAAAGACAGAATGCAACCAGCAAGACAAAATGTAAAGGCACAAACAGATAAGAATTATGAATTCCAACTGGACAAGCAGGCCAAGGATACAAAAAGGCCATTCATGTAAGAAGAAACAAGTAATAAATGCATAGAGAAATGTTTCCTTCCACCATTTGAAATGCAAGTTCAGCTTCCTGTATGTATGTACAGTACTTTCCTTATTCCTATACTAGTGAACTTAAGTTAGAATTATAAAAGTCAATGTTGGTGGGGCTACAGGGAAACATTTACAGTATAAATTAGTATAGTCATTTTACAAAGCAATCTTTCATATATGTGATAAGATCAATAAAACATTCTCTCTCAGGAGTTCTGTATTAGAATATAATCAGTGAAATACGAGGAAACAAACCCTTTCTGCACAGAGATTTTTCAGTTGATGGTCATGGCAATGGGGAAAGGGGGGCTCCTACAGCGGCCCAGCAGTTGGGAGAGTGAGTGAGCCCCAGCACACCGGCACACCGGGCTGCTGTGCTAGCTCTTCACTCCTACAGATACACGGAAAATTGCTGGGCACTGTTAGACTAAGACCATATACGTAGTAGATGCATGCTGAAAGCCTACAAGAGTAAGATGTCAGAAATGGATAGACAGTTTACAATATGGTGGATCTCTCTAATTTTTGGTATGCAGACCTAAAAATACTTTTTACTGTAACACCCATTTCTTACACGATTTTCCATCTTACAGTGTCTACAAGGGTAGATTCAACATGCCTTGTATGAGACATTTTCATGTTCTTCAAGCTATCAAAATAAAAGAAAACAGATTTCACAGACACATACAAAGACAATAGAAAAGAAATTTATTATTTTTTTTTAGAAAAGGAATCTAAAAGACTTAGTAAAATGAAAGAAGAAAAGAAAAACAGACTCTAGAAAGGAAGAAGTGAATTGCCTGAATGCTGGGCAAATGTCCAAGAGTCACAGATGCTTACTGCGTGCAGCATCTTACCTCTCATATTCTAACCTCTTCACAAGGTGAGTGTTGTTCTTCCTATAGTCTTGAAGTTGGTCTTCCTGTCGAAGAAACTCCTGACGAAGCTCAGCAAGTTGCTCTGTCCACAAACCATAAACAGAACAAACCAGAGGAATGAAGTCTACCTGCTCTACTACTTCCTGTTAGGAAGCTATGGGGCTCCTAAAATCAGGTACAGTTCTCAATTTATTTATTCATCCTCTCAAGAAGTTAAATTACGTAACTAGTACCATATTTAATTGCCTTTCATACACATATATGGACACTAAAATTTATTTTTAAAACAAGACAGCCTCAGTCGCTTTCACATCAATCAGAAATATTTAAAAATCATACTTCTTTACACATTATATAGGCCATGTGCTAAGCTGTGGAAACAGACCATGAAGAGCTGCCGCTCTCCCTAACCCTAACTGCTTTACAAGAAGTAGGGGGACCACAGTTTTTAGATGAGTTGGCTATGGATGCAGACTTCATTTTAAAATTACATTTGATTCCCAACTTAGGCACCAATCTCTTTAGATCTGACTTCTACTTCTGCTACTGAATTACACCCACATACACCAAAATTCCATTTACAAAGCTTATAATCTCTGGACCAGAGCTAAATGTTTTAGTTGTAATGAATACTATGACATTTCAAACTGGATAGTAAATTAAAAGCTGAGCCAGATGCTCTTTTGTGAACATTTAACCTATAATCACTGGCCTCACATTTTCTAGAGATGCTCCATCTAATCCTACAAAAAAAAAATTCTGCCAAGGAAGAGAAATGTCAGTTTCTTGGACAGAGGATAAAAAAAATTTGCTAACAGCCTTATCAGTTAAGCAAAAGCAGTAATTAAGAAAGTCTTGATTTTAATAAATGGGAACAGAGGTCTATGCTATATAAGCAACATCTACTTATTAAGACTAAAATATAATTTCTAACTATAATATGCCAATATTATAACATCTGCTTTTCACAGAAGGCTTAACAAATTAGTCTTGTTACTTTAAAGGCATCCAGAAATCCTTGTGATGTAAGTTTTTAAAAAGCAGATATAAACATAAATTTATAGTATAAATATATCCATGTAAAAAAATAGATAAGAATAAAATTACATCAAAATGCTATCAGTGATTAAGCTTAGTGGTGGGATTCTGAGCACATTTTTTATCTCTACAACTTTTATTGTGGAATCATAACTGCAGTAACAACAACAAATAAAAATGTTCAAGTCACATGAATGCTTGATGAGGTATATAAAATTTAACAATATGCATGTAATAGCTATTGTATGGAGAAGGCAATGGCACCCCACTCCAGTACTCTTGCCTGGAAAACCCCATGGACGGAAGGGCCTGGAAGGCTGCAGTCCATGGAGTTGCTAAGAGTCAGACTCGACTGAGTAACTTCACTTTCACTTTTCACTTTCACGCATTGAAAGAAGTGGCACCCCACTCCAGTGTTCTTGCCTGGAGAATCCCAGCGACAGGGGAGCCTAGTGGGCTGCCGTCTATGGGGTCGCACAGAGTCGGACACGACTGAAGCGACTTAGCAGCAGCAGCAGCTATTGTATAGGATTCATAATCAAATATGAAACGTAAATGATTTACATAACATGCTTGTAGTTGATAATTATGCTTGCCTATTCAAGCCACATCTTTTATTATTTTTAAAATTTTAATTGAGGTATAACACTATGTGAGTTCAAGGCATACATGTTGATGTGATTCACTAACATACTGTAAAACAACTACCATCACATTAGCCAACACCTGCACTATCTCACATAATTACCATTTTTTGTGTGTGGTGAGAACATTTAAGATCTACTCTTTCAGCAACTTCCAAGTATATAACACAGTATTGTTATAACACAATATTGTTAACTATAATCAACATCTCATTTTCCCCACACATCTCCCAAACCCTGGAACCACCATTCTACTCCCTGTTTCTATGAGTTTAGTCCAGTCACATTTTAAATTTCTCTACTTGCTCTATTAACTCTACAATATGCAAACATGGTTGATCTCTGTAGTTTTTCAGCCATTTTCCCTACCTCAGATAAAAGTAACAAGTCTGAGGCCAGGTATCCATGAAACACAAACTCAGCTCGTTACCTGCTCCCTGGTCCCACCTACTAAGAAGCAGAGGGCAAGAGGGGGCAGAACTCGGGCCTCAGCTATGGATGTTGATTCTAAAGAACAATGAGATCCTGGCAGAAGGCAGGGACAAAAAGTTTTGTAACCTATAGGCAGAGTTAGCCAGCAGATTCCAGAACTGAAAAGTTACTTCAATTATAAAAAAAAAGTCAAACCAGCATAACCTCATAGTTTCTAGGGTAGTGGATCTCAACTGCTGATCTACAGGGCCCCTTCAGGCTTAAAAGCAATCTTTCATATATGTGATAAGATCAATAAAACATTCTCTCTCAGGAGTTCTGTATTAGAATATAATCAGTGAAATACGAGGAAACAAACCCTTTCTGCACAGAGATTTTTCAGTTGATGGTCATGGCAATGGGGAAAGGGGGGCTCCTACAGCGGCCCAGCAGTTGGGAGAGTGAGTGAGCCCCAGCACACCGGCACACCGGGCTGCTGTGCTAGCTCTTCACTCCTACAGATACACGGAAAATTGCTGGGCACTGTTAGACTAAGACCATATACGTAGTAGATGCATGCTGAAAGCCTACAAGAGTAAGATGTCAGAAATGGATAGACAGTTTACAATATGGTGGATCTCTCTAATTTTTGGTATGCAGACCTAAAAATACTTTTTACTGTAACACCCATTTCTTACACGATTTTCCATCTTACAGTGTCTACAAGGGTAGATTCAACATGCCTTGTATGAGACATTTTCATGTTCTTCAAGCTATCAAAATAAAAGAAAACAGATTTCACAGACACATACAAAGACAATAGAAAAGAAATTTATTATTTTTTTTTAGAAAAGGAATCTAAAAGACTTAGTAAAATGAAAGAAGAAAAGAAAAACAGACTCTAGAAAGGAAGAAGTGAATTGCCTGAATGCTGGGCAAATGTCCAAGAGTCACAGATGCTTACTGCGTGCAGCATCTTACCTCTCATATTCTAACCTCTTCACAAGGTGAGTGTTGTTCTTCCTATAGTCTTGAAGTTGGTCTTCCTGTCGAAGAAACTCCTGACGAAGCTCAGCAAGTTGCTCTGTCCACAAACCATAAACAGAACAAACCAGAGGAATGAAGTCTACCTGCTCTACTACTTCCTGTTAGGAAGCTATGGGGCTCCTAAAATCAGGTACAGTTCTCAATTTATTTATTCATCCTCTCAAGAAGTTAAATTACGTAACTAGTACCATATTTAATTGCCTTTCATACACATATATGGACACTAAAATTTATTTTTAAAACAAGACAGCCTCAGTCGCTTTCACATCAATCAGAAATATTTAAAAATCATACTTCTTTACACATTATATAGGCCATGTGCTAAGCTGTGGAAACAGACCATGAAGAGCTGCCGCTCTCCCTAACCCTAACTGCTTTACAAGAAGTAGGGGGACCACAGTTTTTAGATGAGTTGGCTATGGATGCAGACTTCATTTTAAAATTACATTTGATTCCCAACTTAGGCACCAATCTCTTTAGATCTGACTTCTACTTCTGCTACTGAATTACACCCACATACACCAAAATTCCATTTACAAAGCTTATAATCTCTGGACCAGAGCTAAATGTTTTAGTTGTAATGAATACTATGACATTTCAAACTGGATAGTAAATTAAAAGCTGAGCCAGATGCTCTTTTGTGAACATTTAACCTATAATCACTGGCCTCACATTTTCTAGAGATGCTCCATCTAATCCTACAAAAAAAAAATTCTGCCAAGGAAGAGAAATGTCAGTTTCTTGGACAGAGGATAAAAAAAATTTGCTAACAGCCTTATCAGTTAAGCAAAAGCAGTAATTAAGAAAGTCTTGATTTTAATAAATGGGAACAGAGGTCTATGCTATATAAGCAACATCTACTTATTAAGACTAAAATATAATTTCTAACTATAATATGCCAATATTATAACATCTGCTTTTCACAGAAGGCTTAACAAATTAGTCTTGTTACTTTAAAGGCATCCAGAAATCCTTGTGATGTAAGTTTTTAAAAAGCAGATATAAACATAAATTTATAGTATAAATATATCCATGTAAAAAAATAGATAAGAATAAAATTACATCAAAATGCTATCAGTGATTAAGCTTAGTGGTGGGATTCTGAGCACATTTTTTATCTCTACAACTTTTATTGTGGAATCATAACTGCAGTAACAACAACAAATAAAAATGTTCAAGTCACATGAATGCTTGATGAGGTATATAAAATTTAACAATATGCATGTAATAGCTATTGTATGGAGAAGGCAATGGCACCCCACTCCAGTACTCTTGCCTGGAAAACCCCATGGACGGAAGGGCCTGGAAGGCTGCAGTCCATGGAGTTGCTAAGAGTCAGACTCGACTGAGTAACTTCACTTTCACTTTTCACTTTCACGCATTGAAAGAAGTGGCACCCCACTCCAGTGTTCTTGCCTGGAGAATCCCAGCGACAGGGGAGCCTAGTGGGCTGCCGTCTATGGGGTCGCACAGAGTCGGACACGACTGAAGCGACTTAGCAGCAGCAGCAGCTATTGTATAGGATTCATAATCAAATATGAAACGTAAATGATTTACATAACATGCTTGTAGTTGATAATTATGCTTGCCTATTCAAGCCACATCTTTTATTATTTTTAAAATTTTAATTGAGGTATAACACTATGTGAGTTCAAGGCATACATGTTGATGTGATTCACTAACATACTGTAAAACAACTACCATCACATTAGCCAACACCTGCACTATCTCACATAATTACCATTTTTTGTGTGTGGTGAGAACATTTAAGATCTACTCTTTCAGCAACTTCCAAGTATATAACACAGTATTGTTATAACACAATATTGTTAACTATAATCAACATCTCATTTTCCCCACACATCTCCCAAACCCTGGAACCACCATTCTACTCCCTGTTTCTATGAGTTTAGTCCAGTCACATTTTAAATTTCTCTACTTGCTCTATTAACTCTACAATATGCAAACATGGTTGATCTCTGTAGTTTTTCAGCCATTTTCCCTACCTCAGATAAAAGTAACAAGTCTGAGGCCAGGTATCCATGAAACACAAACTCAGCTCGTTACCTGCTCCCTGGTCCCACCTACTAAGAAGCAGAGGGCAAGAGGGGGCAGAACTCGGGCCTCAGCTATGGATGTTGATTCTAAAGAACAATGAGATCCTGGCAGAAGGCAGGGACAAAAAGTTTTGTAACCTATAGGCAGAGTTAGCCAGCAGATTCCAGAACTGAAAAGTTACTTCAATTATAAAAAAAAAGTCAAACCAGCATAACCTCATAGTTTCTAGGGTAGTGGATCTCAACTGCTGATCTACAGGGCCCCTTCAGGCTTCTTTTTCCTACAGTAAACTCACTAAACAGCTAAGTTCACCTTCAGAATGAACGTGAGGCATGTATGATTTCAAGATTTGAAATTGCTTCTCTGCTTCCCCAAAATGCTTCTCACTAACAGTATTTGAAATATCTTTATCAGGAAATAAAGTCTTCCATTTTCAAATGGATATAAAAGGCTTAAAATTCAATTGACAAAAAAAAAAAAATAAACAGTATGAATTTCAGTGCATGTAACATACCAGGTTCTAAGGGTATGGTTTTTCCAGTAGTCATGTACAGATGTGAGAGTTGGACCATAAAGAAAGCCGAGTGCCAAAGAACTGATGCTTTTAAACTATGGTGTTGGATAAGACTCTTGAGAGTCCCTTGGACTGCAAGGAGATCAAACCAGACCATCCTAAAGGGCATCAGTCCTGGGTGTTCACTGGAAGGACTGATGTTGAAGCTGAAACTCCAGTACTTTGGCCACCTGATGCAGAGAGCTGACTCATTTGAAAAGACCCTGATTCTGGGAAAGATTGAGGGCAGGAGCAGAAGGGGACGACAGAGGATGAGATGGTTAGATGCCGTCACTGACTCAATGGTCATGGGTCTGGGTGGACTCTAGGAGCTGGCGATGGACAGGGAGGCCTGGCGTGCAGCGGTTCATGTGGTCGCAAAGAGTCAGACACGACTGAGCGACTGAACTGAACTGAACTGAACCTGTCCGAATACAGGGAAAGGAACATAAAGCATGAAGCTGATTGGTGCTTTGAAGAGTTTAAAATAAAGACTTAAAAGGGGTAAAAGCAGAGCTGCCCAGGGGTCTAGTGGTTAGGGCTCTACAGGCTCACTGCTGTGGCCCGGGGTCAGTCCCTGGTCAGGGAAGCTGATTCCCACAAGCCACATGGCAAGGCCAAAAAAGAGCCGGGGGCGGGGGGGG
>SJYG01000869.1:454941-467660 GCA_006410535.1 Litocranius walleri
CGAGCAATAACAGCAACAGCAGGGCGTGCTATAGTGGGCATGGCCATAATCCCTCAATTTAACTTCAAAAGATTAGGGATATGGTTGACAAAGGGGTTGCCTAGGATGAGCTTTTAAAGCCAAAAAAAAACAAAACTTAACTTTCCAAACATTTTTATTTCAAATTTTCTTTCAGTAACAGGCATAAAAAAAGGTAAGTTATTCTAAATAAATCAGTGTATACTGGGATGTTAATTTTCTTTCTCAGGCACTAAAAACAACTCCAATCTTTTTATTTCCAAGAAAATATTAATTACATGAGGGTTTTTTTTTTTTAAGAATCTGATGTGTATTAACTCCAATATATTTGACATTAATGTCAATGAAAACAGGCAAATGTGGATTGTACTGTCAACTTGTCAAGAAGTTAGTTTCAGTAGAAATAGTTCCTAAGGTACAAAAGTCACATTAGTAAGTAAGTGTTAGTCGCTCAGTCGTGCCCAACTCTTTGCAGCCCCATGGGCCACAGCCCACCAGGCTCCTCTGTCCATGAGATTCTCCAGGCAAGGATACTGGAGTGGGTTGCCATTTCCTTCTCCAGGGGATCTTCCCGACCCAGAGCTCGAACCCTGGTCTCCTGCACTGCAGGCACTTTACCCACTGAGCTACAAGGGAAGATCTTAAAGTCACATTAATGAAACTCAATGTCCCGAGTCCAAAAGTTGCACAGTTATGAGCTCAAATCAAATCTTTTTTTGCTAAAGTCTATCACCTAAATTCCAAAACATCGCAAGATCCGCTTCAGCTCTGGACACACGCAGTGAAGATTTTCACTCAGTACACGGCTGTCATTTCTCTGACATATGCAGGGAAAAGCCCTAGTCCATTACTATCTGGTAAGAAATCACTCTGACGACGAGCAGAATCATCCGTACAGAGTGCGAGCTGCCAGCAGCACTGGCAGGGCGCCGCCTTCTGCGCCATCCCGCACACGCCTGTGAGCCAAACGGGGGCCAGCAAAGCGAGCTCCGCCAGAAGCCCAGGCTCGGAGTGCGGGCTGCGACCCACCAAGGCTCCCCGGGGCGCTGCTGCCTGCTGGGGGACAAAGCTTGCATGAATTAGCCAGCGTGGGTTGGCTTCTTCAAGAGTGTTAACAAGAGGCTCAAAATGGTTATAAAGAAAAATTTATGGAATCAGACAGCAAGTACTACCTACATAGATGAATTTAGAGAAACTGCATGCAAAGTTTTAAAATGCGTAGTGTTGTAATCAAAGGGTGTGAGGGAAAAGAGGGATAGTCCTTAGACCTCAAGTTCCAAAGGCCAGGGACAGCGTGAAGCAACGCGAGCAGGGTATAGAGCTCGTTCTCTAACTATTATTTCTCATAAAAGCGTTAGACATCTCCTATCACTGCACCAACCCCAAATATTCACTGGAAGGCCTGAGGCCGAAGCTGAAGCGCCAACACTTCGTCTCTTAAGACAAAAGGAAACATGTTTTGCCATCAGAGGAGCTTTGTTCAAACCTCTATTTCATTTAGCTGTCTGGCTTGAGGATTTCTTAATTCTTCAGGATTTTAGACATTTAGTGAACTTTAATTTGTAAGTAAGTTTCTTACCCTTTAAATGATGTATGTCTGCCATCTGATATGATATGTTGTTCTGCAGTTTAATCTGAAAAAAAAATTGTCTTAATTTTACTAAGGAATATGTAGTTTTGCTCATATTTACCTTTTCCCCCTCATATTCACTTTCAGCTTGATAATAAGTACAAAAGAAAAATATTTAAGTTACGTATGCCACATTTTCCAAAGAGAATTTTAAGTTCTGATTTTGTAATATTCATTTTAAATTTGCATAAGAATATTCATTTAACTTAATATATAGTGCAACATTGTTCAAAAGTTTGAGGTGAATATTGCTTCTTTGAAAAAAAAATCAGATTTTTTCCAAAATCTTACCAGAAGATTTTCAATTCTATATTAAGAAAAGAAATAATGCCAAGTCGGAAGTACTTATTGTTCATCAAGCTCCCCCAAGAGGACAGACATTATACAGGACTTGCTGCAGCCACCACTGTCCTCTAGAAGCCAGCATACAGGGGCGCCAGGAGCTGAAAGCATGCCCAGACACGATGCACACCAAGCCTCGCCACTTAATCCAGACTTAAGACAAGGGATGCCCTAGACCGGATACCAAGCAGCGAAGCACAGAGCCTCAGCTCTTGTTTAAACAGGTTTCAGCTAACTGCAAATCCAGCTACAGCATCACTACACACAGTTCTCTTGTCAAGCTCAACAGTAACATTATTTTGGAAGGCACAGATTGACTTACGTTGATCAAATGCAGTACCATGAGTGGCAAATGATTATGCTAAATACCACTTATATCTCCAAAGAAAAAAATTTTTAATTTTTCATCTTGAAATAATTTTAGGTTCATAGGAAATTGCAAAGATAATACAGAGAAGTCCCATATACCCTTCACACAATTTCCCCCAGTAGGTACATCACAACTTCAAAACCAGGAAACTGACATGATACAGCAGGTACAGTTCTATGCTGTCCTATCATATGTATAGATTCGTGTAAACACCATCAAAATCAAGATACAGAACTATGCTATCATCACAAATATCTCCCTCGTGCTACCCTTTACAGTCAAACCCATCCTCCTTCCCCACTATTCCTGATCCCAGGTGGCCACTAGTTTGTTCTCCATCTCTGTAATTTTATCATTTCAAGAACGTTGTATAAATATAACCACGTGCATGTGACCTTCTGGGGCGCTTTTCAATCCGCATAATGCGCCCGGACTTCCCAGGTGGCACTAGCGGTCAAGGGTCCGCCTGCCAGTGCAGGAGAGAGAGGGGACGGGTCGATCCCTGGGCGGGGAAGACCCTGGAGGAGGAAACGGCAGCCCGCCCCAGTGTTCTTGCCTGGAGCACCCCATGGACAGAGAAGCCTGGTGGGCTACGGTCTTCGGGGTTGCAGAGAGTCAGACTCAACTGAAGCAACTTAGCACACATCAACATTCCATTCCTTTTACTGCTGAATAATATTCCACACGCAGCTGCTCAGTCGTGCCTGACTCTTTGCCACCACACGGACTATGCAGTCCATGGAATTCTCCAGGCCAGAATACTGGAGTGGGTAGCCGTTCCCTTCTCCAGGGGATCTTCCCAACCCAGGGATGAAACTCACGTCTCCTGCGGCTCCTACATTGCAGGTGGATTCTTTACTATTGAGCCACCTGGGAAGTCCAAGTATTTACCAGCTGGCCCTTTATAGAAAAAGTTTGCCAATCCCTAGTCCGAACTAACAGAATGAGGACAAGAGATAAATATATGTGAGAGCGATTAAAGGGGAACAACGGATAGTCTGACTGATTGATTAGACTGAGGAGTGAAGAGGGAACCCTAGGGTCACGTCTCGGTCTCTAGAGGGAGGGGACTAAGGAGAGTGAGACCACAATGCCCCCTCAGGGAAACGCGGGCAGGCAGGCTGGGGATGGGCGGAGACGTGGGGGGATGGCGCTTTTTTCAGATCTGAGCCCAGTTAATTTGAGGCACTTGTGACACATCCAAGAAGAGATCTTTAATAGGAAGCTGGATATATTAGTTCGAAGTTGATCTAAGAGATATGACCAACCTAGACAGCATATTAAAAAGCAGAGACATTACTCTGTCAACAAAGGTCCTCCTAGCAAGGCTGTGGTTTTCCCTGTGGTCATGTATGGATGTGAGAGTTGGACTGTGAAGAGGGCTGAGCACTGAAGAACTGATGCTTCTGAACTGTGGTGTGGAGGAGACTCCTGAGAGTGCCTGGGACTGCAAGGAGAGCCAACCAGTCCATCCTAGAGGAGATCAGTCCTGGGTGTTCATTGGAAGGACTGATGCTGAAGCTGAAGCTCCAATACTTGGCCACCTGATGCGAAGAGCTGACTCATTGGAAAAGACCCTGATGCTGGGAGGGATTGGGGGCAGGAGGAGAAGGGGACAACAGAGGATGAGATGGCTGGATGGCATCACCAACTCGATGGACGTGAGTTTGAGTGAACTCCGGGAGTTGGTGATGGACTGGATGGGGAGGCCTGGCATGCTGCAGTCCTTGGGGTCGCAAGGAGTCAGACACGACTGAGCGACTGAACTGAGATGATCTGAGAGTTACTAGCATACAGATGGCAATTAAAACCATGGGAATGAGCTCACTGATGAAAAGCTGCAAGAGGCAGCGGGGAAAGCTGACACCAACAGCTATGTGGTCTGCAATCAAAGGACTGCTCTCTAATAACTGCTAATCAGCCTCTATTTTCTTTCCCATTCTTTTTCAGTAGCCCTCTTCCAATCTGTGATTTTGCTTTCTGTGGTTCCAGTTACCAGCAGTCAACTGTGGTCTGAAAATTGCAGGAAGAAACAATTCTTAAGTTTTAAATTGCGTGCTATTATGAGTAACGTGGTGGAATCTGGGCTGACACGCTCTGTTTCGCCTGGGATCCCTAACCATCATCATCGCTTGCTGCTAACAGCCAACTCACAGCACCACCGCTCGATGACCCAAGACCACCCAAAGCAAGCGCTTCTCCTCTTAACCTATCACCAGAAGGTCAAGCGCAGCCTAACGCTGCCTCATTCATTTCATCACACAGGCCCTTCCTCATCACACAGCATCACAAGGTGGGTCAGGTAAGAGACATTCTGGGAGGGAGAGACCACATTCATATAACTCTGATTTCAGGATATTGTTATAACTGTCCTATTTTATTATTGTTGTTGCTAATGTCTTACTGGGCCTAATTTAGAAATTAAACTTTATCATAGGTATGTATGTATGTAAAGTGAAGTGAAGTCGCTCAGTCGTGTCCGAATGTAAAAACCTGAGTAAATCTGGGGTTTAGGTTACCTGTGGTTTCAGGTATACACTGGCAGTTCTAGGAATACATCCCCCGTGGATAAGGGGGGATTACTGTATTTTCATGATGCAGTTTCCTTTTGCATTTTTTACCCCTCCAAAGAACAAAGCTACCCTTTATTTTTGTTTACAACAAGTTCTCATTACTTTGTTTTTTATTCATTTTTATGATGCTATTCCAGCTTCTCTGTATTCTCTTTTAAATTCTACTCTTGAAACAGCTAGAGAGACGCTATTTTTGAATACTAGCCTGTGAGGGGCCTCAGCTTCCTGGACTGCCTCTTTTATATCCTAAAACTCTTAAACAAATTTAATAGAGAAGAGGAAATTCAATCTATAGACTATGTAAGTACTAAAGGATATTATGAGCTGCTGCTGCTGCTGCTGCTGCTAAGTCACTTCAGTCGTGTCCGATTCTGTGCGACCCCACAGACGGCAGCCCATTGGGCTCCCCCGTCCCTGGGATTCTCCAGGCAAAAACACTGGAGTGGGCTGCCACTTCCTTCTCCAATGCATGAAAGTGAAAAGTGAAAGTGCAGTCGCTCAGTCATGTCTGACTCAGCGACCCCATGGGCTGCAGCCCACCAGGCCCCTCCGTCCGTGGGAGTGTCCAGGCAGGAGCCTGGAGTGGGTGCCACGCCTTCTCCGATACTATGAGCAGTGCTACTTTATTCTCATCAGTTCAATTTTCTCTTCAGTCTTTTTAATTGAGGATGGAGACACTGATCCCAACAGCTCATATGTACAGTCCTCATAGTCCAAAAGCTGCTCTGGAACAATTAAAGAGAAAACCACAGCTTGTCTAAATAGACGCCTTTCTTAATTCAAACAGAATGAACTTATTTCCCACCTCATTCTTTGGCCGGGTAAGGATTTTCCAGTTAGCTTCTCAGACCCCCTTGATGGCACATCTCATGTCCCCTATTGCTCCTCTCAGTCTTTCCAGCAGGGTCTGCACAGAAATCTTACTCTCAGCGCTCAGTCCTAGCAGCAGGCACCAGCTCCCGCTCATCTCACTCCCGCCACCTCCAGCTCCGCCGCGCTGCTCCCCTCGCCTTCCACGTGCCTCTGAGCAGAGCGGCCTCCACGCAGGGGCCTCTGGCAGACCATTAAAGCCGGAAGCTCTCTTCCTTCTCCAGTGCTTTTATCATGCCGTTTGGTTCAGAGTCTGGTGTCTGCTGCTAAGTCACCTGTCCGTCTTTCTGACGCCACACCACCTCGGCATCTGACAGCTCTTCTCTCCACATATGCAACACAATCCCCCAGATCCTTCCTAGCCCCTGAAACAGTCTGACGAAGAATTCTTCTGACTTTCAGTCTTACCCTTTTAAGGCAATCTGAATGTGTTTCTTACCTACTATGCACTGCTTTGTTTTTGCAAAATCCGAGCATGCAAAGTGTGTCCTAATTTTAGCTTTAACCTTGCGTTTCTACCACCCTGGGTCTGCATAAAGGCTTCTCCCACTTGGTTTCTGATTTTTAATGTTTCCCTCAGTGTCTTCAAGCTGTTTTTCTTCACTTTCGTGCTTCTCATTGATCATCTCTGCATGCAGACAGGGCTCTTTAGCCCTTTAACTCCTTTGGTTTCTAACCCTCCGGGAGCCTCCCTTCTAACGCCTCCACCACCTCCTCACCTTCAACAGGAACTTGATTATTTCTCCTCATATTTTTAATTTCCTTGTGTTCCAACAGGAATTTGTTTATCTTTGAAATGACTCTATCAAAACCTCTCAGCTGTTGAGAAATTAATTTGATTTCTCACCAGTGCATGATTGGAAAAAAGGTATTTCACTTTGCCATATATTCTGTTGGCCTGGTGATGCTATAAAATACAGACGGCCCTCTGCACCCACCATTTTATATCAAGAATGTGAGCATCCATCTCTCCACAGGGGCTTTTCTTTCTAAATATATTTTAGACCAGTAACAGTGTATAAACCTTAAGAAGTATTATTTAATTCTTAGTTTATAAATGGATTCTCATTGTCTGGCTTCTTGGGTTCTTTTTGGTTACTTTCAGATTTTTCCCACAATATCGTTATTTACAATATGAAAGAAAGACACCAAATAATCATTTTCTTTTTAAAATTTCTTAGGGGGTGAGAGGCAGATGTGTGTAGACAGACACACGCGCACACGTGCATTCACAAACGCAGCCCTGCTCGTTGTCCAACTTACACCTAGGGCCAGAGAGGCTCCAGCCCAGACTTGCCACACCCCCAGACTCCCCGGCGCTCAGAATGCCCGGCTTCAGGGTCTGCTGGGGAAAGCCTCATATTCTGTCTTTTAAAACAAAGCACTCCCTCAGTTCACAGGCAGTCCTGTCTCTACCCAGTGTCACTTTGCCTCTCTCTGCCCTCAAGGCTTACCAGAAACGAGCACCCACGAGAACAGAAGCGGCCCGCGCGGGGCAGCCCCTGCCCAGGCCCGGCGAGCACCGGCGCCCGCTGGGCGCCTCCGGAGACCAGTGTCCCGCTTCTCTGTGCCGCATGCTTCCCTACCCTGGGCTGGACTTTATCCCCACTTGTATAATGCTACTCAGCCTCCAATGCTTCTGACTCCCTCACTTCTTCCCTTTCTTACCGACTGCACTGCCTTGGCGAGAAGTCGCGGCACCCCTCTCCTCCTACAGCAAGTGTGTCTGGCGTTGGTGCGCTCACAAACAGGCCGTTTATCCATGCTCTCTTTGGCCTTTTCCATGTTAACCTCTCAAAACGTGTTTACGCTTCTTCCTAAGCCTTCTTTCCCTTCTTCTTCTGAGGTGTGTGTTCCCTATCTCTTTTTCCAGTGAGAATTATCTTCTCCTGCTTTCTCACAGCGTTCCTTGCTCACCCCAGCTACCTCAGGCTCCCTCTGCTCTTTCTGCCTCTAATGCCTAACCCTTAATCTTCATATCTGCGCCACCTCCGGCTGAGGCTCTCTTGACGCCTCCCCGCCCCACACGGCCACTCTGAGGTAGCTCTGGCAGCTGGCGACAGCTCCCTTGCTCTGTTTCTCTTTCCATCCTGGGACCTCGAAAACGGCTCAGCTGTGCCTGCTTCACTCTCCTATGGCCTGTTCTCAGGCAAATCAGCCCAGCTACATGCCACTGACCCCAAAGGCTGCAGACGACTGGCGGCTCCTTCTCCTTCACACTAGAACCGTTTTTCCTGATTATATCTCATACTCAGATGATCTGTAGAAACAGTTCTATCTTCAGTATTATAACTGCCAAACCTGACTGATGCTCACAACCTCCTGGGGAGCTTTAAGAAATACAGACTCTTGCCTCCCCTCCCCTGCTCCACTCTCCCCTCCCCAACTGCAGTCTGACTCAGCAGCCTGGGGATGGGCCCCAGAATCTTTTTCTTTTTTAAAGCTAAAGTGATTCTGATAAATAACCATACTCAGCAGTTACTCATCTACTGTATGTCTTTGACTGGCACCTATATGAACTGGATCAAAATGGAAAATTATTAAAAATAAGTACTAAACACTTATTCTGTGCCAGGCCTTGTGCTAAGCTAAATGCAACAATACAAGTATTATTGCAGTTAGTCCTCTGAGGAGGGTTCTGCATTTCACAGATGCATCACACAACTACAGCAGGCTCTGAGTATTCTTCCTCATAGTCCCAAACCAAAGTCTGTGTTCGTGACCAGCATACATACACTGGACCAACAGTTAGTAGGTTAGTAGGCATCTATATAACCTTTTGATTTCTTACTCCTCATACATTGCACACATACAATTCAGTCAACATTCCAAACACACCTGCAACTTTTATTGATACTTGATCTGTTAAAGAATTAATCTCTCATGAAGCAAGTCTTAGTTTAAGCTATACTGAGTTACATTTTTAAAGAGAATAAGATAAGCAAGGTCTTTGGTCTTGGTTGGCTATAATGAATCATTGCAAAGGTTTTTATTCACTCACCCTTTTTTTTGATAAGTCGTTTATAAAGCATTTACTGAGCATCCACTATGCAGTAGGCCTGAGGATCTGAGGATTTGGTTTTGATCACAAAGAATCATTAAAATTTGTTTATTCATTCATTCTGTCAGGCAGTCTTAAGGAAAGCATTACTGAATACCTAATAAGTGAACGACACTGTAGAAGGCCTAGAAATATAGAAATATACAAGAAACAGGAGAGAGGGCTGGGTAAAGGATAAACATTTTGGAGTCATCAGCATAACTGAAGTTTTCTGCACAGATATGATTACTTCAGAAAAGGACAGAATAAAAGAAGAGGATCTCAAATATAAAACTATGAACTTTAATACTTACTAGGAGAGAAGCCAGCAAAGGAGACTAAGAGCCGAGAAGAGGAAACAGGAGCACCTGCGCCGCGCAGGACAAGAGCGCAGCGCTGGACAGAGATGCCGAGATACTCAGAGCAGGAGGGGAAGGTGCAGGTGTGAGCAAAGACGACTTTCTGTCCAGAAATGTGACTGGGGAGAGGAAGAAGGACTCAAGTGTATTTTAAGTGCTGAGGAGGAAGTATAGATGAAGGGACTGAGTGTGACAGGAGGCTGGATTAGTGATAGAAAAGGGCCTGTGAGAAACGTAAAGGAGACTGGGTCCAGGGAACAGGTGGAGAGGCTGGTCTTGGAGGAAGAATGAACCCTTTTATTCTAACAAGGAGGAAAGACATATGGGTGGAGATGTAGGTATGCCTGCAGATTAGTTAGTGTGGTAGCTCCTGTTCAATTCTCGGTCAAGCAGGAAACAAGATTATCTGTTGAGGTCAAGAAGAAGGGGAATTTAAAGAGACTCAGGGTCTGAGGAGGACAGAAGTTTGAAGGTTGTTGGAATGAGTGCGTTGACTAGAGATACATAATTTGCAAGGTGCTGCTGACAACCCACCTGAGGTAGCTGATCATAAATTTCTATAAGTACCAGCCTGGTTATAAGAATTTCTCCAGCTGCGCTTAAAATAGACATGTAAAAGAAAAATGGCAAGACACTAAAACAGTAGACCGTGGAATCTTAGCTGCATAGAGAGGAAAGGAAAGAATAGGGATCCTGGAAAGGAGGAAAAAAGGATCAGCACTCTAGGTGAGACTGAAAAGCAAGGATAGCTTGTTTGGCAATTCTAATCTTTTTTTTTTTTTAATGTATTCTCCCAAGAATACACGCGTTTCACGTTTATAAACTTTCAAGGATCTGAAATCTTAGCTCAGGTTCATGTTAGAATGAAGTAATAGGCTGTCTGTACTCACTGCTGCTGCTGCTGCTAAGTCACTTCGTGATGTAGGGTAATATTTCTAACTCTCATCCCAGGTACTTTGCAGGACTGCTCCTCCCCGATTCTTTCGAAACTGGGTTAAGAGTGGGACATTGAGGGCTTTCCTGGAGACTCAGACAGTAAAGACCCTGCCGCAAGGCAGACATCCAGGTTTGATCCCTGGGTCGGGAACAACCCACTCCAGTGTTCTTGACTGGAGCATGCCAAGGACAGAGGAGCCTGGCGGGCTACAGTCCATGGGGTCACAGAGTCGGACACAACTGAGCCTGCAAGCATATGATGAAATGTGAGCAAAATGACAGGAATCGCCGCCAGGCATAAGTAATCACAGGGAGCACAATTCACCACCCATTTCACCAAAGCCACCATGTTTCAGATGGTGGCTGTTCGATCCTCTAGGGTCCTAAAATGACAAAGACACCGGGCAATGCCTCCAGTCGACCCACAAAGGGCACGCTGAATATCAATTTCAAGCCATATCAGTTCAGTTCAGTTCAGTTGCTCAGTCGTGTCCGACTCTCTGCGACCCCATGAATCGCAGCACGCCAGGCCTCCCTGCCCATCACCATCTCCTGGAGCTCACGCAGACTCACATCACAGGATGCCAAGTGCTTCCCAGGGAGCGCCAGCAGTAAAGAACCCGCCTGTGAAAGCAGGAGGCGTAAAGGACACTAATCCATCCCTGGTCGGGAAGATCCCCTGGAGGAGGGCATGGCAGCCCACTCCAGTGTTCTTTCCTGGAGAATCCCACGGACAGAGCAGCCTGGCGGCTGCAGTCCATGGTCAGACACGACTGAGCACCCGAGGGTGCAGATGGATTAAAGAGGGAAGGAAGGAATGAGAGGTGGGCAAGGAATGCAAGGCCGATTCAGAAGGGAAAGCAAGGCGGCCCACACTGCAAAGCATGAGAGCTCAAGTCTCCTCCTTAACGTCGAGCCCATCAGGCATTTCCATTTGCACATTTCACTAATCCCTGAAACTTGAAATGTAAAAAGAAAATCAGAGGTTTCTCCACAAGTTAGCACCCTTCCTCATCGTCCACATTACTTTCAGGGGCTTCTTCATCCTTTGGCTCTCCTGCCCCTTATCTCTTCCCATCCTGCTCACCAGTCCATCAGTGCCTGTACCTATATGATACAAGCTGGCACCAAGTGCCGGGATTCCCTGGTGGTCCCCTGGTTAGGATTCAGTGCTTTCACTGCCACGAGCCCATGTTCGATCCCTGGACGGGGAACTAAGACTCCATAAGCTGTGTGCCATGGCCAAACATAATAAATTAGATAAACACAACTTTTCACCAAGCCCTGCCAGCTCTTTTGAACTCTCTCTCAGATCTGACCCCTAACTTATTCTGTGTTCATGCCAACCACCTACAGGGACCATTTTCATATAGCTGCACTAGAACATAAGCTCAACATTATTACTGCATAAATAAATGAAGATATCTAATCTATCATTTGTCTCTTTCCAATTTTATTTATTTCCTAACAGCAGCGAGAAACATCTTTGATAAAACTTTGTTTTCCATCAAGTCTTCCCACTAGTCAAGATCCAACAATAGAATACTATTATTCCTAGTGTGTAGAATATAAAATTCTGCTACTGAAGATTTAATGCCTTCCACAAAGTGGGCACAACTTTCTCCATCCAGCAATCAGAAATGGTCTCTTTGACATACTCAAGTTAGTTCTAACCATCGATAATGACTAGATTCCTCTTTCCTATTCCATTTACATCAGCAGATAGTACTAATGGGGGTCAGGAGAACTATCTGGGTTCTGGATATATGGTCTGTGCAGCTAAGCCAACAAAATTTGCTGATAAGCTGGAGGTAGGGGTGAGAAAGGAGGAGTCAAGAACAACTCCAAAGTTTCTGGCCTAATAAAGGAAGGAGTCACCACTAACTTCTTTGGGAATGGCTGTGAGTAGACATTCTAGGATTGGGGAAATACCGGGGGTTTGGCTTTAGTTAGCTTAAGTCCAAAACACCAGTTGCCATTAAAGAGAAAATGAATAGGAGGTCAAGATGATATCAAGGGATATCTAGAGATATCAAGCCTAGAATTCAACAGGACAGTCTGTGGTTGTGTAGTTGCTAGTTCAGCTTAGTTCAGTCCAGTCACACATTCGTGCCCGACTCTTTGCGACCTCATGAATCGCAGCAGGCCAGGCCTCCCTGTCCAACACCAACTCCCAGAGTTCACTCAGACTCACGTCCATTGAGTCAGTGATGCCATCCAGCCATCTCATCCTCGGTCATCCCCTTCTCCTCCCACCCCCAATCCATCCCAGCTCAGAGTCTTTTCCAGTGAGTCAGCTCTTCGCAAGAGGTGGCCAAAGTACTGGAGTTTCAGCTTTAGCATTGTTCCTTCCAAAGAAATCCCAGGGTTGATCTTCAGAATGGACTGGTTGGATCTCCTTGCAGTCCAAGGGACTCTCAAGAGTCTTCTCCAACACCACAGTTCAGAAGCATCAATTCTTCGGCACTCAGCCTTCTTCACACTCCAACTCTCACATCCATACATGACTACTGGAAAAACCTTAGCCTTGACTAGACGGACCTTAGTTGGCAAAGCAATGTTCTCTGCTTTTGAATACACT
>SJYG01000869.1:474693-527654 GCA_006410535.1 Litocranius walleri
GGATGAGATGGCTGGATGGCACCACGGACTCAATGGACGTGAGTCTGAGTGAACTCCGGGAGTTGGTGATGGACAGGGAGGCCTGGCCTGCTGCGATTCATGGGGTCGCAAAGAGTCTGACATGACTGAGCAACTGAACTGATCTGAAGGTGATGACTATGAATTAACAAGTGGATTAAACAACACTGAAATCATTGGTACCTTGAAAAGGACCCTGGTGTGATGGCAGGGGCAAAAACCTGATAAGAAAGGATTTAGGAGAATATATCTAGGCTGTCTCCAGCATAGGCTACCAGAGGAATTTACTTTCAACAGTAATCCTTCTACTTAGCAGGAGGCCAATAGGCTTTCAGCTCACTCTCTGTGAAAGTGTTCTCAGTTACACTCATTATTTTCAAGTAAAAAAAATTGATCACAGAGTAAGTCCCTGGTCCTCTGACATGGATTTTTCCAGAAATAACTGTATTAGAAAGCTCACTTCAGTACTTAGCACCAGTGAGTACATCCTCAATTTTCTAAGGTTTCAATTTAATCGAATTTTGTTCTGTTAATGAAGGGAATTTTTTCTATGTGCAATTAAATGTGATTTAATTTTATGCCATTACAAGAGGTTTTATATTAAAGTTTTTTCTCATATTAAAAAAAAAACTCATTTGCAGCTACAGGCTGGGAAGAAGGGAAATGGAGAATGTTGTTGAGTAGGTGCAGCATTTCAGGTCTATGAGCTGAAAAAGCTCTAGGGAGCTGTTGCACAGCATGTAGCTAACACTGAAAGTGAAAGCCGCTCAGTGGTGCCCAAATCTTTGCAACCCCAAGGACTGCACCTGCCAGGTCTTTGTTCATGGGATTTCCCAGGCAAGAATACTGGGTAGCCATTCCCTTCTCCAGGGCATCTTCCCAGCCCAGGGACTGAACCCATGTCTCACGCATTGCCGGGGGATTCTTTACCATCTGAGCCACCAGCTAACACTACTATTTAAAATGATTAAGATGTAAATTTAATTAAGTTTGATTAAAAATGATTAAGATATAAATTTTACATTATGTGGGGTTTTTAAATCACAAGTTAAAAACATTCTTTTACAGACATCACATCCTGCTGGCAAATAAATCTATAATAATAAATAACTGGAGGCATGGCAGATACCGTAACAATATTTGAGGAGTAAAATGCGCTTTGTTTGTGGGAGGGGCATCATTTGAGGAAGTGAACCATTAAGAAACTTTCTCACTAAGCTGTAAAACAGTTTCCCATCTTCCCTCCAGGAGGTAAGAGATCCCACACAGCTTTAGCACAGCGTAAGCTACAGGAAGGCGTCATTTATGAGCAGATTACACACACACACAAAACTACCTTGCAGAACTTGCAACGAGAGTTTATATTCATATTCGTTAGGCATACAGTCTTTCAGGGCTTTTCCCAGGTCTCTTTCCCTGGATCTCTAGTAACTCTCTTTCACGCCTTGATTTTAGCTGCTCTTCTCTGGATCTTTCTCAAAACTTAAAATAACAGCAGCAAGAATAGAGAATAATAGATCTGAAAGGCTGATTAATTTGATATTTATCATGAAACTGTAAGGCAGATAGGGCTTGCACTTCCCATTTTATAGGGAAAGCTAAACTTTTTAAAAGTTATTTTCCTCTGATCTCATACCAAATGTTAAAACTAAAACCTAGGTCTTCTGATTTCTAATCCAGTATTTTTTCCACTATACCACAGTTACTTTCTCAGGTGAAGGATAATAAACAGCAGAGAATAAGAGATTAGTTTTGCAACTGGTCACATTTAATCTTTTTTAATGAATGGTCTAGAAAACGTTCACAGAGCAAAAGAATGAAATTGGACCCTTACCCTGCACAATACAGGAAGATTAATTCAAATGAATCAAAAACCTAAATTCAAGGGCTAAAACTATAAAACTCTTAGGAGAAAACATAGGAGAAAACCTTTATGACCTTTGATTTGGTAACGGTTTTTTAAATATGACTCAAAAAACACAGGCAACAAAAGAAATAAATAAAATTATACTTTATTAAAGTTTAAGACTTTTGTACATCAGAGGACACTATCAACAGTGAGAAAACAGCCCACTGAGGGAGGAAATATTTTCAAGTTATATATCTGACAAGAATTAACTATCTAGGCTACATAAAGAACTCCTACAACTCAAAAGAAAACGCTTCAAAAATGAGCAAAGGACTCGGACAAAGACTTCTTGGAAGAAGATAAAAATGGTCAAGAAACACATGAAAACAGATTAAACATCATTAGTTGTTAGAGAAAAGCAAATCAAAACCACAAATGGGATCAAAACCGCCATGAGGATGGGCTATCATTTCAAAACAGGGCATTGAATAACATGTGTTGGCAAGGATATAGAGAAACCGGAACCCTTGTACATTGCTGGTAGGAGTCTAAAATGGTACAGCCACTGTGGAAAACAGTTTGGTGCTTTCTCAAAAAATTAAACATAAGATTACCATATGAGCCAGCAATTCCACTTCTAGGTATATACCCAAAAGAACAGAACATAGAGATTCAAACACAGACCTATATACCAGTGTTCAAAGGAGTATTACTCACAATAGTTAAAAGGTGGAAACAACTCAAGCCAGAAGAACGGATAAAGAGAATGTGGTAAACACACACAATGGAATGTATTAAGGCCTAAAGAGGAATGACGTTCAGATGCATGCTACAACACAGATAAGCCTTGAAAGCATGATGTAAGGAAATGAGCCAGACACAAAGGACAGACGCAGTGTTATTCCACTCACGTGGAGAATCTAGACAAATTCATGGAGACAAAAGGCGAGAGGACAGGGTGCCAGGGTCTGGGAGAGGTGGACAGTTATTGCTTAATGAGAAAGGAATTTTTGCTTAGGATGGTGAAAAGTTCTGGAAACAGTGGTGATGGTCATGCAACACTGGGAATGTACTCAATGCCAAAAAATTGTAAACTTAAACATGGTTAAAACAGTAAATTTTATGTTATGTAAATTTTACCACACACAAAAAAATTAATACTGAAGTGTCTGGTCCTAAACAGCTTTCTCTGCAGCCACAAATTCGCTTCCTTTCCCACAGCAGGCAGCCGGCATCCCACTCTCCTATCGACCTGCCCTGGAGGGACACTCCCGTTCAAGCTCTCTGGCTTCACCTGTGCCCCCCTGCCTCACTGCTTTCTGAGCTTGGTTGGTGGGCTGCTCTTCATCCATGAGGGTTCATCTTTAGCTAGTCCTTTCTTTCCTGACTTCCTGAAGCAGTTAAATCAACTGTTCCTCTAGACTCTCAACTCCCTGTGCAGACAGTTCTAGCGTGGCATTTAATAGCGTGCCATGGACCCTTTCTCTGTGTGTCTCCGCCATTACATCAAGCCCCTTGAGGACGAGCATTGAGTCTTATCTTGCTACTCCTGGCACCCAGTACAGGGTAAACACTCGACCTTCCCAAATGTATACCATGTACTTTGATAAATCATAAAGCACTATATCAGAAAAAGAACTTATTTAGTTTTACCCTTTGTGAACTTAAGTTATTAATAGTTTTCAGTTTATGAAACAAGTCCCTGATGAGATGCAGTACATAAGACAAATGAATTTTTTTCATTATGTTCCCATTAACTAATTCTAAGGTTTTCTTCTCTTCATATAAATGCTATTGAACCAGGAAAATATTCAAACTAAACAAAATACTAGTCTAGATGTACTATTATATGTTTCTAGGAAAAGATACATTCAATAAAGCCAAAAAGATAATGAGCTGATAATGACTGCCTTTACAGGAGAATATTTTGATTATGTCTTCCAGAAAAGTAGTGTAATCAGATATGTGGAGAATACTCCTGGTAGCCCAGCACACAGAAACACATGCTTTAAGAGCTACTGCAAATTGCTGAACAAATCACCAAATATTTACTGAGTCCACACGGAGGGCATAGTACCAAATATGTTAGGTGTTTACAAAATTTAGACTAGATGATTTTCAGAGTCAAGAAATTCACAGTATAAAATTGGAAGACATGAAAAAATAGATCCAGCATAAATGTACAGATATGGTTATATACCCAAGAATCATTAACCAGGTATAAACCACGCACTTCAAACATATGCAGATTAAGAAATATGGCCTCTGCTCAAGAATTAAGTAATGTCATGCCAGGAACTGTGGGAATACAAAGATGAACAAGGTGTGCGGCGGCGACGGAGTCGGCATCGGCTGCAGCGCGAGACTTTGGCGCGATGTCTCACACCATCTTGCTGGTACAGCCTACCAAGAGGCCAGAAGGCAGAACTTACGCTGACTATGAATCTGTGAATGAGTGTATGGAAGGTGTTTGTAAAATGTATGAAGAACATCTGAAGAGAATGAATCCCAACAGCCCCTCTATCACATATGATATCAGTCAGTTGTTTGATTTTATTGATGACCTGGCAGACCTCAGCTGCCTTGTTTACCGAGCTGATACCCAGACATACCAGCCTTATAACAAAGATTGGATTAAAGAGAAGATCTACATGCTCCTTCGTCAACAGGCCCAACAGGCTGGGAAATAGTTGAGTTTGCAAGCATTAGGGGAACGGGGGTGGGCTTGGAACACAGGTTGTGTGCAGTGTGCTGTAGTGGGCGTTTTGTATTATAGTTATCCTGTTCCCATTTTGGTATACCCTAGCCAGAATTGAATGTATTAGATAAAATGTGATGATCTTGTTCAATCTGAAAACCCCTTTGCCCCCCTCTTTTTTTTACTTAAACATTTTTATGATGATTTAGATGAAAGTTGGTTTTTGTCAGTTAATGTTGGTTCCAGTCCTTCAAACTGTTCATACCTGCTTTATAACATCCACTGTACTAATCCTCCTTCAAATTGGGGTGGGGAGTGGAGGCACAGTTTAGTTAAGGTGTGCGGCGGCGACGGAGTCGGCATCGGCTGCAGCGCGAGACTTTGGCGCGATGTCTCACACCATCTTGCTGGTACAGCCTACCAAGAGGCCAGAAGGCAGAACTTACGCTGACTATGAATCTGTGAATGAGTGTATGGAAGGTGTTTGTAAAATGTATGAAGAACATCTGAAGAGAATGAATCCCAACAGCCCCTCTATCACATATGATATCAGTCAGTTGTTTGATTTTATTGATGACCTGGCAGACCTCAGCTGCCTTGTTTACCGAGCTGATACCCAGACATACCAGCCTTATAACAAAGATTGGATTAAAGAGAAGATCTACATGCTCCTTCGTCAACAGGCCCAACAGGCTGGGAAATAGTTGAGTTTGCAAGCATTAGGGGAACGGGGGTGGGCTTGGAACACAGGTTGTGTGCAGTGTGCTGTAGTGGGCGTTTTGTATTATAGTTATCCTGTTCCCATTTTGGTATACCCTAGCCAGAATTGAATGTATTAGATAAAATGTGATGATCTTGTTCAATCTGAAAACCCCTTTGCCCCCCTCTTTTTTTTACTTAAACATTTTTATGATGATTTAGATGAAAGTTGGTTTTTGTCAGTTAATGTTGGTTCCAGTCCTTCAAACTGTTCATACCTGCTTTATAACATCCACTGTACTAATCCTCCTTCAAACTGGGGTGGGGAGTGGAGGCACAGTTTAGTTACGTCCTCAACATAAAGTCTTGGTGAAAAACAAATAAATGTTCTTTAGTTAAAAAAAAAAACAAAAAACAAAGATGAACAAAACATATAGCCCTATCTAGCCCACAATCAAGTTATGGAGAGATAACCCAGAGTAGGCAATCACAGCAACGAACACTGATGGCTCTCCCGCACAGCCCTCCCCCTTGGCCAGCACGCCGCACGCCGCAGCCTTTCCTCTTCCTCTCTCCCGGCTGACAGTCGCCCAGCCCTGCTTCTCCTCTCCTCCCCTGAAACGCCGCAAAGCTCCATCCTCCACACGCATCGTCTCACTCTGTACCCTAGACCATTCCTATACTTCCAACAACCAAAACCTCTTCCCAGGTTGTCCTTTCTACTGAATTCCAAAAGGGCATTTTCAGCTACCTACTGAATATTTCACAGGCTCCTCAAGCGCGACTTAAACTTGCACTCTTCTCATGCTGACCTCCCACCTCAGGTCCCACCTCAGCCACAGTGCCACCACCAGTGCCGCCAGGGTCCTGGGATCCATCTCTGCCTCCCCAGTCACACACCAAGCGCATTTCAGACTCTCGTTGATTCCACTTCTTTCCGCTTCTGTCTTAATGGCCCAGTGCTTCTCCATCACGGTGCTGCTAGCATTTGCAGTGGAGCAGCCCCTCATTGGATAAGGAAATAGCAACCCACTCCAGTCCTCTTGCCTGGAAAATTCAACGGACGGAGGAGCCTGGTAGGCTACACTCCATGGGGTCGCAAAGAGTCGGACACGACTGAAGCGACTTAACAGCAGCAGCAGCCCTTCACTGTCAGGACTCTCCTCTGCAGCACAGAGCACCTACCATTCCTGGCTCCACACCTAAACCCATTACCACTCCCCAGCCATCAATATTAACAAAAATGCCTCCGGAGGCTGGTAAGCACAGAATTATGCAATGTGCTTAGTTGAAGACTCCATTATCCTCCAACTGTACTACTGGAAAAAAAAATTTTTAATAAAAATTTATATTTATTTTTCCTATATCTACTTTTTCACCTTTCTACTTATTTCTCTATTCTGCAGCCAGAGGTTTTAAGTTCAATCTGCTAAAGTAACTCCTCTATTTAAAGTCCTTCCATGTTTCCAATTGTAGGAGAAAGCATTTAGTCTCTTGCTATTAAATATAATGTTAGCTGTGGGGCTTTGAGAGAGACCTCTGATGAATATGAGGAAGTTTCCTTCCATTGCTATTTTGCTGAAAGGTTTTACCATGAATGCGTGTTCAACTTTGTTAAATACTCTCTCTGCAAGGATATTCAATCTCACTACTTCTATTTAACATTGTACTGGAGGTCCTAGCCAGTACACTATGGGGAAGAAAAATAAAAAGCAACCAACTGGAAAGGGGGAAAAACTGTCTTTATTTGCAGATGACATGACCTTGTCCAGAAATAATTTTAAAGAATCTACCGGAAAAACTACTACTACTGAGTTCTAATGGCTTCTTGTAGAATCCTTAGAATTCCTTAGATGCCATTAGTGCTAGAACCAAGTCCTAGGGCAGGGAAACAATCAATAGCACTATTTATACACCTTCAAAGAAGAAGTGGCAAATGGAATAAGCACAATTCCAATTTTTATAGCATCAAATACATGAAATACTTGGGGATAAATGTAATAAAATATGTGAGTCTTGAACACTTGAAAAGTGTAAAATGTGCTTGCTGCAAGAATACAGAGGTCTAAAGCACAGAGACACTCCGTGTTCGTGGACTGTAATGATCAATATGGTGAAGATCCAGTTTACTCCAAACTGATTCACAGAGACTGATTATGGGCTGAGTTGTATTCCCTAAAAGGTTGCCTTTAAGCCCTAACAACCACCGCCCCTAGTACTGTGACTGTGGCCTTACTTGGAAATCGTGTCACTGCAGATGTCATCAAGTTAAGATGAAGTCATACTGAATCAGGGTCAGGGGCTCAGAGGTTAAAGCGTCTGCCTGCAATGCAGGAGACCTGGGTTTGATCCCTGGGTCGGGAAGATCCCCTGGCGAAGGAAATGGCAACCCACTCCAGTACTGTTGCCTGGGAAATCCCATGGATGCAGGAGCCTGGTGGCCTACAGTCACGAGGTGGTGAAGAGTTGGACACGACTGAGCGACTTCACTTCACTTAATCCAATATGGGCTTCCCAGGTGGTGCTAATGATAAAGAATCTGCCTGCTGATGCGGGAGACATAAGAAACATGGGTTCATTTCCTGGGTCATGAAGATCCCAGAGGAGGGCATGGCAGCCCAGGCCAGTACTCCTTCCTGGAGAATCCCATGGACGAAGGAGCCTGGTGGCCACAGTCCATGGGGTCACAGAGTCGAGCACAACCAACCAAAGTGGCTCAGCACAGAGCACACACAGTGCAGTCCTCGATTAATGCAAAATAACTAGTCCTTGTAAGAAGCTAAAACAGAATCAGGGAAGAGACCTCCACACGAAGAGATGGAAAAACGCAAACATGCCTGAAAACAGCCAAGGGAGGCGCGACAGAGACCAGAGCCGCGCTGCCTTAAGCCAAAGAGCACTTGAGGCTGCCAGAGCTAGAGGAATCTCCCCTAGAGGCTCCAGTGGAAGCGCAGTCCTGCCAAAACCTTAATTCTGGACGTCTGCTCTCCAGAACCACAAGACAATCAAGTTCCATTATTTTAAGCTATCCAGTTTGTGGCTCTTTGTTACAGCAGCCCTAAGAAACCAATGCACACAGCGAATACTCAAAAGGGATTTGATTTGTTGGCAAGATAACTGTTTTTACATATTAATATATAATTCTGCTCTCTATATATAATTTTATATATTTTAAAACTATATAGATACAGGCACATAATGTATGGCAATGCAGTTTAGTGGAAAGGATTATGGAATCAAGCAGATCTGAGTTTAGGATTCTGCCATTTTCTTACCATAAAATGAGAAGAATTAATGGAAATACATAAAAGCCTGTCCATTACAGACTGACATTTAATAATGTTAGTTCCTTTATTTCCTGTACTGGAAGAGTTAACCTTGAAGAGTTTTTTTTCTTTTGCTGTGCCACGTGGCTTGTGGGGTCTTAGCTCCCCATCCAGGGATGGAACCCGTGTTCTCCTCAGTGTAAGTGTGGAGTCCTAACAACAGGGAAGTCTCTAATCTTACGTTAAAACCCTAACATTTTAATTGACAAGAATATATTGATCACACAATGTACTCTGTACTACAAAGATCTTAGACACATGTCCCCGCATTTCTTTCATCTTCCTTTCTTATTTCCTTATTTCTCTGCTTCTTCTTGCTCCCACGATAAGGGTCAGAGTAATCTCAGAAGGTTCCATGAAGATCATAAGACTGATTCTTGAAAAATGTTGGTTACAATTTAAACAGAGAAAAACCTAAAAGAACATTTAAGGAGATTCCTTTCACCCATTCCAGAGAGGAAAGAAACAATTCATATAATGTGGTGATGTGGTATGTGTCCTCTGATACAGAAATACTTGAACTGTACCTTTATTAAGCAAGGAACGATGTTTGTGACTGAAGACCAAAGGTTTCGGCATTTGGGCTTCCTCGTAAGAGAATTATTGTTCCGCGTGGCTGCAGTTTGTGCTCTTCCCGGCACAGGCAAGGCATGCAGTACCTTTAGCTTCTCATGATGCTTTCAGTTTCTCTTAAAGTGTTTCCCTTTTACTGTTCAACTTCAGTGATTTCCACCACTCTGCCTTCCGCTCACAGATCCGTTCCTTTGTATCATCGAATCTCCTGCTGAGTCCTTCTAGTGTGTACTTCATTTCAGTTATTGTATCTTTCATCTGGTTCTTTATTTATATTTCCTCACTCTTTGTTAAAAACTTCTAACTTCTCACTCTGCTCGTTCAGTCTTCTCCCGAGTTCTCTGAACGTCTTTACGTTCGTCACTTTGAACCCTCTATTGGGCAGGTTGCCCATCTCCCCTTCACTGAGCTCTTCTGGGGTTTATCTTGCTCCTTCATTTGGAAGGTACCCGTCTGCTGCCTCATTTTGCCTAATTTACTGTTTTTATTTCTCAGTGTCTGGTAGGCTGGCCTCATTTCCCAACCTTGGAAAAGCGGGCTTCTGGAGGTTTCCTCCGCATCCCAGCAGGACACTGCCCCCTGGTCAGCAGAGCCCCGTGCTCGAGGGGAGCCCCCAGCCCGGGCCACACGGCCATGGTGGTGGTCTACTGGGGGCCGTCTGACAAGAGCGGCTGGCCCCAGTTCCACTGGTTGCCAGGCCGTTCCTTGTGTGGAGGCTGCTGGCCCCTGGCTGGTGAGGCTGAGGGCCCTGGGACCCGAGGGCTGGTGCTGGCCTGCTGCTGGGTGGGGCTGGACACTGGGGTAGCTAGCTAAGGGGCTGAAGGGGGTGCTGGCCTGCTGGGAGGTGAGTCTGGGGCCCAAGAGGTCCCCGGGGCTGGTGATAACCTGCTGGCAGGCTGAGCAGGGTTCCGGGGGCCCTGACTGTAGGGCCCTGCATAGGGCTGGTGGTGGCCTGACGCTCAGCAGGGCTGGGGGCCCGGGACTGGTACTGGCATGATGGTAGGTGGGCTGGGTCCTGGTTCAGGGGGCTGCACTGATACAATTTTCTATCTGATACATCTATTCTAAATATGTCTTCCAACCCATGACTTGCTTTTTCTTTCTTTTTATTTTTCAATAGTGCCTTTTGAAGAACAAAGCTCTTAATTTCGATAGTCAAATTTATCTATTTTTCTCTTTATGGTTCATGTTTTTTATGTCCTCAAAAACCCACACAAATCCAAAGTCACAAATATTTTCTCCTGTGTTGTCGTCTAGAAGATTTATAGCTTTACCTTTTACGTTTAGGTCCGTGATCCAAGTTAATTTTATTTGTTTATGTTCTGAAGTAGCACAAGTTACATAATACCACCACCCACCCCACCACCATAAAGATATCCAGTTGCTTTAATATCTTTTGCTGAAAAAGACTTCCCTTTCCTCATTAAACTGCCTCGGCACTTTTGCCAAAAATTAGCCAGCCATGTATCTGTGGGTCCATCTGCGCACTCTGCTCCATCCCAGTCATCTACACGCCCATTCTTTCCAGTGACTCCAGTCTCGATTACTGTACCTATACAGTATGACATTACTATATAACAAGCCTTGAAATCAGGGAGTATAAGTTCTCCTATTTTGTTCTTTGAAAAATTGTTTCGGCTATTCTAGGTTATTTGTATTTCCATACATTTCGGTATCAGCTTGTCAGTTTCTACAAAAAAAATAAAATAACCTTCAAAAGTCTGCCAGAGTTTTTAGTGAATCTAATATTAGTCTCCTAAAGCCATTATGGCAGATGGCTATATTTATGTTGCTATATTTCCCAGGCAGTACTCTTGCCTGGGAAACCCAAGGGAAGAGGAGCCTGGGGTCCACAGTCCTGGGGCCCACAGTCCTGGGTTCCACAGTCCTACAGCCCACAGTCCTACGGTCCACAGTCCTGGGGTCCACAGTCCTACGGTCCACAGTCCTACGGCCCACAGTCCTGGGGTCCACAGTCCTGGAGTCCAGAGTCCTACAGCCCACAGTCCTGGGGTCCACAGTCCTGGGGTCCACAGTCCTATGGTCCACAGTCCTGGGGCCCACAGTCCTGGGTTCCACAGTCCTACAGCCCACAGTCCTATGGTCCACAGTCCTACAGCCCACAGTCCTATGGTCCACAGTCCTGGGGTCCACAGTCCTACGGTCCACAATCCTACGGCCCACAGTCCTGGGGCCCACAGTCCTGGGGCCCGCAGTCCTGGGGTCGACAGTCCTACAGTCCACAGTCCTATGGCCCACAGTCCTGGGGCCCACAGTCCTGGGGTCCACAGTCCTATGGCCCACAGTCCTGGGGCCCACAGTCCTGGGGCCCGCAGTCCTGGGGCCCGCAGTCCTGGGGTCCGCAGTCCTGGGGCCCTCAGTCCTGGGGTCCGCAGTCCTAGGGCCCGCAGTCCTGGGGCCCACAGTCCTGGGGTCCGCAGTCCTGGGGCCCGCAGTCCTGGGGTTCACAGTCCTGGGGTCCGCAGTCCTGGGGACCGCAGTCCTAGGGCCCACAGTCCTGGGGTCCACAGTCCTGGGGTCCGCAGTCCTGGGGACCGCAGTCCTGGGGCCCACAGTCCTGGGGCCCGCAGTCCTGGGGCCCACAGTCCTGGGGTCCACAGTCTTACGGCCTGCAGTCCTGGGATCCGCAGTCCTGGGGCCCACAGTCCTGGGGTCCACAGTCCTACGGCCTGCAGTCCTGGGATCCACAGTCCTGGGGTCCGCAGTCCTATGGTCCACAGTCCTGGGGCCCGCAGTCCTGGGGTCTGCAGTCCTGGGGTCCGCAGTCCTGGGGCCCACAGTCCTGGGGTCCACAGTCCTACAGTCTGCAGTCCTGCGGCCTGCAGTCCTGGGGTCCACAGTCCTACGGCCCACAGTCGTGGGGCCCACAGTCCTACGGTCCGCAGTCCTGGGGTCCGCGGTCCTGGGACCCACAGTCCTGGGGTCCACGGTCCTACGGTCCGCAGTCCTGGGGTCCACAGTCCTACGGTCTGCAGTCCTGGGGTCTGCAGTCCTGGGGTCCACGGTCCTGGGACCCACAGTCCTGGGGTCCACGGTCCTACGGTCCGCAGTCCTGGGGTCCACGGTCCTACGGCCCGCAGTCCTAGGGCCCACAGTCCTACGGTCCGCAGTCCTGGGGTCCGCAGTCCTGGGGTCCGCGGTCCTGGGACCCACAGTCCTGGGGTCCACGGTCCTACGGTCCGCAGTCCTGGGGTCCACAGTCCTACGGTCCGCAGTCCTGGGGTCCGCAGTCCTGGGGTCCACGGTCCTGGGGCCCACAGTCCTGGGGTCCACGGTCCTACGGTCCGCAGTCCTGGGGTCCACGGTCCTACGGTCCGCAGTCCTGGGGTCCACAGTCCTACGGTCCACAGTCCTGGGGTCCACAGTCCTACGGTCCACAGTCCTGGGGCCCACAGTCCTGGGGTCCACAGTCCTGGAGTCCAGAGTCCTACAGCCCACAGTCCTGGGGTCCACAGTCCTGGGGTCCACAGTCCTATGGTCCACAGTCCTGGGGCCCACAGTCCTGGGGCCCGCAGTCCTGGGGCCCACAGTCCTGGGGTCCGCAGTCCTGGGGCCCGCAGTCCTGGGGTCCACAGTCCTGGGGTCCGCAGTCCTGGGGTCCGCAGTCCTGGGGCCCACAGTCCTGGGGTCCACAGTCCTACGGTCCGCAGTCCTGGGGTCCACAGTCCTACGGCCCGCAGTCCTGGGGTCCGCAGTCCTGGGGTCCACAGTCCTACGGTCCGCAGTCCTGGGGTCCGCAGTCCTGGGGTCCGCGGTCCTGGGGCCCACAGTCCTGGGGTCCACGGTCCTACGGTCCGCAGTCCTGGGGTCCACGGTCCTACGATCCGCAGTCCTGGGGTCCACAGTCCTACAATCCACAGTCCTACGGTCCGCAGTCCTGGGGTCCACAGTCCTACAGCCCACAGTCCTGGGGCCCGCAGTCCTGGGGTCGAGAAAGAGCTGGACTCGCCTTAGCAACTAAACACCAGCAGAACAGACCACAAGCCCAGTGACCAAAGCAACTAAAACACCCTCACAGCTCTGCGGCCTGGAAGCCCAGCACCGAGCTGTCTATAGGACCCTGCTCTCTATCTGAAGGCCTGAAAGGAGGATTCTTCTTTGCCCTTTTCTTACCTTCTCGTGGCTGCTGACAGTCCTTGGCATTCCCTGGCTTATAAATGCATCACTCCAGTCAAGGCCTCCATCTCCATGTGGCCTTCTTTCCTGTGTCTCTCTATGTATCCAAATTTCCTCTTCTTATAAGGACATAAGAAGCTGGATTAGAGTCCACTCTAATCGTATAACCTGTAACACTTTGTATCAGCACTAATGACTATCAAGAACTCATTTGAAAAAATTTTAAATATGGTCCTTCCTCAAGTGACTTAAAAATTTTGTTGAGAAGACAAAGTTAACATTAAGGAAGCTATCAGTGAAAAATGAAAAACAAAATAATTTAGAGTGCTTCAAACAATAAATGTTAACTGTATAAAAAAAGCACACGCCAGGTCAGAAGTCAGAGGGCTTCACGGTCAATGTACTGAAAGGCTGGTGTAACAGAAAAGAGGCAAGAGGCTAAGAGTCAGGTAACAGGAACTGAAGCACCAGAGCAGGAATTGACCTGACACAGAAAGGCGGGCGAGGAGATAAAGGCTGGCAAAGGAGCACATCTGGAGAGCCCAGTCAGGAGACTGGGGGACGAAGCCCACGGCGGCCTCCACGCGGCCGTGAAGGCTGGACCGCAGAGTGCTGATTCGACACGCAAGCCAACACAACTGCCCGAGAAGCCAGGCAGGGGGCAGAGCTGGCATGCTCACGGGGGCAGGGCGCGCTGAGAGACAACGCTCGGGGAAGGAGGCGAGCGAGGAGCTCCCGCCTAATGTGCCAACAGTTCTCTCCTCTGCAACCAGGGTGATTTCTTAAAACATTCAGTTTGACCAAGTAACTCCTCTGCATGTTGAATCACTGAGTCTGAGATGCTCAAGGAATCAAAGATGATACCAAAATCTCTAACCCCAGTCTCAATAATGGCTGCAGGAGCGTTCCAGAGACCAGGAAGGCAGGAAACGGATACAGTCTGGAAAAGAGGCATGAGCTCTGTATGGTTTATGAATAATTTGAGGTGGAAATTAAATGACAGCTAGAATTTGGCCAGGTTATGATGGGGAAGGCAAAGGCAGGAATATGCATGTGTAGAGTGTTAGAAAAACTGCACAAAGCTGCTCTTCAAATTACAGAGGCAGGCGTCAGTGGAGGAGGAAATGGCAGCCATTCCAGTATTCTTGTCTGGGAAATCCTATGGATGGAGGAGCCTGGTGGGCCACAGTCCATGGGGTCCAAAGAGTCAGACACTTTGTGAGTAAATAACCAAAAAAAGGCAGGTGTTGGGGAGTCAGCTGAGACAGGCTAAGAGGAGTCAACTAGGCCTGTTTAGAAAAGGACCAGGAAAGCTGGCAAGGGTGGAGTCAGACAGCCGGGGCAAAGGGCAAGGCAGGCCAGCTAAGCTGGGACCGGATCTTAAACAACACAGACGGAATCCCATCCTGGAAAGAAGGCCAGTCAGAAATAAGGAAGTAGCTGTGGAATAATAGCTAACATAACATTCACTAAACATTTCTTTTTTTTTTTTAACAATATGATATGTTCAAAGCATATAAATGAATTTATCTACTGAAACTTCAAAGAATGAGAGAGATGACTATCACTGTCCTCAGTTTACAGATGCGGAACAGCGGCACGGAGAAGCTGAGCGGCCTGCCCAAGGCTCCACATGCATTAAATGGCAAAGCCGGGACTTGAGATCACAGTGCGTGCAAGTTGCTCAGCCGTGTCTGACTCTTTGCGACCCCAGGGACTAGACAGTCTGTGGAATTCTCCAGGCCAGAATACTGGAGTGGGCAGCCTTTCCCTTCTCCAGGGGAACTTCCGCACCCAGGAATGGAACCGGGGTCTCTGGGCATTGCAGGCGGATTCTGTACCAGCTGAGCTGTCAGGGAAGCTCTGAGATCATGGTGGTGAGCACTTCCTCCGCGCCATGGTTTTACATATATGCATTTGGTATGTATATGCGCACTGTGTACATACACACAAAATGAGGCTATTTTGGGGGGGAAAAAGCAATATGTTTCCCACACCCCTTTCTGGCACACTACCTTTTCTCTGTTCAAGCAAACGCACGCACCGCCCCAAGGAGGATTACAGTCAGTAAAGGGAAAAGAGGGCAGTCATTTTCGGCTTCAAAACTGATTCTTTTTTTTAATCCATTTGTAACAAAACAACAGTTTTGGGAAGGACTTTCTCTATATTCAAACAGCTCTGATTTATCAAGCACTTGCCTTGGCCCACCATAACTGGTACAAGATACAGGCAGGAAGAATGCAAGTTAGGACAGGAGAACAACCCTACCCAGGAAATGGGAGAGAGGGTCTTTCCCACAGAAGAAGGAAAGAAAAGGCTGCGTGTGTGTCAGCCTCCCTCTTGGCAAGGGCTGAACTGTGTTCCCGCAAACCCACACACCAACGTCGCAACACCCAGTACCTCAGAACGTGTCCTATTTGGAAACAAGGTCTTTCTTTAAAGAGGTAAGTAAGTTAGAATGAGGGCATTGGGGTGGCACCCTAATTCAACACGACTGGCGCCCTTATAAGGAGAGGAAGAGCCCAGAGATGCAGGAGCACAGAAGGGGAGCACGCAGCGACAGGGCAGCAAGGAGGAGGCCCGCCAGCCGCAGGAGAGGGCCCCACGGAGGCCAGCCTGCCAGCGTGCCAGCCTCAGACTCTAGACTCCAGGGCCGGCGGGACACGGACTTCCGCTGTGTTTAGCCAGCCAATCTGTGGGGTTTTGCATGGCAGCTGTAGACAAGTAACACACCCCTCTAGACGGAAACCCATTAGGGAGGGAGGTCTAAAAAAAAAAAGTAAATGTGGGGGGAATCCTAGAGAAGTGGAGCTTGTTTCTCACTTCCAAGGACAATTTCAGGCTCCCTTAAAGAATTTCTGTGTTCTTATGCTTGTTGGAGGGAAGGGACAGTGAGGGAGTTTGGGAAGGACATGTACATACCGCTATGTTTAAAACGATAACCAACAAGGACCTGCTGTAGTGCACAGGAAACCCCGCTCAGGGTTCCGTGGCAGCCTGCACAGGAGGGAGGGCTGAGGAAGAATGGGCACACGCATACGCATGGCTGAGGCCCCTCACTGTTCACCTGAGACTATCACAACACTGTTCATCGGCTATACCTCAATACAAAATAAAAAGTTCAAAGTGTAGAAAAAGAGAGAATTTCTGTGTTCTAATAGCCCAGGTAACAAACTGAAAATGGGAGGACAGAATAATAAATTGGAAGATATCCAGTGTCACCCTCCTGATATCTGTGGAGCAGGGATTTCAAGATTTCCAAAGATAGTCTGCCAGTAGCAATGAGTACACCTCACACCTAGACTTTGGTCTCTAACACCATTTTCCAATCAAAGGACCTCGGGCTCTGTGGAGAAGGATTCTGGGACTGGGGCAGGAAGTACACAAGACAGTCAGAGCGTCTTGTAGTGACAGAAACTAAGGAAGGCGTTTGTGACAATGATGGGGTATTATGCCCCGAGGTAAATGAAAGAGCTCCCCACGGCCAACGCTGAAGCAATGTGAGCAACAGGATAAACAGAGTGGCAGTGGATTATAAATTAAAGTATAAAATAAATACCCATGAGTTCATAGTGATCTACACAGATAACTGAATAAGAAATAAGGGAGAAAAGACTACGACCCATGCAGAGAAACCGCAGTGACTCACACAGACACTCTGCCCTAAGGAGACAGAATACAGCTCCCAAGTCATCAAGCACTGGCTGTACATAGCAGCCTCCTTTCAAAAGGGTACAGCACGGAAACGGAAGAGAAACATGCATTCTTTTCCTTCACGGTAACTTTACAGTGAAGAGACCTGACAAGCACTGCCTCAAGCCAGGCGACCAAGGTCAGCACTGAGTGGAGTCACTTTGAGAGACGCTCTGGTAAGATGAGAGAGGCGCTTTCCCTGGCAGTCTTCCTCCCCCAGATCCTAACCTGAGTCCAATCATGAGAAAAGCACCAAACAAATGCCCACAGAGCGCCACTCCACAGAACAACTGACCGGCAATCCTCAAGACCGCTGAGACCAGGCCTTCCCTGGCAGCCCAGCGGTGAAGGAGCCGCCTGCCAGTGCAGGGGACACAGTCTGATCCCTGGTCCAGGAAGATCCCACATGCCATGGAGCAACTAAGCCTGAGCTCTAGAGCCTGGGAGCCACACCCGCCGAGCCCACTGCGACTACTGAAGCCACACGCCTGAGAGCCCAGGCTCCACAGTGAGAAGCCCCTGCGGTGACGTCTGCGCACTGGCCCCCACGCGCTGCAGCTGCAGAGAAGCCCCTGTAACAGCAAAGACCCCGCACAGCCAAAAATAACAGACAAAAATTATGGAAAAAAGCAAAAACTGTCGAGATCATAAAAAACAGTCTGAAGAACGGGCATGACTACGAGAAGCCTATAGAGACATGACAGCTAAATGTGATGTGGAATCTTAGATGGGATCCTGGAACAGAAAAAGCGCATTAGGGAAAAACTGAGAAAATATAAACTGTGGACTTCAATCACTAATGCATCCATTGTGGTTGTTCACTCGGTTGTGTCCAACTCTTTGCCGCCCCGTGGACTGCAGCACACCAGGCTCCCTTGTCCTTCACCATCTCCTGGAGTTTACGCAAACTCACGTCCATTGAATAGGTGATGCCACCCAACCATCTCATCCTCTGTTGTCCCCTTCTCCTCCCACCTGCAATATTTCCCAGAGTCAGAGTCTTTTCCAGTGAGTCACCTCTTCAAACCAGGTGGTCAAAGCATTAGAGCTTCAGCCTCAGCATCAGTCCCTCCAATAAATATTCAGGACTGATTTCCTTTAGGATTGACTGGTTCGATCTCCTTGTTGTCCAAGGGACTCTCAAAAGTCTTCTCCAACTCCACAATTCAAAAGCATCAATTCTTATGCAGTCAGCCTTCTTTATGGTCCAACTCTCACATCCATACACGACTACTGGAAAAACCATAGCTTTGACTAGATGGACCTTTGTCAGCAAAGTGATGCCTCTGCTTTTTAATATGCTGTTTAGGTTTCTCATAGCTTTTCTTCCAAGGAGCAAGTGTCTTTTAATTTCGTGGCTGCAGTCTCTGTCTGCAGTAATTTTGGAGCCCAGGAAAATAAAGTCTGTCACTGTTTCCATTATTTTCCCATCTATTTGCCATGAAGTGATAGGACCTGATGCCATGATTTTTTAATGCATCAGTAGGGGTTGATTAGTTATGACAAATGTGCCATTTAATAACAGGAAAAACTAGGTGTGGGGCATGAAGAAACTGTCTGTACTATCTTTGCAATAATCCCATAGATCTTAAATGTTCTAAAATAACTTTTTTTTTTTTAAAAAAAAGGGTAACTTGAACAATCAATAACCTCAGATACGCAGATGACACCACCCTTATGGCAGAAAGCAAAGAACTAAAGAGCTTCTTGATGAAAGTGAAAGAGGAGAGTGAAGAAGTTGGCCTAAAGCTCAACATTCACAAAACTAAGATCATGGCATCTGGTCCCATCACTTCATGTCAAATAGATGGGGAAATAATGGAAACAGTGAGAGACTTTATTTTGGGGGGCTCCAAAAGCTCTGCAGATAGTGAATGTAGCCATGAAATTAAAAGAAGCTTACTCCTTGGAAGAAAAGTTATGAGAAACCTAAACAGCACATTAAAAAGCAGAGACATTACTTTGCCAACAAAGGTCTATCCAGTCAAAGCTATGGTTTTTCCAGTGGTCATGAATGGATGTGAGAGTTGTACCATAAAGAAAGCTGAGCGCCAAAGAACTGATGCTTTTGAATTGTGGAGTTGGAGAAGACTCTTGAGAGTCCCTTGGACTGCAAGGAGATCAAACCAATCCATCCTAAAGGAGATCAATCCTGAATATTCATTGGAAGGACTGATGTTGAAGCTGAAACTCCAATACTTTGGTCACCTGATTTGAAAAACCAACTCATTTGGAAAAGACCTTGATGCTGGGAAAGATTGAAGGAGGGAGGAGAAGGGGACGACAGAGGGTGAGATGGCTGGATGGCATCACTGACTCAATGGACAGGAGTTTGAGTAGGCTCCGGGAGCTGGTGATGGACAGGGAGGCCTGGCGTGCTGCAGTGCATGGGGTCGCAGGGAGTCGAACACAACTGAGCAACTGAACTGAACTGAACTTGAAAAAGGGCTGCCTTACCACAACTCCCTATACACACATCAATACCTAAGGCAGCTCTCTCATCAGGGCAAAGGGAGTTTTGGCTGGGAACATCCATGGAGTGGGCAAGGGTATACAGGGAGGTGATGCCACCTAAGGATCCTGATCTCCAAAAGACTGTGAAGCAAGTACCGACTGAATCAGGCATCCAAACACCACTATTGATCTTAAGACAAAGTCTCTCGAGGAACCCTCAAACCACATGCAGATTTGAGGCCACTGCCCACATTGCCCTGGGGATACAGAAGATTCTACCTACATCTCAGACAGGACTGTGACGATGAGACTCTTAACAGTCAGGATGCCTTAGTTAGGCTGTAACTAAGGAACTCAACGTGACTGGCTTACACAGTAGGGGTTTTAAACCTTATTTATTTCTGGCTGTGCTGGGCCTTCGTTGCTGCTCTGGCTTTTGTCTAGTTGTAGCCAGCGGGGGTTACTTTCCTGTTGCAGCGCGCAGGCTTATTGTGCCGGCTTCTCCTGCTGTGGAGCACAGGCGCTGGGTGCACCCAGAGGTCTCAGCAGCTGCAGCACGTGGTCTCGGCAGTTGCCCCTCCTGGGCTCTAGAAGACAGGCTCAGTGGTTGTGGTTGCACAGGCTTAGTTTCTCCAAAGCATGTGGGATGTTCCTGGGTCATGGACTGAACCCCTGTCTCCTGCATTGGCAGGCAGACTGTCTACCACTGAGGCACCAGGGAAGCAGGGACGCCTCAGGAATGTTTCTTTATTTCACATAACATCTGCCAATACACTATTGTAACACTCCATTCTGCCAACTTCAGTGCCTCAGCCATCCCTTAGCTGCCTTTTCTGGCACTCTGGTTACCCTGATTTCAGATACCATGTAGTGAAGCAACGACATCTGGCAGAAGAGGCCGACCGCCTCTTCAAGTGTGACTCTCTGGAGAGTACTGCTCAGGTACTTTGTAGAATGTCCCTGAATGTGAGTTCGTCTAATGCTTTCTTATGATTAGACTGGAGATTTTTGATTTGGGGGAAGAATATCACTGAGGTGCAAGACTCTTTTAAGGAGCAAGGAAGCTTCCCCTCGAAATTCACTAGCCAGCCCCTTCCTAAACTAAGCACTGGGAATGATGAAATTATCGTAATCAGTTTGGACCAATCAGGACACAACCCTGAGTTATCAGGAAGAATATATACCAAACCAAGGGGTAGAAATGACTACTGAAGGGGTCAGCACCAGCATGTGCTACAGGCAAAAAACGTGAAAGGCAGAGACAGCCTTTACTTCAAAAAGACCACACTAACACGAATAAACATTGAAACAAGTCCAGTTTAATAAGGGAGACACTTCTAATCACCAATCTACTTGTTTCTCCAGCATTTTCACCATCCAGAGGATCTTAGATCATCTGCATGTGCTAAATCTCTCTCCTCAGCTCTTGAGTAGCAGGAATAAAGGAAACACCTCTAAAAGACAGACTTCACCCACAGCTCATCCAGACGCCCGGGCAATATTTCCCAAACCAGTGTGCTTCGCTACATTCTTCTGTACCACGGTAACAAGTAGGCCATGAAAATAGTAACCTGTGATCAAATTAACTGAGAGAGACTAAGTTAAACCAAATTAAACAGGCTTCTTTACTAACACATCTCTCAGAGCCTTTATATGCTAGCAAGATTATAAATTTGAAGAGGAGGATATACTACTTACACTGTTTAACATTTTCCTCCAAAAAAGAAGGTTTTCCTTTTTTGTCCTGACCATCTATGAGCAATTTCTAGGACAGTATTCTGTTTAACACCACCTTGAGAAATACTGCTATAAGGGGAAAACAAAGACTCAAGAATACAGTTTATTATTAGTAGACAGTTGCGGGGCGGGGAGTGGGGGGGAATCAGCAAAAAATAAGCATGCTGAAGAAGGTAGGAAGCAAATCCAGAGAATTCAGTGATAAAGAAGTGAGAAAGGAGACAGTTCCCAAAATGTTAGAGACAATGAATTATTGAGAAATTAAACAATAAGAATAAAAATGCTTTTTGATTTGACCAGGAAGACTGCCATTTGTAACCTTCAAGAAAATAGCTTCAGAAAAGAAGAGGAAAGAAGGACAGTATACAGAATGAAAACAAATTAGTATGGGGATGAAAAAAGAAATTCATGAAGCATTTATAGACCATCAATAACTCGAGTTTAGCAGTGAAAGCGAAAACAAAGACTTTGGTTGATTGGGAGAATGGAGTATATGGAAGAATACAAAGAATTTTAGAGCAGCCAACACCTGCATATGGTGGGAGACGGGAGTGCAGACCTGCGGAAAGAGACTGGCCGTCACAGTCCACGGCAGAGATGGGATCCAGAGCATAAACCACTAGAAAAGACTTATCTTTCTTTCCAGATTGTAGAGAATTTGAATAGTAATGCCTAACCATTCAAGTCTGAAGGTCTCCTTTTAATACTCCAAAATTTCATGGGTATCTGTTTATTCCACCCCAGAGAACTTTTCAGTCTATAGAGTTCGGTATGTAGTGTAAGTCTGCTGATCTGTTGCTCCTCTCAGAAGCTATGCCATGGTGAAGGGGAGGCTACTGAAGAGCACTTCGCTCAAGTGCTTTTGTGCCTCAACCTCATGAAATAAGAAACAAAGTAGTGGCTGGTGACAATAAGGAAACTGGGAGCTCAGGAGATTCTAACTTAGAATGACTAACTATAAATAATTGACATACAAAATAACAGCGTATAACGGGCACACACCAACACACAGAAACACTGTGCAGATTACCAAAGAGGGACCAGAGAGAAGGGCATCCATCATACTTATCCCAGCCAGAAATGTCCACAGGTCTGGATTATTAACAAAAATTGCATAGCTCATAAGTCAATAATATAAGTTCCCAACATGCTGGTGAGAACAAAGACTACTCAGCACCGGTCTGGTTACAGTCTAGCTTTAAACTTTCACAATTTAAACTTAGTATGGCTTTCCAACACTAACCCTAAAAGTTAAGCATACAAAATTGTATTTTTATTTCCTTTCAAGATCAATTAGGACAATGACATGAGATGCTGTTGCTTAGAATGTTATTTTTAGAGTCTATTTTGGGGGTTAATTTCACTAATAATTCAAACTGAGTACATAATTTTGGATTATCTATGTCCGAGTCACAAGTGCGGCTCATATATGGCTCCACAGCCCACCTATAAAAATATTTTGATCGCAAAAAAAAGGCAGTAATTCTGATTCTTTAACTGCTTAATCCATAGCCCTAAGGAGATTTAAGAGAAGTTAGACTGCTTAAAAAATATATGGTGATCGCCATAAGTAGATGGGTTAGAGGAGGCCACATTCTTTAAATAAAGAAATTAATAACGATCAGTGAGCATGGAATAAAGGATAGGGCAACAATACTCACTCCAAATCCGGCAGTCTCCAGCCCTGTGTATCTGTAGACGTAAGGCGGCCGGCCACATGGACCGGCCAGATCATCACGACTGCCAGCTCAGCAGCCCGGCTCGGGGGAAAGGCGGCATCCACGGAGAGGCCACCCTTGAGAGCCAAACGCTTACAGCTTCGTCCGGCAGGGACCGGAAAACGTGGCCGTGGCGAACCACTTAAGGTCTGGCAGAAACAGGGTTAGCGGCAAGGGGAGCCTGCAAGGCTGCGACTCTGGAAGGCAGAGGCAGCCACGGCCGCGCAACACCGCCGCCGCGGAGCTGAGGGAAGCCGTGGGGCTGGCGGAGGCGGCTTCGCGCTTACCTTGTCATCTTCGCACCGCTTCCCCAGGCCCTCGCGGGCCTGCAGCCGGCTGCTAAGGCGGCCGTAATCGGCCTCCTTCTGGTCGATCTGTTTCTTGTGCGAGTCCACCAGGAGCAGGAGGTCCGAATTGCGCTTCTCCAGGCGCCCGCGGGCCACCTCGGTGCGCTGGACCTGGCCCTGCAGCTCCGCCACCTCCTCCTGCAGCAGGACGTGGCGCGAGGAGATGCTCCAGTAATTGAAGGCGAGCACCGCGATCACCACCAGCAGGACCGCCAGAACCAGGGAGGGCAGGCGGCCGGCCCGCCGGTTCGCGCCGAAGCCCACCATGGGGCCGAAGCAGGCCGCGCCCGGGAGCCTCGGCGCCGACGCCCGCGGGCAGCAGCTCAGGCCGCGGCTGAGGAGTTGCCGGGGGACGCGGCCCCGCGGCCGGCCGACGCGCCCGCCCGCGAGCCGGAGAAGGGGGCGGGGCCGCCGGCCGCAGGCCCCGCCCCGCCCCCCGAGAGCGGCCGCGGCGCGCTCCCGAGGCCTCCCTGCAGACCCTGCGCCAGCGGGGCGGGGCCCGGAGAGCCCGCGCCCGCTCCGCAGGCCGCACGCCTCAGGCTTAGGGGGCGGGGAAAGACGCCGGAAGGGGGTGGGCTTACTCTGGCCCCGCCCGCCGGCTGGCCCGGGTCTCCGCGGGAGCCGTTTCCTGGTTTCCGTCGGCGCCGCCTCTTCTCGCGAGAAGCTGGGCTTCCCCGCTGCTCGCGGTCCTGTCTCGCGAGGGCTGGCTCCGTGCGGAAGCGTGGGCCGTCTTGGCCGTCGCGGCGAGCCCCTGTGCTTGAAGCGGAGCTCCGCCGGCTTTTACCTGGCCAGTGCCCTCGGCCCACGCCCTCCGAGTTTTCGGCTTTGAGGACGTCTGAGGCTGCGGCCGCTCTGCGGGGAAAGCATAGGTGAGCTGCGGGCCGCAGGGGCGACGAGAAGGATCTTGTACTTGCTTCAGATTTTCTCGCTTGTGCCGACGTTGTGAAGAGCAAGCAACCACCGAAAGAAAACGACCATGGAGTAGCAGTGTCCCAAATATCGCGGAGGTGAGAAGAACTAGAGCTAAGCTTTATGGCTGAAAGGGTGGTGCCAAGGTGACTGCTTCACGCTGAGGGAAAGAACTTCGGAAAGGGTGAGCTTCCAGACGCTGTTCCGAAGCTCGCTGCTGCTTTTGCCTCGAGCTAGGCTTCCTCGTAGGAAGTCCAGAAGCTGCTGGCAGTGAACAACACCTCTTGCGGTTACTGAAAGCACATTCTAGGGGAGAAGTAATAGCTCTCTTACGAATTGTTGCTGCATGCGTTGTTGTCGTTTAGCCGCCAGTTCATGTCCCTTTCTTTGGGACTCCATGGACTGTAGCCCTCCAGGCTCCTCTGTCCGTGGGATTTTCCAGGCAAGAATATTGGGGGTGGGCTGCCATCTCTTTCTGCAGGGAACCTTCCTGACCCAGGGATTGAACCAGTATCCCCTGCATTGACAGACGCTTTACCATTTGAGTCAAAAGGGAAACCCTTTTCCGTGTTATCCTCTCAGCAACACAGTTTTAGGGATGAGGAATCGAAAACACAAAGATGTCCCAGAAACTTTCTCAAAGTCCCGTATCTTGAGCCAGAATTAGGCTTGAATTCGGATCATTGTAGTCTAATATCATTGCTTTTTACGTTATAATAGGCTTCCAGGCTAACTGTTGCTATATGTTCAGCATTAAAGTGATGCAAAACAAGCCCCTTCTTTTTGGTTTTTTCTGCATATTTATGCGTGAAAGTTTTAAGTTATTAGCTCTATCCTGTTTAAAGAGAAGGTGGTGCTGATTTATTTTTTTCAGACCTCAGGATCAAGAACATCCATGAGCATAAAACCCCTCAAATGCAAAAACATTGGTATTTTCATTGAGATCAGAGTGGTATGATTCTGAGGCGGGAAGACTTACCATAGAATTATTCTGTGCTTCCTATCCATTTAAAAAATAAAGTTACCTGCCTAATAGTTCTAGAGTAGACTGGAAAAACTATTGAACCATCAAAGAGTGATGATTTCTGTCCCAGAGATACAAAAACTAAAAACACCAAAATTATTAATATTTACTTCACATCAAGCTTGAGTCCTTTGCTCTGGTTTCATAAGATCCAAGAAAGGACAACCTCAAAGGACAACCATACTTTGGCAAAAAAAAAAAAGGCAAGACAAAAACGGGAAATCCTTCATTATAACAGATTCACCTATCCTTTCCTCAATTGCGTATTGGCTTGGCTTTGCTTAGCCTAGCAATTGAAAATTAATATGTAAAGTGATGTCAACTGCTTAAGATGTTACTCTTTCTTTATAGAAAGTGTTTCCATTTTTACGTGAGATTCTGGCTTGTAAAAGTGAGTTACCACTTTCACATTCACAGACATTTTTTCATCAGGTGCTTAACTCTTTGTTAGATGTGGAAGTAACTTGCCCAGAGCCAACATCTAGTAAGCGGCAGGGCTGAAGCTGGAAAACCCATCCTCTTCCACCCATCCCCCAGGGAAAAAAAACTTTTTTTTAACAATCTGCTTTGATGGTTACCTCTTCAAGCTCTTCTCCCTATTAAAGAGCCCAAAGCAGATGTCATCAAGACAGTGTATAAGGGTTGTATTGAGTGCTTTCCAGGTGGCTCAGTGATGGAAATCCTTGTGCACTGCAGGAGATGAAGGTTGGATCCCTGGGTCAGGCAGATGCCCTAAAGAAGAAAATGGCAACCCAGTCCAATATTCTTGCCTGGAGAATTACATGGACAGAGGAGCCTGGCAGGCTACAGTCCATGGGGGTTGCAAAAAAATAACATCTGACAAAGTGGCTCTTGTTACGGGAATCGCTTGGCTCCCAGGAGGAAGGAAGGCTGTTTCATGTTCTCTCTTTTCCCTTGTCTCACAGTCAAGCCGTTCATCTTCAAAAGTAGGGGCTTCCCTAAAACTAGAGCTCTCAAGTCAGGAGTCGTCACATTTCTCCGAATAAGCGCATAAAGTCAGTCCTGTAAAGGCTTCTGGGTACTTTTTGGATCCTCTAGATGGTCTCGACCACAGTTGGGACTATTTGAAATTCTACTGAGACTTAAGGCAACCCCTCCTGGAAGGTGCCCTGATTTCCAGCCTGTTGGGAGCCCCAGATCCAGGGGCACAGTGAGAGGACGAGGCAGCTGAAGCTTTCACACCCGAATCCGCACCCTCCAGACACAAGTCTGGCACGTCTCGCAGAGCACCATGTGGGGCACTTCTGCCCGTTTCTCTCATTTTCTACAAAACTGGTCTAGTTGTAAAACAGTGTCATAATTAAGGCCCTTCAACCAGCCAGTGCCCCCCACCTTCCAAAGGATACTGTGGCCATTCAGTGTCACAGAAGAAGATCAGGCATGTCTTTTTAAATTCTAGGGATCACAATTGTCCCAATTTTTTAAAATACATTTTAAAGGAGTGCTTCTAGAACTGTTAGCTCCCATCTGTAAGAGAGAAAAAAGTGGCATCCGCAGCCGTGGCTTCTGTCCACCGCAGGCGTCCCTCCCTGCTCTCGATGGGGATGTAGACAGACCCTCCACTGGAGCTTTCCTTCCCTGGTCTGACTTAGTCTGTTCCTTACCAGCGCAGGTGCCGTACTTGTCCCTCCTGGTTCTACCACCGAGGCGGGGTGGAGATGCATTAGGGGCAGACCTGGTGGCATCCCAGGTTGATTTCTAGTTCCTTAGCACAGAGACCTTTGTTTGATTTGTCCTGTTCTCTGATGCCAGCCGGGGCGGAGCAGAGGAGCTTTCCTGTCCCAAGCTAGGACTTCTGGGGAAGTGTCCATCTTAGGTGTGCCTGTGCACAGTCCTGACTGCAGGAGAAGTGGTGAGTCACAAAGGGATGAGCAGCAACCAAGATGTCCCTTCTGAGCGCCACCACGCCTGTATAAGCCATAGCAAAAGAGATGGTGAGGGGCTGGCCAGTGAGGAAAAAAGCAATTTTGTCCTGAAGTCCAGTTCACTCCCACAGATTCCACAGAAAGAATATCTAAGGAGCTGGGACAAAAGCCACTGGAGAGCCTTCTCTGGTCCACTGAGAGCTAGCATTACCAAAGGAAGAAGCCTGCTGTGCATCCTGAGTAAGTGGTAACCTGAGAGATTCTCTTTGAGCTAGAGCTCCATCTAGCTTCCGACTCCTAGCAAGGCTGTACTTCCTGACTACCAAACCAAGTTTGGGACCTAAGTAACAGTACCCAGTAACAGCAGAGATCACAAGTCCCTTGAAAGTCTCTGATCTGACAGTTTAGGTTAGTAGTTCTGAGTCTTTTAGTAGAAGAAAAGAAGAAAAAGTATGAGGAAGCAAAACAAGCTTATAAACCGGGTAATCATAAGGTTTATCTCATGTGGTCATTGTGCAAATTAAATGAGTTAATACGTCAGTGCTTAGAACAGGCACAGCACATAGTCAATAAATGTAGCCACTACTGTGCTCACTTTGGCAACACCCATACTAAAACTGGAACAAGGCAGAGATTAGCCTGGCCTCTGCAAGAATGACATGTGAATTCGTGAACCATTCTGTAATTTTTTGTAGAGATGTGGATGGACCTAGAGACAGACTGAAGTAAGAAAGAGAAAAACAAATACCATACATTAATGCATATATGAGGAATCTAGAAAAATGGTATAGATGATCTTATTTGCAGAGCAGAAGTAGAGACGCAGACATAGAGAACAAACGTATGGATACCACAAGGGAAAGGAGGCGTGGGAGCGATCAGGAGATTGGGGGTGACGCACATACATTAGCGACTGTGTGTATGAACTAGACAACTAATGAGAATGTGCAGCAGGGCACAGGGGAGCTACCTGACGCTCTGGTGACTTCAGTGCGCGGGAAGCCAAGAAAGGGGTGTACGTATAGCTAGCTAACTGCCGTAGGTTAGAAAGCAGCAACCTTGTAAAGCGATTATAACCCAACAAAAGTGAATAAAAATAAAAATGGTGTTGCCACTACTGTTGCTGTTACTGTAGCAGTGGTTTTCAGTCTGTGGCGGGGCAGGGATGAATCTATTTGTTCACTAATCTTTGTCTATATATTGAATAAATGATTTCTGTATAATCTCACCACTTTTTTCTTTTAAAGTCTGAGGTGCTATGGTGATGAATGAAATAAAAGCTTAGTTGGGGTCGGGTGGGCACATGCACCCGCGGCTGACTCCCGAGGATGCGTGGCCACCACAACACTGTGAAGTCTTTAGCCTCCAGTTAGAGTTTTTAAAAAACTTATTTAAAATTACTAGTGATTTATAACCTTTTCCATTATATATTTTCTTAGTCAGTGAACACTAAACATACAGTTACTATCATATGAGTATAAACTATCCGTACAGTTTCTGATATCATAAAATATGTTCTTAAGAGTCAAAATATTGGTAAACTTAAACCTAAAGGGCAGTGATTTTAGTAAGACTGCAACCCAGCATCTACCAGCCTTTCTAGCCTCACTTTTTCCCTATATCCTGTGCCCTAACTCTAAGGATGTCCTTTTTTTCAGGCTATATCATGTCTCTGACCCTTTGTTTGACTATTTCATATTGGAATGCTTCCCCAACTTACTTTCTTTTTTCATTACCATTTATTGATAAACTTCGCCATTATTAATAAAAGTAATAAAAATCTCTCAGACACCCATATGATCACAATTATATTATTACTATAATTGTTGATTGAGAAAATACTCACTTGAAAATTTTATTATGAAGTGAGTAATCTAAATGAAAATAATTTTTTTATTGAAGTCAGTTCAGTTCAGTCGCTCAGCCGTGTCAAGTTCTTTGCGACCCCGTGAATCACAGCACGCCAGGCCTCCCGGCTCATCCCATCTCCCGGAGTTCACTCAACACTCATGTCCATCGAGTCCATGATGCCATCCAGCCATCACATCCTCGGTCATCCCCTTCTCCTCCTGCCCCCAATCCCTCCCAGCATCCGAGTCTTTTCCAATGAGTCAACTCTTCGCATGAGGTGGCCAAAGTACTGGAGTTTCACCTTTAGCATCGTTCCTTCCAAAGAAATCCCAGGGTTGATCTCCTTCAGAATGGACTGGTTGGATCTCCTTGCAGTCCAAGGGACTCTCAAGAGTCTTCTCCAACACCACAGGTCAAAAGCATCAATTCTTCAGCACTCAGCCTTCTTGACAGTCCAACTCTCACATCCATACATGACCACTGGAAAAACCATGGCCTTGACTAGACAGACCTTAGTCGGCAAAGTAATGTCTCTGCTTTTGAATATGCTATCTAGGTTGGTCATAACTTTTCTTCCAAGGAGTAAGTGTCTTTTAATTTCATGGCTGTAGTCACCCATCTGCAGTGATTTTGGAGCCCCCAAAAATAAAGTCTGACACTGTTTCCCCATCTATTTCCCATGAAGTGATGGGACCGGATGCCATGATCTTCGTTTTCTGAATGTTGAGCTTTAAGCCAAATTTTTCACTCTCCTCTTTCACTTTCATGAAGAGGCTTTTTAGCTCCTCTTCACTTTCTGCCATAAGGGTGGTGTCATCTGCATATCTGAGGTGATTGAGATTTCTCCCGGCAATCTTGATTCCAGCTTGTGTTTCTTCCAGCCCAGCGTTTCTCATGATGTACTCTGCATAGAAGTTAAATAAGCAGGGTGACAATATACAGCCTTGACGAATCAAATTGCCAACCTCCTCTGGATCATCGAAAAAGCAAGAGAGTTCCAGAAAAACATCTATTTCTGCTTTGTTGACTATGCCAAAGCCTTTGACTGTGTGGATCACAATAAACTGTGGAAAATTCTGAAAGATATGGACATTCCAGACCACTTGACCTGCCTCTTGAGAAACCTATATGCAGATCAGGAAGCAAGAGTTAGACCTGTACATGGAACAACAGACTGGTTCCAAATAGGAAAAGGAGTATGTCAAGGCTGTATATTGTCACGCTGCTTTTTTAACTTATATGCAGAGTACATCATGAGAAACGCTGGGCTGGAAGAAGCACAAGCTGGAATCAAGATTGCCGGGAGAAATCTCAGTCACCTCAGATATGCAGATGACACCACCCTTATGGCAGAAAGTGAAGAGGAAATAAAAAGCCTCTTGATGAAAGTGAAAGAGGAGAGTGAAAAAGTCCTCTTAAAGCTCAGCATTCAGAAAGCTAAGATCATGGCATCTGGTTCCATCACTTCATGGGAAATAGATGAGGAAACAGTGGAAACAATGGCTGACTTTATTTTGGGGGGCTCCAAAATCACTGTAGATGGTAATTGCAGCCATGAAATTAAAAGATGCTTACTTCTTGGAAGGAAAGTTATGACCAACCTAGATAGTATATTCAAAAGCATAGAAATTACTTTGCCAAACAAAGGTCCTTCTAGTCAAGGCTATGGTTTTTCCAGTGGTTACGTATGGATGTGATAGTTGGACTATGAAGAAAGCTGAGCACAGAAGAATTGATTCTTTTGAACTGTGGCATTGGAGAAGACTCTTAAGAATCCCTTGGACTGCAAGGAGATCCAACCAGTCCATCCTAAAGGAGATCAGTCCTGGGTGTTCACTGGAAGGACTGATGCTGAAGCCGAAACTCCAGTACTTTGGCCACCTCATGCGAAGAGTTGACTCATTGGAAAAGACCCTGATGCTGGGAGGGATTGAGGGCAGGAGGAGAAGGGGACGACAGAAGATGAGATGGCTAGATGGCATCACCGACTCGATGGGCATGAGTTTGAGTGAACTCCGGGAGTTGGTAATGGACAGGGAGGTATGGCATGCTGTGATTCATGGGGTCTCAAAGAGTCGGACACGACTGAGTGAACTGAACTGAAGGTATACAGCAACGTGATTCAGTTATATGTACTTTTCAGATTATATTATGTTACAGGTAATTACAAGATATTGAATGTAATTCCCTGTGTTATACAGTAAGTCCTTGTTGCCTATCTATTTGATGTATAGAAATTTGTGTCTATTAATCCCATGCTCCTAATTTGTTTCTCCTTCCCTCTCCCTTTGGTAACCATAGTTTGCTTTCTGTCTATGAGTCTGTTTGTTTTGTATATAGATTCATTTGTATTATTTTTTAGATTCCATGTATAAATGATATCACATGGTATTTGTCTGACTTACTTCACTAAAACATTCCCTAGGCCCATCCATGTTTCTGCAAATGGCAATATTTCATTTGTTATGCTGAGTAACATTCCACTGTATATATGCACATATATACATACCAGGGGCCTCCCAGGTGGCGCTAATAGTAAAGAACTTGCCTGCCAGTGCAGGAGACATAAGAGACACGGATTTGATCCTCAGGTTTGGAAGATTCCCTGGAAGAGGGCATGGCCACCCCTTCCAGTATTCTCGCCTGGAGAATGTCATGGACAGAGGAGCCTGGCGGGCTCCAGTCCATGGGGTTGCAAAGAATCAGACACAATTTCCCTGGTGCCTGGAACAGTGGCCAAGGTGCGTAGTGTCCACGTGTCTCGCTCGCTTTGGCCCCACAGTGGCAGAAGGCCACCGTTGGCCTGGCATGTGTGCCAAGTAATTTCTGATTCTTTGCAACGCCATGGACTGTAGCCCTCTAGGCTCCTCTGTCCATGGGATTCTCCAGGAAAGAATACTGGAGTGGGTCACCATGCTCTCCTCCAGGGAATCCTGACCCAGGGATCAAACCCATGTCTTCTGTGTCTCCTGCAATGGCAGGGGGGTTCTTTACCACTAGCACCATGTGGGAGGCCCAGCAGAACTTGTCAAAGCCCGGAGCAAGGGACCTGGGCAGAAGTGCCACACAAGCTGGCTGGATCCTTGGGTTTGCTGAGAAGAGGGAAGAATGCAGTCTGTTCCTTTTTGTAGAGCCTTTGTAATTCAACTTTTAATTGAAGCATAACACACACAGAAAAATGCACCTACGTGTGCAGCTTAATGAACTTTCATAAGATGAACAGACCTGTGGAACCAGCATCCTGGTCAAGACACAGAGTATTACCAGCATCCCAGAACCTCCTCCACCAGGCCCCTTCCAGTCATCCCCTTCCACAGCCCCCATGAGACTCACCACTACCCTGACTTCTAAAACCACAGATTACATTTGCCTGTTCTTCACACATGTTCATCCTGTGGATCATACAGCATGTGTCTTTTAAGGCTACGTTCCTTTATTCACCAGCAGTGGGTTCATTCTCACTGAGATGTGGCACACTCCTTGTTCAGTTGCTCAGTTGTGTCAGACTCTTTGTGACCCCATGGATTGCAGCACACCAGGCCTCCCTGTCCATCACCAACTCCCAGGGTTTACTCAGACTCATGTCCATCAAGTTGGTGATGCCATCTAAACTTCTCATCCTCTGTCGTCCCCTTTTCTTGTTAGCTTCAATCTTTCCCAGCATCAGGGTCTTTTCCAATGAGTCAACTCTTCGCATGAGGTGGCCAAAGCACTGGAGTTTCAGCCTCAGCATCATTCCTTCCAATGAACACCCAGGACTGGTCTACTTTAGAATGGACTGGTTAGATCTCCTTGCAGTCCAAGGGGCTCTCCAACACCACAGTTCAAAAGCATCAATTCTTTGGTGCTCAGCTTTCTTCGCAGTCCAACTCTCGCATCCATACATGACCACAGGAAAAACCATAGCCTTGACTGGACAGACATTTGTTGGCAAAGTAATGTCTCTGCTTTTGAATATGCTGTTTAGGTTGGTCATAACTTTCCTTCCAAGGAGTAAGCATCTTATAATTTCATGGCTGCAATTACCATCTACAGTGATTTTGGAGCCCCCCAAAATAAAGTCAGCCATTGTTTCCACTGTTTTCCCATCTATTTCCCATGAAGTGATGGGACCAGATGCCATGATTTTAGTTTTCTGAATGTTGAGCTTTAAGCCAACTTTTTCAACCTCACCTCATTGCTTTTATCTCACACTATTGCTGACGGATGTCGGAATCCTTTCCAGCCTAGGGTTTTTGCAAATGGTGCCGTGGAGAACACTATAGTATGTGTGTTTCGGGCACACACATCCTGGTGCTGTTTGGCACACACCTACAATTGTAGGAAATATCCTTGCTCAGCTGTAGTAAATAATGCTAAGCAGCAGTGACCTGACCAGGGTTCTTGGCCTTCCCCAGTCAACAGAAATTGATGAAGCCAGGCCAAGACATTCAGGCAAAGCTTTATTGGGGTTCCTGTGGTTGCAGGAGGGAGTGAAGACAGGTAACAGGTCCGTTTGCTTGCTTCCTGAGGCCCGGTGAGCCGGTTCCTCATATGGGGTGAGGGTGGCGGTGCGGCCAGAGGTCAGCAGGACGGCGGCTTCATTGTTTTGCCCACCTCTTTATGGTGTTGAATGCAGGGGCCATGTGAAGTACCCTGCTTTTGCTCCCGACAAAATTTTTGCTCCCAGCTCTTTAGAAGTGGTAGTTGGGTTTTTTGTCTTTTTTCTATTTTTTGCCCAGAATTTGCCGCAGCTGCACACGCACGCAGTTGTGTTTAGTCCCGTGTAGTTTCTCTGGATCTGGTTGCTTGAGGAGACCTTTGTCCAGGTGCAAGCAGCCCAGCCCTCCAGCACAGGGTCCCAGGCCCCAGCCTGTCTCGGCCTTACTGACTAGCATTCCCTCCAGGGGCGTGTGAGTTCCTGGCTGCCCCATACCCTCTTCAGCACTTGGTACTGCCTGCCTTTTTCATTCCAGCCTTCCCAGTGGCGGCAAATGGGGATTTTAATTTGCATTGCCCTCATGAGTAATGCAAATGAGTGCCTTTTTGTATGGTGGGTTTTTTGTTTGTTTGTTTTTTGCTCATTTGGGTATCCTTTCTGGGAAAGAGATAGTTCACATTGTTTGTCTGGGCAGGTTCTTAACTGAGCAGGCTCGCGAAGCCTTGACTCCTTCCAAAAAGACAGTCTTAAAGGAAGATCGCCCTGCTATGCCTACCACGTGCAGGCCACATTCTCCTCTGGGGACAACCAGCCCATCTCTGGAATGGGAAGTCCTTTGGTTCTGGAGGTAAACAAACTGGGTTTGAATCCCAATTCTGCCTCTGACCAGTGCAATGACCCTGGGCTTGGTTTTGCCATGTATTAGATGGCAGTAATCATATCTCCCTCAACGAGAACTCCCTGAGTCCTTTCCTATACGCAAATTACCCAACACACAGGGCTTCAGAAAGTAGGGGTTGGAGTTAGATTCATTCAGCAAATCTTGTGAGGACATTTAAAATTGTATACGGATTTCCCTGGGGGTCCGGTGGGTCCAGGGTAGGGGTACAGGTCCAATCCCCACTGAGAGAAGTAAAATCCCAGATGCCACATGGCACGGCCAGTAAAATAAAACAGGGCACAGAAGCAGCCTCCCTGGTGGCTCAGGAGGTGAAGAACGCCTGCACTGCAGGAGGCCTGGGTTTGATCCCTGGGCTGGGAAGATCCCCTGAAGAAGAGAATGGCTATCCAGTCGAGTATTCTTGCCTGGAGAATCCCATGGACAGAGGATCCTGGCAGGCTACAGCCCATGGGGTCGCACAGAGTCGGACACGACTGAGTGACTAACACATTTTCAAGGTACAGAAGAAATATTTGATGATATTAAAAGAAGTTCGAGATGTATCATTAAAGAAACATTACTAGGTAAGAAAATAGCAGTCTCAGCATATTCTTCTTAAAGACGATAAGAGAAAGAACTGGAAGGAAACATCTTCATGTTCATCACGGTTATCTCCACTGACGAGACTGTGGGTGGTTTTAATTGTCTTTCTCATGCTTTCCTTAATATGCCACAAATTATGCAATAAACACGTATCAATCTGTAACTGGAGGAAAAACAAGGAAAGTTATGTTTCCCAAAAGAGGCTATTTCCTTTAAAAAGATCACCCCAAAGAAAGCCATGATTGTACTCTTGGAGAGAGAATCTTGGTGACAAATCTCGGTGACAAGTCTCCTAAATGCCCGACTTGCTCTGTCGACGTGGACGTCTCTTTTTGCGGTAGAGTTTTTCGGTCAATGTTCCTGAGCGCTCACTACGCGCCAGACTCTCTGTGCCAAGAAATTCATGTGTGGGCTCATCTGCACTTCATACAAGAAGCGGGTAAGGCTCAGCCAGGGAGGGTCTCCCAGGGCCACACAGCTGGTGTGCGCAGGGGTCATGCTTCAGGCAGGTGGCCCCTGAGTCCCTCTCAGGTCACCGCTGGGCTGTGGGCACACCCCCCGCCCCCGCCACACGGGTCCACCACCACCTCGGCCGTCTCCCCTCGGGGATGGAGTCGGGAGGCAGGTGCAGCCCTGCAGGGGAGCCTGGGGCTGGCTCCCGCTCTGCCTGCCTGAAACTCATTCCTTCAAAGCCCGCAGCAGCGCCTGCCAGTGCCACAGACTCTGCAAAGGAGGACAAGGCTCCCCTGCTGCCGACAGCCCAAGGAGGCTGCTGCACAGCTCAAGCAAGCCCAGCACACTCCAGAAATGACCCAGAGCGAGTGGAAGGGAGCTCAGCCAGCCTGGGGGCCTCCCGGCCCCCAGCCACCCCTTTCTTACCTCTGAAGCCTGTTTCCAGAGCAAACTGGATGGCTACCATAAATCATGAGGTAAGTAAATGCACACAGCTTCTCTGTTTCCTTTTTAATTAAGTGAATTTCTAAAGGCTTGGTGTTTTGGTTTCGTTCACCTCGACTGCCAGTCATAGCGAGTCCCTGCGTTGTGCCTGTAACAGGACCTGGAACAGAGGCCTCCACGGTGCCCCTTTGGAGGGGCTGTGGACACGTGAGCAGGGGTGCTCAGGTCTGCCCTCTCAGGCTCCATCTAAGGTCACGACAGCCTTTTCTTTGCAGAGAGGAATGAAATGAGTCCTCTGGGTCCTTTTACCCAAAGAGCAATGTTTTCCCCTTTTTTTTTTTTTTTTAATTTAATAACAAGAGAGAGAAAAAAGGAAAAAGCAAAAGCCTTTAAACATTCCTAATCTGATTTAAACCCTTGGAAGACATAGTCCCAAGCTGGAGAGCTCTCGCTGGCCCACAGAAACAGCTGCTTTCCTCGCGGAGGCTCTGCCATAGGTGGCAGCTAGTGTGGGCCCAGCACCTCACCCCCATCAGCTCCATGGGCAAGGTTCTGTGGTTACTTTCTAGCAGGGGAGGCTTAGAGGGTCAGACGGTCTGCCCCCAGAGGCGGCCAGGAAGGAGCAGCGCTGCCCCCTCGCCCCTCCCTCAGGCTCCAGGGGGTAGGGGTCGACCTGGTGAAGCTGCTGTTTGTTGGCCCGTCATGTCAGAGGAGCGCTGGGGCCACTGTTGCGTGCAGACGCTAAAGCAAGCTTCCCAGGGCTCACACCTGAACCCCTCCACCATGGCGCGGGTCTGGGCCATGTGACTCGCATTGCCAGCGGGATGTCAGGAGTGTGAAGCAAGCAGAGGCTGGACACATGCTTGTGCGTTAGGGTTGGTTCTCCTGGAGTGTCTCCCACGGAGGCCTGAGCTACTCTGAAAAGAATTCTGGCCTCCACTGCTGGAGAGGCTTCCTAGAGAGAGGGAGGCGAGGCTGGTCCCAGCCACGTCAGTGGACAGCCCAGACGTGTGCGGGAGATGCCAGCTTGGTGGGCTGGCCCAGGAGACGTGCAGCCGAGGAGCCACGCCACTGAGCCCAGCCTCAGTGTAGACGACAGGAACGACGGTTGAAGCCACCAAGTTTGGGGGTGCTTTCATAGGCAACAATAGATTCTGTTGGCCCACAAACAGCAAGAAAGGACAGATAGTCCAGAAACAATGAGCATTGTCCCACTTTAGTATTTTAATCTGTATTGCTCATGGTCCCACCATAGCCAGAAACGTCTTTCTTACTGTGGAACTTTGCTGGGACTTAGGTTGGAGAAAACATCTGTTTTCCAGCTAGTGCTGAAACTCTGGGAGCCTCAAGTGTCACTCCTGGCATATAGTGTAGGGAAGACCAGTCCACGTGGGGAGACGTGGTCTCAGTCAAAACTAAACTAAAATGGAGCATAATCTGGGGAAACTTCTCCCAGGAGGGAGAACCTTATCATCAGAGGCCACAGGGGTTCTTTCTCCCCGTGGATGTGTGGGCCCCGAGCAGAGCTGCATGGTACAAGACTCACACTTGAGTCTGGTCCAAGGCATCAGCTCCTAGAAAGTTAAGCAGTGACCAAGGAGAATCCCCTTCTGCTCTGACTTCCGTCTCCCAGTTAGAAGCTAGGAGTCTTGAGAGTTCCTGGGAACGGACATAGCTGGTGTTTCCAGGGAATTTTTTTTAACACCTAGCACCACTAACCCCTACTCATGATGGACATATTTCTGATGTTTGGTTTCTTTTGTAGAATCAGACTCCCTATGGCAGAGGGAAGGCAAGATTTCAGGTGGACTGTGAAGGTTATGCAGCCCCAGCATGGGCCACGGAGGACCCGAGGCACGGACAGAGAGGAACAGAGGAGAGCCCACTGCTCCCAGAAGGGGCAGAGTCAGCATCAGGGCCACCGCGCGGCCTGCCCAGGGCTGCTCCTGGCGCTGCTCCGGGGTGGCAGCTGTCTGCAGCAAGATCCCCCCTACGCTATCCCCTCGTGTCTCAGTTTCTAAAGAGAAACTCCTGTCACGTCAAGAGCTTCTCTCGTGCCCTCGGCCTGGCCTGGAATGTCCTCCCTGTCTCTCCGGAAGGACTTTCTGCTCCACAGAACCGGTTCAGACCCTCCCGCCTCTGCATCCTCAGGCTCTCACTGCTCGCTGCCGGGCTGCCTTGCCGCCGAAGTGGTCTGCGAGCCGCCGGTTTCGGCCTGCAGGTGCGACTGGCCAGAAGTTCTACTTGCCTCTGAATCCTGCTTTTCTCTCCCAGGAAGACCCCCAAGCGCCGAGGGGGCAAGACTACACTTTAGGGCTCTTCCACCGGCCCGAAGTGCTTATCACAGCCCGAGCACACAGCACACACCAAACGCACTTGTGAGAAAGTGGCATCAACAGGCTGGACTTTCTGTCTACAGGCAACTTCCATTATGCAGATCTGGGTCCTAGAAAGCGGAGATTCCCCTAGAAAGCAGAGATTCTATATTTTCTTCTTTATATCCCATTCTCACCACTACTATAGACACAGTGTCTTACACAGATTTTTTGGTGAATGAATACATACTGTAAATTTTAAAATAGATAGTCTCAAAGCTCCAAAAAATTATGCTCCAAAAGTAATTCTACAAATTGACTTCTTATACCCTGGAAAGAAGTGTCAATGTGTCAGCAAAATTTAGGGCTAGATAGCTACACTGTGTTGGCCTCCAAGGCACAGCCCATGTCTTCCTCATATATTTATACCATATGCCTAGCATAGCATCTGGCACAAAAGTGAGAGTTGATAGGTGTTTTTGAATGACTTACTGCAGAATGGACGGAAGTAGAGTTCAAGAGCAGTGTCCGAAGTGAAGGTTCTGTATAAGCTTGATTTCCCACAATTCTTTTTATCTATAGAGAAGAACCCAGTGGAATTCCAAATCACCAGAGTTGTTTTCAACTCTAACCTCCCAGATAGAAGATCATATAAACTCCATGGCCATTTTCATGAAGAATTCAAGATTTTATAAATCTCTAACAAACAAAATATAAAAAATACTGCCTTGGAAGATGGTGGTGTTCAGTTGCTCAGTTGTGTCCGACTCTTTGTGACCCCATGAATTGCAGCACGCCAGGCCTTCCTGTCCGACACCAACTCCTAGAGTTTACTCAAACTCATATGCATTGAGTCGGTGATGCCATCCAACCATCTCATCCTCTGTCGCCCCCTTCTCCTCCTGCCTTCAATCTTTCCCAGCATCAGGGTCTTTTCAAATGAGCTGGCTCTTTGCATTATGTGGCCAAAGTATTGGAGCTTCAGCTTCAGCACCAGTCCTTCCAAAGAATATTCAGGGTTGATTTCCTTTAGAATTGACTGGTTGGATCTCCTTGCAGTCCAAGGGACTCTCAAGAGTCTCCAGCACCACAGTTCGAAAGCATCAGTTCTTGAGTGCTCACCCTTCTTTATGGTCCAACTCTAACATCCGTCCGTGACTACTGGGAAAACCATAGCCTTGACTAGACGGACCTCTGTCGGCAAAGTGATGTAGAGATGTGTTTAAGCCTACAGCAGGCGCTTTAGCAGCTGCAGGGACAGCATGCTGTGAGCACACAGAGGGGAGCAGCCGGTCCCTGCAGGCTGGGTGGGGCGCTGGGAGCGTCAGGTGAGGCTGGTCTCCACACCCTGGTTGAAGACACGGGGGCTTAACGCAGCTGCTTTGGCAGGCCAAGCCTGTGTTTGCCTGCTGGATTGAGAGAGCTTGCCTGGACCTGGCAGGCCTGACCTCTTAGCCAGAGAGCCAATGTACCAGCTAAGGCCCTGACGTCTGTGGTTCCCTGAGGTCCCTGTGTGGGGGTTAGCACCTCGGCCAGGCACTCAGCAAAGTGTCCTCTTACAAGAGAGAACCATATTGTAATCACGTGGGAACAGTGGCCGGATCCCTGTGATAACCGACTCACTTCACATCTGGAGAGCGAATGGCATTTACCCAAACCCAACGGAATGAGACACCCCACAAGTGTCTGTTAGCCTTCACCCCCATCATTGGTCTATGAGACAGCAGGTGCAAGCTCAATATTGTTTTGCAAATAAATTGTAACCAGGAGACCCAAATCTGAGGGTCACTGCCTTTCCTCTTGTTATTTATTGTTTTAACATAGATTTCAGTGGATCTGGGTAATTCCTAGAATAACGTTACTTTCGTAGCCTGGAGACAGATGAGTGTGGTTAGAAATCCTGCCCTGTGCAATGCATGCTGGGAGCATGCCAAGCACTCGAACGCCACGGGCCAAGCACGCTGGGAGGGAGAGAAGGCCAAGAGCCACACCCTGCAGGTTCATTCCTTCAGAGGCAGGGGCCAAACAGAGCTCGAAGCACATGCCCACTGACTGCTGCCTCGGCATACCATCCAGAGGCCATCCAGCCATAAAATAGGTGATAGCAGCCGCAGCCGCACAGAGGAGACCACTGTGGGCCAGGCTCTGTACTGGCTCTTTGCATTATGTGGCCAAAGTATTGGAGCTTCAGCTTCAGCACCAGTCCTTCCAAAGAATATTCAGGGTTGATTTCCTTTAGAATTGACTGGTTGGATCTCCTTGCAGTCCAAGGGACTCTCAAGAGTCTCCAGCACCACAGTTCGAAAGCATCAGTTCTTGAGTGCTCACCCTTCTTTATGGTCCAACTCTAACATCCGTCCGTGACTACTGGGAAAACCATAGCCTTGACTAGACGGACCTCTGTCGGCAAAGTGATGTAGAGATGTGTTTAAGCCTACAGCAGGCGCTTTAGCAGCTGCAGGGACAGCATGCTGTGAGCACACAGAGGGGAGCAGCCGGTCCCTGCAGGCTGGGTGGGGCGCTGGGAGCGTCAGGTGAGGCTGGTCTCCACACCCTGGTTGAAGACACGGGGGCTTAACGCAGCTGCTTTGGCAGGCCAAGCCTGTGTTTGCCTGCTGGATTGAGAGAGCTTGCCTGGACCTGGCAGGCCTGACCTCTTAGCCAGAGAGCCAATGTACCAGCTAAGGCCCTGACGTCTGTGGTTCCCTGAGGTCCCTGTGTGGGGGTTAGCACCTCGGCCAGGCACTCAGCAAAGTGTCCTCTTACAAGAGAGAACCATATTGTAATCACGTGGGAACAGTGGCCGGATCCCTGTGATAACCGACTCACTTCACATCTGGAGAGCGAATGGCATTTACCCAAACCCAACGGAATGAGACACCCCACAAGTGTCTGTTAGCCTTCACCCCCATCATTGGTCTATGAGACAGCAGGTGCAAGCTCAATATTGTTTTGCAAATAAATTGTAACCAGGAGACCCAAATCTGAGGGTCACTGCCTTTCCTCTTGTTATTTATTGTTTTAACATAGATTTCAGTGGATCTGGGTAATTCCTAGAATAACGTTACTTTCGTAGCCTGGAGACAGATGAGTGTGGTTAGAAATCCTGCCCTGTGCAATGCATGCTGGGAGCATGCCAAGCACTCGAACGCCACGGGCCAAGCACGCTGGGAGGGAGAGAAGGCCAAGAGCCACACCCTGCAGGTTCATTCCTTCAGAGGCAGGGGCCAAACAGAGCTCGAAGCACATGCCCACTGACTGCTGCCTCGGCATACCATCCAGAGGCCATCCAGCCATAAAATAGGTGATAGCAGCCGCAGCCGCACAGAGGAGACCACTGTGGGCCAGGCTCTGTGCCAGGCCACTTACCCTCATTGGTTTATGACGTTGGTGCCGCTTCACAGAGAAGACAAGCCCACTACAAACAAGGAGACAGGGGCTCAGAGCGGTCAAAGAAGTTACCAAAAGTCCCATAAATAGGAAGCGGCAGCACACAGATCCAAAGCAAGTCTGCGTTCGTGCCTGCCTGATCGATACCTGCTTATCTACACCTACGCATCTGCGTGCCCGCCTCCCATCCATCCACTCATCTACCCGTCCATCATCTGTCCCATGACGTTAACAGGAGTCACATCCTCAGAGACTCAGCAATGGCAACGACCTTCTCCCTCTCCCCCACAAGGTGACTCTGGGGTCAGAGTTCAAACATGTTTCTTTGTGGACTTATTCCTGAACTCAGGCCTCTCAGGACCTGCAGTGAACTCACTGCTGAGTAGTCCGGGTGCTCTGCTGCCTAGCAAGGTCTTACTCTAGAATGAGGTTGGATGGGACCCAACCAGTGAGCCGTGGCCAGACTCCAAGAAGCCACCTTTCTGTGACTTTCTGTGAGAGCTCTCTTTTCTCTTTAATGAATAACAAACCATCAGATCCACAAATATCATTCCCCAACATGGAATATATGGGGCAGGGGGATGGACAATCAATTCCTAGCAGAATCTGACATACTCAAAGCCCCAGTACAAATATGTCTCATCCATGCCTATTACAGATGATTGAAATTCTACTGTTAGAAAGTCATTCCCCTGCTTTACCTTCTGCAAGTATAACCTTCAGACGTGTTTAAAAAGTGGGTGGGATAATAATGGCATATGGCAGCACTATTTGTGCTAAAACAATTTCGAAACGAGAGGATGATTAAATACATGGAGGACTGGTCAAGCAGAGGGATAGCTAAACTGCTACATCCATACCGTCCATAGATGATCTGCAGCAATTAAAAGAATGAGCCTACTGATGTTGAAGCTGAAACTCCAATACTGTGGCCACCTGATGCGGAGAGCTAACTCGTGAAAAGAGCCTGATGTGGGGAAAGATTGAGGGCAGGAGTAGAAGGAGACAACAGAGGATGAGATGGCTGGATGGCATCATCAACTCAATGGACATGAGTTTGAGTGAACTCCGGGAGCTGGTGATGGACAGGGAGGCCTGGCGTACTGCAGTTCATGGGGTCACAAAAAGCTGGACACGACTGAGCGACTGAACTGAACTATATACACAATGAAACAATCTCCCAAAGCTGTAAAATGAACAAGGCAAGATGAAGAATTCCATGTTGAATAACACCCATACAATGGGTCAGTTCAAATGCATGAAGACCAGCTCTGGAAGGATGGAGAACTTTGGTATCAGCAGTGGCTGCAGAGAGGGAAATCGGGTGCATGGGGGCCTGAGCAGGATCAGTGGCTGCCACACAAATTTTTGTGAATGGTGCCCTCTGGAATTGGGCCATGAGGTGGTCCTGGTGGAATAAGGGCTCTGCAACCTTGACTCTGCACAACACGTATTATGTAATAGAAAATGAAATTTAAATTTAAACATATGTTAGGAAGGTAGAATGAGGTCATTATGATAAAATATGTTATTCCTTACACTTCTGAGGATTTGGGTCATTTATTTTTTTCATTCATTCAGGAAATACCGATTTAGTCCCAGCTGGTGGGGTATGCTGAGTACACAGAGGTGAGTAAAAGAGATCCTACTCCCATGTGAAAGGCACGTAAGCCTGGGAGTGTGCATACCATCAGCTGTCACTCACCGAGCGCCTGCTGGGAGCAACAGGACCGTGGCCCAGGGCACAGTTTCGGGGCTGCCTGTCTGGATGCTAAGCCTGCCTCAACTCTTACGAGGGATCGTTAACCCTTTGTGCCTGTTTTCTCATCTGTAACCAGGGACTAATAACAGTTTGTTCCTCACTGAGATGTGGTGAGGGTGAAATTAGCTGACACTTGTGAGGTTCTTGGAACACTTCCTGGCTGGGCTCACCGAGCCGGCATGGTGTGTGTTTATTACTCCCCGCCCAGCCCAGCATGCTACAGATACAGCGGGGTGAGACAGCCCCAGCCCACGCGCACAGAGGGTTTACCATCCCTGGAGGCAGACATTAAACACATAATTACCACTGTGTCTGTCTCCCAGGGAGAGACCGAACGTGCTGAGCACTCCTGGGCCATAGGCCAGCAGGTGGAGGAGGAAGAACGCTGAGCCTAAAGGCAGAGTCGGGTCTCAGTAGCCGAAGGTGGGGAGAAGGGTGCTCCAGGCCAGGGCACAGCTGAGCAAAGGCAGGCAGGCCCCAGAGGGAAGAGCTTCCGGGTCAGAGTGTGCCACGCAAGGGAGGGGGCTGGGAGCAGGGAGGGCAAGCAGAGGCCGGCTCGGGAAGGGGTCTGGGTTCATCCCCAGAGCAACGGGAACCCACAAAGGCGTTCAGCAACCCAGTAAGACTTGCCCTTTATGAAGACGGCGCTGACCGCAGGCAGCACATGGCCTGCAGGGCGGGCAAAGTTGGAAGCAGGCGGATGAGAGAGGGCGCCAGGTCTGAGAGAGGAGCACCTAGAAAGTCTCCCTCCCAGAAGAGAACCTTGCAGGGGAGAGACTGCCTAACCCTCCGTGTGCCTGCCGGGCCAGCCTGAGCGCCACGGAGGGTACTGCTGTGAAGCGGGGTGAGGGTCGCACACACAGGAGAGGCTCTCTGTGCCCCTTCAGCCGGGACTGGCCTCCGGGTCTGCTTCTCTCCTTGCTGGATCTCTGGTGCCAGCAGCAGGGCCTGGCACGCTGTTGGCACCAGCAGGGGCTCACTGTCGTGGAGGCAGGGCTGGCAGAGCGCACAGGACGCACAGGGCCACCGAGACAGCGCAGCCAGGGAGGCAGGAGACAAACCACGCGGCTCCGCGGCCGACCCGCGAGCACTTCACAGAGCGATGTGCGGCCGCGAAGTTCAAGGTGGATAAAGCCTTCCCGGGCGGTCCAGTCGTTAAGAATCTGCCTTCCAATGCAGGGGACGCCGGTTCGATCCCTGGTCAGGGAAATAAGATACCACCGCCACGGGGCACCTAAGCCCAAACGCTGCAGTTACTGAGCCTGTTCTCTGGATCCAGTGCACCCCGGCTGGAGAAGGCTCTCGCCGAAACTAGAGGCCTGCTTGCCGTAACAGAGTCCCAGCGCAGCCAAAGAGAAGACGGGGCGGGGGCGCATCTGAAAGGCGTCCCAGAGCTTGAAGCTGCTACCCTGATGATGTTGTCACAGCTCTGTCAGCCAGCAAGCTCAGGGAGCATCACATACATACAGGCTGTATTTAGGGCCTGACCCTGAGGGGCACAAACACAGCAGAAGACACAGCCCATTTCCTTGATGTTCACAGGCTAGTCAGGAAGATCTCGTTATTCACAGCACAGGCAGTTCACGGGATTACAAAAGTGCGTGCCTGGTTTCGGAGCTCTCCCCTGCATCACTTCCCTGGAGTCCTATATCTCGATAACGAAAGCATGGGATAAATAGGTTTACAGGCTTGTCTTCACTCATTAATTCTTGAGGTGGGAGTTGCTCAGTGTTTGCCAAGAGAGTTGCTTAAATACAACAGCAAATTTGCAAAATAGATGTTGCCATAAGGAAGAAGGCATCCTAGCTGTATAAATATTTTATACAAATTTTTCATTACAATAGCAGAGACAAAAGACTGGAGAAATGCTGGCAATCAGAATTAGTATTGTCTAATAGGTCAGATACGAGTACACCCAATATGCAAAGGACTGTTAATAACAACAAGTATTGATACTTTGAACCAAAGTCTGTGGTGGCCCCTTTACTTCTTCCTCCTAAACGATTCAGTGCCAAAGGCAGCAGGTGGAGCAGAGAGGTGGGCATTCATGGTGGGGCTGGAGGGCAGGAGGCCATGGAGGCCCAAAGCGGGGTCAGAGCCCCAGAGACAAGGAGGACTTATGCAGGGAGGGCGGCCTGTGCTGCCACCAGCTGCCAGGGTGAGGGGCGGACTCCTCAGAGGGCTTAGGAACGGTAGCCTGGCACGCGGCACAGAGGGTAAGGGGTGTCTCTGCGTGTACGTGTGTGCACAGGCTAACATATACTCCTTAGCTTTGCCTGCGAGCAGCAACATCTCAGCAGGAATGAGCACTTCTCCGGTCCGGATCTGCCATTTCCATTAAAATGTGGGACTTCCCTTATGGCTCAGTAGCTAAGAATCTGCCTGCCAATCCTGGGGACACAGGTTCAAGCCCCTGTCTAGGAAGATTCCACATGCTATGGAGCAGCTAAGCCCGTCCACACACCCGCTGAAACCCACACACCCTACAGCCAGCAAGTCGCAGTTACTGAAGCCCGCGTGCCCAGAGCCGGTGCTCTGCAACCAGAGAAGCCACCGCAGTGGGGGGCGCGTGTCGCTAGAGAGGAGGCCCTGCTCTCTGCAACTGGGGAAGCCACTCGACGCAGTGGAGGCCCGATGCAGCCAAAACAAACAGGCACAGCGACGTGCGCAGGCCAGAATGAGGCCTCCCGAAGGAGGTCACCATCATCTCCATCACCTCCACCTTTTCAGCTCAGTTCAGTTCTGTCGCTCAGTCGTGTCCAACTCTTGGTGACCCCATGGACTGCAGCACCCAAGCCTCCCTGTCCATCACCAACTCCTGGAGTTTGCTCAGACTCATGCCCATTAAGTCAGTGATGCCATTCAGCCATCTCGTCCTCTGTTGTCCCCTTCTTCTCCCACCTTCAATCTTTCCCAGCATCAGGGTCTTTTCAAATGAGTCAGCTCTTTGCATCAGGTGGCCAAAGTACTGGAGTTTCAGCTTCAGCATCAGTCCTTCAAATGAACACCCAGGACTCATCTCCTTTAGGATGGACTGGTTGGATCTCCTTGCAGTCCAAGGGACTCTCAAGAGTCTTCTCCAACACCACAGTTCAAAAGCATCAATTCTCCGGTGTTCACCTTTCTTTATAGTCCAACTCTCACATCTGTCCGTGACTACTGGAAAAACCATAGCCTTGACTAGACGGACCTTTGTTGGCGAAGTGATATCTCTGCTTTTTAATATGCTGCCTAGATTTATCATAACTTTTCTTCCAAGAAGCAAGTGTCTTTTAATTTCATGATTTCAGTCACCACCAGCAGTGATTCTGCAGCCCTAAAATATAAAATTTGCTATTGTTTCCACTGTTTCCCCATAGTCACTTTCTATTGACTGAGGAAGGCCAAGAACTCTGGTTGGTAACACAGAGGTGGGGGTATGGGGGAGTGGGGAATTAATGTTTAATGGGGATGGATTTTAAGACAGGGATGAAGAAAAAGACCTGGAGGGGGATGGTGGGGATGGTTGTACAATGTGTGTGTGTGCTGTTACTGAACTGCACACTTAAAACTGGTTAAGATGGTTAAGTTTTGTGTTATATATATTTTTTCCCACAATAAAAGTTTTAAATTAAAAAAGGAAACCAATTGTTAAGTTACATTCACTTTAAATGTTTAGTTTCAAACTATCAGTGGGGAAAGCGATGCCAGCATTTATGCATGTTTTGAAGTAAATGTCAGGCTCTAACTCAGGCTTCCTGTGCCAGCACCATGGAAAGAATCTGATCTCGGAAAGGAAGAGTTCTGTGTTTGTTTCACATGGCCAGACATCAACTTTATGACTCTGTGAAAATTTGGGAAAACTTTCTGCCAAACCTGACTGTGAATGTCCATTCTTAGAGAGTTTTAGATTTGAGAGCCTTGTTCTTCAAAGCAAATCTGCTTGTAGTTACTAAGCCAAATAAAGCAATCCAACCCAGTGGCAGAACTCCAAGGTATGACCGTGCTGTGGGTGAGAGAGGCAAGCCCGTCTGTTTCATGGTTTGCTTGGCCTGAAAAACTGGAGCACGCATGTTTGCCTATTTAGTTCAGAGATTCTGCAGTGTACAGTCACACCAAATTCCTGTAGCCACGAAACACAACACAGGGGACCCAGAGGCAGTTACATGCGTGATGCTGCGAACAGTTACATGCGTGATGCTATGAACAGCGAGTTACATGTGTGATGCTACGAACAGCGAGTGTGGAGTCATGTGATTTCACAGATAAGTCCTAGGGATAAACCAGGAAGCTGCTTTAATGTCTGGCTACACTTTCACGGCACAGCTCCACCAGTGGCATGATCTACAAGCCCACCTCAAGGTCACCACTCGCTAGCTGGAGGAGCAGAAGGCTCCATGCATGTCCACTGCTGGGGAAAGGACTGGCCAAGTGATAAAGACCTGACGCTCTGCCTGCATCCATAGCAGACATGCTGAGCTAAACAGCCAAGCTCTCCGGTTCACTGGGGCTCAGCCTCTTCACGTCAAGCCCCGGATATGCCAGGACAGACCCTGCTTTAGAGCCTTCCGCTGCTGTGATTCTCCCCTTGTTTTGTCTGGCCACCCTGCACGGCACATGGGATCGTAGTTCCCTGAGCAAGGATCGAGCCTGTGCTCCCTGCTTCGCGAGCACAGAGTCCCAGTCGCTGGACGGCCAGGAAGTCCCCCAGTGCGATGACGGTCATAATCTGTAGCTACCTAGGCAGTGATTTGTGAGTTGATGATATGACTATCAATTTTTCTAAATTCCTTTGTTAAGAGTATGTGTGTGTTTCTTAATTGAGAGTAAAATTAACTTGAGTTGGTCATTACTTTACCTTTCTTTATAGTCCAACTCTCACATCTGTCCGTGACTACTGGAAAAACCATAGCCTTGACTAGACGGACCTTTGTTGGCGAAGTGATATCTCTGCTTTTTAATATGCTGCCTAGATTTATCATAACTTTTCTTCCAAGAAGCAAGTGTCTTTTAATTTCATGATTTCAGTCACCACCAGCAGTGATTCTGCAGCCCTAAAATATAAAATTTGCTATTGTTTCCACTGTTTCCCCATAGTCACTTTCTATTGACTGAGGAAGGCCAAGAACTCTGGTTGGTAACACAGAGGTGGGGGTATGGGGGAGTGGGGAATTAATGTTTAATGGGGATGGATTTTAAGACAGGGATGAAGAAAAAGACCTGGAGGGGGATGGTGGGGATGGTTGTACAATGTGTGTGTGTGCTGTTACTGAACTGCACACTTAAAACTGGTTAAGATGGTTAAGTTTTGTGTTATATATATTTTTTCCCACAATAAAAGTTTTAAATTAAAAAAGGAAACCAATTGTTAAGTTACATTCACTTTAAATGTTTAGTTTCAAACTATCAGTGGGGAAAGCGATGCCAGCATTTATGCATGTTTTGAAGTAAATGTCAGGCTCTAACTCAGGCTTCCTGTGCCAGCACCATGGAAAGAATCTGATCTCGGAAAGGAAGAGTTCTGTGTTTGTTTCACATGGCCAGACATCAACTTTATGACTCTGTGAAAATTTGGGAAAACTTTCTGCCAAACCTGACTGTGAATGTCCATTCTTAGAGAGTTTTAGATTTGAGAGCCTTGTTCTTCAAAGCAAATCTGCTTGTAGTTACTAAGCCAAATAAAGCAATCCAACCCAGTGGCAGAACTCCAAGGTATGACCGTGCTGTGGGTGAGAGAGGCAAGCCCGTCTGTTTCATGGTTTGCTTGGCCTGAAAAACTGGAGCACGCATGTTTGCCTATTTAGTTCAGAGATTCTGCAGTGTACAGTCACACCAAATTCCTGTAGCCACGAAACACAACACAGGGGACCCAGAGGCAGTTACATGCGTGATGCTGCGAACAGTTACATGCGTGATGCTATGAACAGCGAGTTACATGTGTGATGCTACGAACAGCGAGTGTGGAGTCATGTGATTTCACAGATAAGTCCTAGGGATAAACCAGGAAGCTGCTTTAATGTCTGGCTACACTTTCACGGCACAGCTCCACCAGTGGCATGATCTACAAGCCCACCTCAAGGTCACCACTCGCTAGCTGGAGGAGCAGAAGGCTCCATGCATGTCCACTGCTGGGGAAAGGACTGGCCAAGTGATAAAGACCTGACGCTCTGCCTGCATCCATAGCAGACATGCTGAGCTAAACAGCCAAGCTCTCCGGTTCACTGGGGCTCAGCCTCTTCACGTCAAGCCCCGGATATGCCAGGACAGACCCTGCTTTAGAGCCTTCCGCTGCTGTGATTCTCCCCTTGTTTTGTCTGGCCACCCTGCACGGCACATGGGATCGTAGTTCCCTGAGCAAGGATCGAGCCTGTGCTCCCTGCTTCGCGAGCACAGAGTCCCAGTCGCTGGACGGCCAGGAAGTCCCCCAGTGCGATGACGGTCATAATCTGTAGCTACCTAGGCAGTGATTTGTGAGTTGATGATATGACTATCAATTTTTCTAAATTCCTTTGTTAAGAGTATGTGTGTGTTTCTTAATTGAGAGTAAAATTAACTTGAGTTGGTCATTACTTTGAATGACTCGTCTCAGAAGCATACGTTGGTCCAGAACTATACTCGTGCTGCCTGCAGGATGTATGCCATCTGACAGCACAGATGCGTGGAGACAAACCTATAAAAGAGCCTACTGCTAAAGTGAGCACGCCGGGACAAGGACAACGGATGTCCTTTACACGCAACCCTCTTATGCCAGGTCTAATGTAAGACAGTTCGGTTGAAAGGGCATGGGAAATATAACATAGGGGTTATATTTCAGAAGATGCATACCTGATCTAAATCCAAACAAATACAAGCTGGGCTCCAAAAGGATCGTTTACAGACATCTGCAGACGGCGACGGGCTTCCCCCGCGGCGCAGGAGCCACAGGAGACTGGGGTCAGATCCTTGGATCCTTGGATCAGGAAGATCCCCTGGAGGAGGCGATGGCAACCTTCTCCAGCATTCTCGCCTGGAGAACCCCATGGACAGAGGAACCTGTGGGCTATAGTCCACGGGGTTGCAAAGAGCTGGACACGACTGAAGCAAACGGGCAAGTACTTCACAGACAGAAACGCCGAGGTGGTCAGAGAATGCTATGGGATGGCTCAGCCAGATGTTTCAAAGGGTGTTTCAGCACATCCAGAGACAGCTGAGCCTGGGCAGCGTCTGAACTGCCCAGGGGGAGGGTTCACAAGCTGAAGGCACGCCCTGTGATGTCAGGACTCCCTCCCCGCTTTGCTTTCTGGATGAGATCCTCTGAGATTTCATTTTCTGTGTATTCCTGGCCACCAAATGTCTGGGATTCAATCCCAGTCGTAAAAGCTCTTTATTACCATTGCATAAATCCAGGCACTGTTTCCCGGCCCGTCAGTGGGCACAGGAACCTTGGCATTGTTACTTTAGAGGTCATTATTGGCCCAGAGTATAGTTTAGAAGCCACGACTGGCTCCAGGAGTTGGTGATGGACAAGAAAGCCTGGTGTGCTGCAGTCCATGGGGTCCCAAAGAGTCCCACACGACTGAGGGACTGGACTGGACTGACCGACTGGCCCAGAGTGCTTCCTCGGTGGCAGAGTTGGTAAAAAATCTGCCTGCCAACTTCGATCCTGTGGCAGGAAGACCCCCTGGAGCAGGAAATGGCAGCCCACTCCAGTGTTCTTGCCCAGAGAACCTCATGGACAGAGGAGCCTGGTGGGCTACAGTCCAAGGGTTTGCAAAGAGTCGGACACAACTGAGCAACTGAGCGCGCACAGCTGGCCCAGCTGAAAGCCAGGGCTCCGTTAGAAGTCTCTGGGTAGACTGAGAGGGAGGCCCCTGGGCGCCCCCCGAGGGCAGTGTGCAGTCATGGGGAGAATGCCAGAAGCCTCCAGGGTCACCCTAACGCAGCATCTGCCCTTGGCCACAAGGTGGTGGGCGGAACTGGTCCTTCAGGGTCCTGCCCCGAGCTGCCACCGGAACACGGAGAGACCGAGGCGTGCTTCCATGGGAACGCTGTGGGGTGTGCTTGTCTATTTCTATGGAACCTGTCACCATGGCACCTACTCAATCTGAAAAACACAGGCTGAAAACAGAACATACAGGAAAGCGGGCAGTCACCTCCCTGCAGTCCCCTTCTCCCGCAGCTGCTCAGTGGACCTTTTGCTTCCCAGCTTCCATGCGGGATGTGGCCTTTAAGAGATAAAAGGCTTGCTGTCGGCATCTGCGCCGTCTTGGGAGTGGCATGTCCCCGAGGCTGCAGGGAGTCTGCTCTCTACTTGCTGCAGGTGTGAAATCCCTGGGGAGGAGGGTGCCCACCCAGGAAACGAGTCCTCTGCAGCTCGTTCAGGTCTTGGGGGAGGGGGAAGGGGAGAGTTGCCTCCAGTTCACACGGGCGGGCGAGCCAGGAAAGGACTGTGTTTACACCCACAACAGGGGTCAGGCACTCTCCTGGCACTCTCTTTGGGGAGGGACCCACAAGGCCTCAGAGCTCTGCGGAAAGTCTTCCCTAATTCAAGGTTGCTGCTGCTGCTAAGTCACTTCAGTCGTGTCTGACTCTGTGCGACCCCATAGACGGCAGCCCACCAGGCTCCCCCGTCCCTGGGATTTTCCAGGCAAGAGTGCTGGAGTGGGGTGCCATTGCCTTTTACCCCTCTAAGGCGCTTCAGTCGCGGCCAGCTCTTCACCCTCTGGTGGACGGCAGCCCGCCAGGCTCCTCTGTCCGTGGGGTTCTCCAGGCGCGAGCACTGGCGTGTGCTGCTGGGGCCCCTCCAGGCGATCCCCCCGCCCCCGCCAGGGGATGAGCCCGTGTCTGTTATGCCAGCTCTTCCCCACTAGCGCCACCCGAGAAGCCCCTTCACAGCCGAGCTCTATTCCAGTCTCTGGATTCAGACACCTGAGTTTAGAGTCCAACTCAGTCACGTGCCAGCCAGGTGAGATCCACGGGCACCCTCCCAGAGGTCAATGTCCTGTCTGTAGCGGGGGTGAGAAGGCCCCGGGGGCAAGCTCTGCCCTCGGCGCTCACGCTGGCTCTGGCTTGACCCACCGAGGAACTGCAGGCGGCAGAGCAGCGCCCTCCTAGCCGCCAGGGCGGGTGCCACGGGCGCCGCCGCGTTTCCCGCGCTCTCGTGGGGGGGCCGCAAGCGGAGCCGGTTCACCAGCCGCCCAGCCTCCTGGCTCCCGCGGTGCCCGCGGGCACAGCCAGTGTAGCTGAGAACAGTCTCCTGCTCCGAAACAGGCGTCCCCGCGCGGAGAGGCCGTCACCCTGGGGACTGCTGACCCGGGACAGCGCTCTTCTCCGGAGCTGGAGACAATGCCAGCGAGGCGCCCTGTTTGCGCGGCTGGGGCCCTGCAGGCTCCCCACCGCCACGCCCGGCGGAGCGACTCAGGTCCGGCCTCCGCTTCCCTCGCGCCCCCGCCTGCCAGTGGGGCGCAGCCTCCTGTCCACGGGGATTCGGGGGCACTGAAGGAGAGAGGGCCTCCCACCCAGAGTCACGCACGGGGCCTCCCTGCTTGTCTCATCTCCACACTGAACGTTTTCAGGAGGAGCCGCTACTGATTAATGAGAAAAGGATGAGCCTTATCACAGAAGGAAGGGCCCACTCCCTGAACTTGCTGGTGTGCGCGCAGTTAGACCCCGCTCAGGAAGGCCGGCCCCGCAGGCTGGCACAGGCCCCGCAGCCCCCCGCAGGCTGGCACAGGCCCCGCAGCCCCCCGCAGGCTGGCATAGCCCCCGCAGCCCCCCGCAGGCTGGCATAGCCTCCCCCGCCCCCCCCCCGCCGGCC
>SJYG01000869.1:534308-551515 GCA_006410535.1 Litocranius walleri
GCACGCACGTGTGTGGGGGGTTGGGGGGGGTGGGCCAGGGGACATTTCCTTTCCCAGATATCAAAACATATTCTATTACCATAGTAACTAAGATTGGACAAACTCCCCAAACCCAATAAGAACAAAAACCAACAAGTACAATTAGAAAATGGGCAACTGACTTGAATGGACACTTCCCCAAAGAAGATACACAAATGGTTGGTGAGTAAATGAAAAGATACTCAATATCGCTGATCCTTACAGCAATGCAAATAAAACCACAATGAGACAACACTTCATACCTAGTAGGATGGCTATTATTTTTTTAAAAGGAAAAAGACAACACCAGATATATAACAAGTATTGACAAAGACATGGAGAAACTGGAACCTATGTTCCTTGCTGGTGGGAATGTAAAATGGTGTAACTTCTGTGACAATAGTATAATAGTTTCTCAAAAAATTAGACCCTGAACTACTGAATATATACCCCAAAAGAGTGAAAAGCAGAAACTCAGACAGATAGTGATGGATCCACGCTTACAGCAGCTTTATTCACAAAAGGGAGAAGCAAACCAGAGGTCTATGAACTAATGTTGCTGTTCAGTCCCTACGTGGTGTCGACTCTGTGCAGCCCCTTGGACTGCAGCATGCCAGGCCTCCCTGTCCTTCACCATCTCCTGGAGTTGACTCAAACCCATGTCCACTGAGTCAGTGACGCCATCCAGCCATCTCATCTTCTGTCATCCCCTTCTCCTCCTGCCTTCAATCTTTCCCAGCATCAGGGTCTTTTTCTATGAGTCAGCTCTTCTCATCAGGTGGCCAAAGTATTGGAGCTTCAGCTTCAGCATCAGTCCTTCCAAAGAATATTCAGGGTTGACTTACTTGATATTACAGTCCAAGGGACTGCCAAGAGTCTTCTCCAATACCACAGTTTGAAAGCATCAATTCTTCGGTGCTCAGCCTTCTTTATGATCCAACTCTCACATCCATACATGACTACCGAAAAACCATAGCTTTGACTATATGGACCTTCGTTGGCAAAGTGATAGCTCTACTTTTTAATATGCTGTCTAGGGTTGTCACAGCTTTTTTCCAAGGAGCAAGTGTCTTTTGCTTCTGTGGCTGCAGTCACCATCCACAGTGATTCCGGAGCCCAAGAAGATCAGATCTGTCACTGTTTCCACTTTTTCTCCATCTATGTGCCAGGAGGTGATGGGACTGGATGCCGTGATCTTAGTTTTTTGAATACTGAGTTTTAAGCCAGCCTTTTCACTCTCCTCTTTCACCTTCATCAAGAGGCTGTTTAGTTGCTCTTTGCTTTCTGAGTAAGAAATATGTGATGCACCATGGTGCTTCCCCAACGGCTCAGCAGGTAAAGAATCTGCCTGTGATGTAAGAGATGCAGGAGACATGAGTTTGGTCCCTGGGTCAGGAAAATCCCTTGGCAGAGGAAAATGGCAACCCACTCCAAAATCCTTCCCTGAAATATCCCATGGACAGAAGAATCTGGTGGACTCCAGTCCAAAGGATCACAAAGAGTTGGAGACAACTTAGGAACTGCTCATGCATATAATGTAACATTACTGAGCTTTAAAAAGAATTCTGATAGGTGCTGCATCATCAATGAACCTTGAAGACATTATGCTAAGTGCAATAGAAAGTGAAAGTGAAGTTGCTCAACCATGTCTGACTCTTTGCGAGCACATGGTCTATAGCCAGTAGGAGGAGCCTAGTAAGGCTCCTCCATCCGTGGGATTTTCCAGGCAAGAGACTGGAGTGGGGTGCCATTTCCTCCTCCAGGGGATCTTCCCAATCCAGGGACTGAGCCCAGATCTCCCACATTGTAGGCAGACACTTTACAGTCTGAGCCACCAGGGGGGTTAACTGCAATAAGCCAGACACAAAAGGGCAAATACGACGTGATGCCACTTAAATGAAATACCTGCAACAGTCCAATCTGCAAAGGCAGAAGTAGAATGCCGGGGGGATTTCCCTGATGGCCAGATGGCAAAGAATCTGTGCACCCCATGAAGAGGGCCCAGGTTGAACCCCTGGGTCAGGGAACTAGACGCCACAGGCCACAACTGCAGATTCTGCAGCTGCAGCTAGAGGACCCACATGCGGCAGCTGGAAAATAGACCCGCCTGCTGCAGCGGAGGAGAAAGACCCGCACGCCGCAACCGAGACCCGGCGCAGCTGCATGCACAGTAAATACTTTAAAATCTTAAGTAGAACGGTGGTTAGCAGGGCCTCGGGGGAGGGGAGAGTGAGGGGTTATTATTTAAAAGGACAGGGTTTCAATTTGGGCGGTGAAAGAGTTCCGGAGATGGACGGTGGTGATGGCTACGCAACAGTGTGAATGTACTCACCGCCACTGAAGTGAGCTCTTAACACAGTCAAGGTGCTAAATTTCATGCTATGTATCACTTCAGTTCAGTCACTCAGTCGTGTCCAATCCTTGGCGACCCCATGAATCGCAGCACGCCAGGCCTGCCCGTCCATCACCATCTCCCCGAGTTCACTCAGAATCACGTCCATCGAGTCCGCGATGCCTTCCAGCCATCTCATCCTCTGTCGTCCCCTTCTCCTCCTGCCCCCAATCCCTCCCAGCATCAGAGTCTTTTCCAATGAGTCAACTCTTCGCATGAGGTGGCCAAAGTACTGGAGTTTCAGCTTTAGCATCATTCCTTCCAAAGAATACCCAGGGCTGATCTCCTTCAGAATGGACTGGTTGGATCTCTTTGCAGTCCAAGGGACTCTCAAGAGTCTTCTCCAACACCACAGGTCAAAAGCATCAATTCTTCAGCACTCAGCCTTCTTCACAGTCCAACTCTCACATCCATACATGACCATAGGAAAAACCATAGCCTTGACTAGATGGACCTTTGTTGGCACAGTAATGTCTCAGCTTTTCAATATACTATCTAGGTTGGTCATAACTTTTCTTCCAAGGAGTAAGTGTCTTCTAATTTCATGGCTGCAGTCACCATCTGCAGTGATTTTGGAGCCCCCCCCCCCAAAAAAAATCTGACACTGTTTCCACTGTTTGCCCATCTATTTCCCATGAAGTGATGGAACCAGATGCCATGATCTTCATTTTCTGAATGTTGAGCTTTAAGCCAACTTTTTCACTCTGCTCTTTCACTTTCATCAAGAGGCTCCCAATGAAGGCTTCCTCTTCACTTTCTGCCATAAGGGTGGTGTCATCTGCATATCTGAGGTGATTGAGATTTCTCCTGGCAATCTTGATTCCAGCTTGTGTTTCTTCCAGCCCAGCGTTTCTCATGATGTACTCTGCATAGAAGTTAAATAAGCAGGGTGACAATATACAGCCTTGACGTACTCCTTTTCCTATTTGGAACCAGTCTGTTGTTCCATGTACAGGTCTAACTCTTGCTTCCTGACATGCATACAGGTTTTTCAAGAGGCAGGTCAGGTGGTCTGGTATTCCCATCTCTTTCAAAATTTTCCACAGTTTATTGTGATCCACACAGTCAAAGGCTTTGGCATAGTCAATAAAGCCTTCAGATTAGGGTACTCAAATGTGATCTGTACACTGGTTACCTTTTCTGAATTCCTTGTCATGGGCCCATGATTAGTACAGAAGTGGACAGCAAGCATTTAGAAACTTTCATAACAATTCTACAAAGTGAGTTTATGCCTATTGAATCTAATAGTAAATGAGGCCTTCATTTTGTGCATATTTTCAATTTTATCTTTTTGTATTTTTATTATATCTATAAGAATATTGATCTACAATGGATTAGAGGAAACACGAGTTCAGTTCAGCGGGGGAAACACTCGTATTAGAGCTCACTATCTGACAGAGGACACTGCAGGTAAGTGAGGGGAGAGATAAAAATGGAGGCCAATCATTCTACCACAGTCACAGGAATCAAACCCAGGGTGATGAAATGTTTAAACATGAAAAATTAAATACTACATATAAAGAATAAAATGAGGAAATTTTTTGAACACATAAAAAAATATTTTTATGACCTCAAGTTGAGAAAATTTTCTTTGACAAGGTACATTTGAGATGAGAATTAAGAACTTCTATTGAAAAGTCACCATAAATGCAAAGACAATCCCAAATTGCAAGTAAATCTCTGAACATATGAAAATTACGTTTTGAGACTTCCCTGGTGGTAGAGTAGGTGAGAGTCCCACAGCCGGTGCCAGGGACACAGGTGTGATCCCTGGTTTGGGAAGATCACCCTTGCCAAGGATTCACTAAGCCCGTGGGCCACACCGACTGAGCCCGAGAGATGCGACTTCTGAAGCCTGCACGCCTAGAGCCCGTTCTCTGCAATGAGAGAAGCTCCTGCAACAAGAAGCCTGCGCAGCACAACTGGAGAAAGGCTGGGCGCACCAGCGACAGCCCAGCACGGAGAAAAGTAAGTCAGCTTTTTGAAAAAGCAGATGATCCTTATAAAAAAAAAACTAATACAAGGTTATAATCCAGACTATGTAAGTAGTTCTTATGAATCAACAGAAAAATACCAACAGCTCATTAGAAAATAGAGGGGAAGACTTAAACAGGCATTTCATAGTGGAGGTAAAAAAACGGGTCTGTAAACAAGAGGAGATTCTCCAGTAGTTATCAGATAAATGGAAATCATAACTGTGATGAGACACAGACCACGCCTGCTGGAATGACAAAAATTAAAGCTGGCAAGAACGAGATCAACCAAAACACTGTCATCAATTGCTAGTGGAAATGTAGATTGTTATAATGGTGCTGGGAAGACAATTAGTGAGACCTAGCAGAGCTGCAGCAGAGCAGAAGATGTGAGCACGTTTGAACATAGGTTCCACTCAGGTCTGTGCTCTGAAGAGTGGAACTGATGCACACAGCATGGGCTGGTGATGTCCTGGATGGTTGCACAGCAGCAAAGAGTGAACTGCAGCTACTCGCATAAGCAGAAGTGAATCTCAAAAGCATAATGTCGAATAAAAGAAGTCACAGAAGAATATATATTATGTTCTTAAATATAGCATTAAAAATAGGTATCTGTATTCTGCCAAATCAAACACTACACTGCTTAGAGATTTAAGCGTGTTTGTGTGCACGCGCGCATGCGCATGTGTGTGTTTGCAGAGAAACTCTGAAGAAAAGCTTGTGATGATGAACACAGAACTCTGCAGTCTCCCTCTGATTGAAGGACACGTGACCGAGGAGGAGCGTTCAGAGCTTTCTAAGGAACTGACACCATTCCATGTTCTACGTCTTACCTTCCGTGGTGGGATACAGGTGTTTCTTTTTCTGTTCTTAAGCTGACCATATGGTTTACGTGTATGTGTGATATATTGCCCAATTTTTAAAAAATCAAAAGAAAGGATAAAAAGCTTCTCCGTGATGGCTGAGAATGGGTCAAAATGAAAACGGGGCTGAACCCCCCTGAGGCTGAAGGCAAAGGCGAGGCAGGCTGCGAGGTCCTGACTAACAGGGAAATGGAGATCAAGAGCCCGTGAGACACCTGCCCCTCAACACTGATTCTTGTCTCCCCAGAACCTTCTGCCTTTCAGAATCTACCTTTCCCTCATCTCGGAGGGGCTGTGATTCCTGTGGCATCACCAGTCACATAAGCTGTGGGCCTCAGGCACACACAATTAACTGTGACTCAGGCCAGCTAATTAGAGTATTTCCAGTTGTCCGGCTTCAGCAGCTAATTACAGGGATTAGCGAGGTCAAAAGCCAGCCCCAGTCAGAGCCATTCCTGCCTTTCTGTTGGAACAACCAGGAAAGAAGTGGTTCTACTACGCGTGAATGGACACACGGTCCGCCTAGGCCCCATGAAAATCAGCTTGAAAATAGAGCCGCGCTGAGAGCACAGCAGAAAGGAAGACTGTGCGTGGTCGCTCAGTCGCGTCCAACTCTTTGTGACCCCCTGGGCTGAGCCCACCAGGCTCCTCAGTCCATGGGTTTCTCCAGACAAGAATACTGGAGTGGGTTGCCATTCCCTTCTCCAGGGGATCTTCCAGTCCCAGGAATCGAAGCAAGGTCTCCTGCCTTGCAGGCAGATTCTTCACCATCTGAGATACCAGGGAAGCCCAAAAGGACTAGAGAATCACAGGACAAAAAGAGGGGAGTAAGAGAGAGAGACAAAGTCCTCACTGAGTACCTGGATCTAGCCACTCTTGGTTCCCATTAAGCAGAGAGTTGCAGATCCAAGCACCGCCAAACGGGCCCAAGTAGCCTAGGATTTTGCGCCGGGAGCAGGATTTGGGGAATGGGCCGTGTCGGGGTGGAGAGCAGGGCAGTGTGAAGCCTCCCTCTGACCAGGACATCAGCTGCATCTGTAAAGTGAAGCAAAGTTGGTAAACTCTCTCCAGTTGAATCTGATGAGGTTGGAAATTTAGAGGACCTGTTTTCTTTTCTTATAGTCAGGTTACTGGAGTGTGTTGGCAATTTCTCCAACCTTTAGTGAGGTTCTATAAGAAAAGATATAGCTGGGCCTTTCTGAAAATAGGGAAAGGGAAAACCAAAGCCTCTTTCTGCTTGGGGCCAGAAATTCAACTGAGCTGAGGGTCAGAAACTAATTGTTTTTAGGATTGCAACAGTCGGGTTCCTGCCCTAGGCTGACGCTGGTGCAAGCATAGGCTGGAGAAGGAAACTCAGAGGGGCTGGGAGCGGAGCCCAGGGTCTCCCTCCAGCTGCCTGCGGGCAGTCCCTGCCCACTGGAAGCATCCTATGCCCCGGTGGCCCAGCCTGAGGGCACGGGGCCTCCCCAGCCCAGCCCAGCGTGTCCAGGGCAGAGGCAGAGCGGAGGAAGTCGGAAGGAGAGCTGGGCGAGGCAGGGCACAGAGGCGGCTGTCAGCAGACGGATGTGGTGAGGTCAGGCTCCCCACTCCAGAGTGCGGCCCATCTGGGTTCTGGCTCTGAGTGCAGCTCATGAAATCGTCAGGACACTAACTTCCCAGCGATTGTCTAAGAGCTCAGAGAGTCACACTGCCAGAGACATCTCAGTCTTGCAACCACAGCATGAGATTGCTCAACCGCTGGGGCCAGACCCAGACTTCTGGACTGACGTCCTCAGACAGTGAGTGGCCTGCTAGAGCCTACAGTTTCCAGAAAGGATGTTCTCTGATGCACCAAGGAGGGCCATGGACGCGGGAGAGTCTCCCAGCGACAGAGCCCCCGGCGGCCCTGGTGGACGGAGGAGCTCACGTGCTTCAGGGGATGCGCTGTGGCTCCCTGCCGGTGCTTTTCTGCGGGACGCTGGGGACTGCCTGCAGGGTGCCAGGTCCCCTTCTCCCCTTTACTAAAAGCAGATGGTCTTTATTCCAGGTATCTTACTTTCCTCCGCTATTAAACGCCGGGGGTGTTTAAAATGATCATTTAGCTGTCAGTTAACAGACTATGAAGAGCAGCACTCAGACCTGATCCAGAAGATTGTGCATCCGCTGGCTTGCCTTTTATGTGAGCAACCTACTCCATGACGGGGACGGGGGTGGGTGCACTTCTGAAATTGTTCTTACGGGAAAAGGGTGTGATGGATGCTGGCAAGTCAGGGAGCGGAGCCGAGTGGACGTCTCTCACTCCTTCTGGCCCTGTAAAGGGCTGATTACGCCTCTGTGTGGGCGCCTAGTCGCCCAGCCACGCTCGACTCTGTGCAGCCCTGTGGCCTGCAGCCCACCAGGCTCCTCTGTCCATGGAATCCTCCAGGCAAGAACGCTGGAGTGGGCTGCACGCCCTCCTCCAGGGAATTATGCCTTGACTCCTCGCCAAAGATTTGTTCAAGTCCTAACAATCAGTACTTGCAAATGTGATCCTATTTGGAAAAAGGATCTTTACAGATGTAATTAAGCAAAGGATCTCAAGATGAGATCATTATGGATTAATCCACTGGGTCCTGAATCCAACGACAGGTGTCCTTCTAAGAGGAGATTAAAGAGACAGAACAGGAGAATCACAGAAGGGATGGTCGTGTGGAGATGGAGGCAGGGATTGGAGTGATGCAGCTGGAAGCCAAGGATGGCCTGGAGGCCTCCCCAGGTGGCTCAGCAGCAAAGAATCCTCCTGCCAGGGCAGGAGATGCCAGTGTGCCCCTGGGTCAGGAGGTCCCCTGGAGGAGGGCATGGCAACCCACTTCAGCATTCTTTCCTGGGAGATCCCACGGAGCCTGAGGGAGGGGGGAGGGGGTTATACAGTCCATGGGTCACAAAGAGTCAGACACGACCTAGCGAGTAAAGACGGAGAAGGAAATGGCAACCTGCTCCAGTATTCTCGCCTGGAGAATCCCATGGACGGAGGAGCCTGGTGGGCTGCAGGCCATGGGGTCGCGAAGAGTCGGGCACTACTGAGCGACTTCACTTTCACTTTTCACTTTCACACACTGGAGAAGGAAATGGCAGCCCACTCCAGTGTTCTTGCCTGGAGAACCCCAAGGACACGGGAGCCTGGGGGGCTGCCGCTATGGGGTCACACAGAGTCGAACACGACTGAAGCGCCTTAGCAGCAGCAGCAGCAGCAGCAGCAGCAAGTAAAGAACACCGACAAAGGAGCTGGAGGAGGTGAGGAGGAGTTACGCCCTTAGGCTTCAGAAGGAGTGTGGCGCTGCCGATGCCTCGATTTAGAGCTTCTGCCCTGCAGGACTTGAGAGGGTGCATTTCTGCTGTTTTTTGTGGTGAACTGTTGCAGCAGCTAGAAGAGACTAACATGAGCCCAGACAGTTTGGGGCTGCCCCTGACTTGGTGGTGCTGACAATCACCATCTCAGACCCAGGTGGCCAACCAGAACGCCCCAGCGCTGTGATCGGAGTGTTTGCTTTGAGACGGTCACTGCAATGGACTGAATGTTTCTGTGCCCCCAAAATTGATATATTGAAATCCTAGCCCTAATGTGTTGCTGTTAGAAGGCAGGGCCTCGTGGAGGCGATTCGGGCGTGAGAGTGGAGCCCTCATGAACCAGTCAGCACCCTGATAAGACCCCAGAGAACTCTCCTTCCGCTTCTGTCACGTGAGGACGTAGCGACAAGATAGCCATTTACAAACTGGGAGCTGGGCCTCCATCAGACACCAGGTCTGCTGGCGCCTTCGTCTGGGGCTTCCCCGTCTCCAGAGCTGTGAGAAGCGAATGCTCACTGCTCAAGCCACCTCGTCTGTGCTATTTCTGTTTTAGTGGGTCCAGCAGACTAAGACAGTCCCAGGAGGGAGCTGGCTGGTGAAGAGCAACCAGAAGGGAGCAGGCTCGGGGAGGTGAGCGGAGCTGGCCCCGAGGATGTCCGCTCCGGGCCCACAGAGAACCGTGCTTAAACACAGATCTCCCTCTAGGCCTCCGAGTCCGCACATCCGTCTCTTCTGCAGAAGTCAGTCAGTCCGAGTTGTCACTTGTGAGCCGCCCAGGTCCCGGCGTGCACACTCTGCCAGGTACCGGGTCCCGGCAGATGCCCTCAGCCCCGGCGGAGCCCAGGCTCGGAGAAGAAGCAGAGGTCCCGGAGGTGATGGGGTAAGGCTTCTTGGGGTCTGGCCACTGGACCTGCTTGGTCCACCGAGCTGGACAGACAGCCAGTTGCCTTACTGGACATGACTCAGCACGCAGAGTGTATTGGGAAGCAAGCGCGTTTCACGTACAGTCAGTAACATTGCGTCATATTAGTAACAAACAAGGCCGTCCTCTGCAAAACATGAAGCTTTGCTTCTGCTTGGCCACAGCATCGGGGTGAGTTACACCCAGCCCTTCTGGGACACGGCGGGTTCCCTGGCCGACCTCCCTCGCCTTCCGGCAGCTCTTTGTCCAGCCTCAGGGTGCTCCTGGCTGACAAAAGCCAGGCTCTTGGCGGAAACTCGAATCCGCCTCAAATCAATATGCAGCTACCCGAACCGGGACCCCAGTTCCAGCCTTGGGCCTTGAGTCCCACTGTATGTGAACCCTGAGTCAAATGCAACCCCACGCGAGCGCGGGACCCGAGTCCAGAGGAAGCAGCTTGGAGGAGGGCCCGTGGCGCGCCCCTCTGCTCGACCCCGGGAGCGCCTCAGTCAGGGCTGCTGTCTGTCCTGGGTCAGCTGGCTGTGCCGTTCCCGAACGTCTGATTATTAAAGCCAAACGATGCCTCTCTTTAAAAATCAGACACACCCAGGAGAGTTGTTAGAAGGCACCTTCGCTTAATGTGTTGGGCTTTATGAGTAAGAATTAAAGGTTTCTGAAAAGATGGTGGGTTGGGACTTGCCTGACCGTCCAGCGGTTGGGAAGCTGCCTCCGGGCCAGGGGCTGTGGTTTGATCCCTGGCTGGGGAGGTGGGCCCACGTGCCGCAGGGTGACAGTTCACAGAGGCTGAGTCCAGGGGCCTCACCGAGACAGAAGCCCGCCCACTGCCACAGAAGGCCCAGGGGGCCGCCGCCGCGACAGGACGCGGCCACAGATGAATTCAGTGACTGGAAGAAAGATGGGTTTCTTTGGCCATTTATAGGGCACCTTCTGTGTGCTGGCAACACGCTAAGCCTCGGGACTGCCAGTGTGGAGACAGGTTCGCGACACTGTGAGGACAGGACCAGGGAGCTATGGGCTGGAGGCGCCGCACCAGCTGCGCTGACAGTGGGGAGCTAGCCCAGGCGGGAGGGGACGGGCCGAAGCAGCTCCCTGTCCAGCGTTTGGGGAGCACTGAGGAGCGGGAGGGGGCTCTGAGCAGACAGCCCCGGCGGGACGGCCCGGGGAGGCCTGCTCGGAACCTCCTCCCTGCACCCCCGATGAAGTTCACGCCGCCTCAGTCGCCACGGCGCCCTTCCCGACCCGCTTCTTGTCTACCCTGCCAGCTCGGGTGCCAGCCACTCAGGCTGCCGCCTCGGACACACCTCTGCTCCCAGAAAGAGGGCGTCAGAGCAGGGAGGACAAGCGCCGTCTGGACCTGGAGTATGGCTCTCTCTAGTGACTTCGGTCTGGGCACTGACTCTGAGAACAGAAGGCAGATTGCCACGGGTGATGGAGGGCTGACCAGCCAGCCAGGCAGTGCAGACGGTTCTTTCAAGAAGGTTCGCCACGATGGGCGAGAGAAAGGGAAACTGAAGACAGAGGTTAGAAGTCTGGGATCAAGAACGGGGTATTTTTCAGGCTGGAAAGACTGAACATGTGCCGATGAGAAGCCTCGGTGGAGAAGAGGCTGCGGGTGGGAGAGAAATGGCTGGCGGCTCCAGGGGTTCAAGGGGAGGCGGCCGTGGGCTGGAGCACAGCCCTCACTTGGCACGGGGGAGAGAGGATGAGCAGGAGGTGTGCTGGAGCAAGGGAACTTCGAGGGAGTTTCTTGGGACCTCAATTCTGCTCCGTTTTATCAATGGACAAGATGGGTTCTCCGACAATGGCGATGAGTGAGATGGAAGTTGGGAAGGGTTGGGGGGCTGCCCTGGTGACCAGTGCTGGAGACTTGGGATCGGTCCCTGGGCTGGGAGGCGCCCACGTGCCCGGAGCAGCCGAGTCCACCCCTGGGTCATCACTACCGGGTCTGTGCTCTGCGGCCGGGAGCCACGGCAGCTGAAGCCTGAGCGCCCAGAGTCTGTGCTCCGCAGTCAGAGGAGCCACCGGAACGGGAAGCCCTCACACCACAAATGGGGCGTCGCTCCTCTTGGCGAAACTAGAGAAGAGCCTGAGCGGCAACAGAGACCCAGAACAACAAGAAAAACGGATAAATAAATACATTTAAAAGACTATCTCAACAAAGAAGAAGCACTGATGGGGGCTTCCCTGGTCCAGTGGCAGACTCAAACTCCCAAAGCAGGGGCCTGGGCTCGGTCCCCGGCCAGGGAGCCAGAGCCTGAGTGCTGCGCCGGGGCTGCCTCACTGCAACAAGCAGAGAGCCCAGGGATCCCGAGCACCGCAGCCAGCACCCTCCTGGCACCAGCCAGATAGATGAGCAGTAAACCCTAAAAAGGAGAAGGGTTACTGAAAGGGAGAGTCAGCAGGAGATGCCAGTGGCAACGGACAGGGAAGGACCTCGGGGTATCTGGAAGGGTTTCCTCGAGCCCCAGGGAGGCAATAGCCCAGAAAGTCATGGTCGAGCAAGCCCACCAGCAGCAGTCAGCACCCTGGGAAGCACCCCAGTCAGCACCCCAGGAAGCACCCCGGGAAGCACCCCGGGAAGCACCCCAGTCAGCACCCCAGGAGGCAGCACGGCAGAAGCGTCCTGGGAGTGGGGATCGGCCGGGAGGAAGGACCAGTGGACAAGAGTGGTCAGAGAGTGACGCAGGGTAGAAACAGACGATAAGCACCAAAGTCAAGCAGGCCGACCCCTGAGGCAGCAACAGTCACCCGTCCAGGCCTTTATTTTTTTTTTTTTTTGAAGGTGAAGTCTGCATTTTATTTCTTTTTTTTACTTCATTCTACGTTACAATACTGTATTGGTTTTGCCATACATTGACATGAATCAGCCACAGGTGTACACGATCTCCCAATGCCGAAGCCCCTTCCCACCTCCCACCCCATATCATCTCTCTGGATCATCCCGTGCACCAGCCGTCCAGGCCTTTAGCAGAGGGAGCGCGGTCTCCTCCGTGCAGACCAGACGCTCTAAACAAGAAAGGGAGCGGTAATGACGGGGAGCAGGATTAGACTCAGGCAGATGCGGGTCTTCACTACTTCTCTCTCTGAGCTTGACACTTCTGTCTATGAAGCATGAAGCCCTTTAATATTAATCCTTTGCAGAGACTGGAAGGATTGAACACAATGATTAGTGAAGGTGGCTCAGCTGTGTCCCACTCTTCATGACCCCATGGACTACACAGTCCATGGAATTCTCCAGGCCAGAACACTGCAGTGGGCAGCCTTTCCCTTCTCCAGGGGATCTTCCCAACCCAGGGATTGAACCCAGGTCTCCTGAACCCAGGTCTCCCGCATCGCGGGTGGATTCTTTACCAGCTGAGCCGCTGGAAGCCCTGAATAATTCTTAGGTTGTAAACTCCAATAGCTGCCTTACTGTTTACTGTTCCAACTTCTGCCTCTCGTAGGTGCCTGGCACATAGTAGGCCCTCAACAAATACAAATTTCCTTCTTCATCTCTTAGGCAAAACTCCTCATTGCACCTTCTCTGGCCCTGGAGTAAAAGCTCCCCTGAGACAACTGGCCTTCCCTTTCTTGACCTGTCCAATCTCAGCTGCTTGCAGTAACGAGAATGGGATGCTGGCCCACGCTTCCTTTCAGCAGGCCTCGTTGCTCCTTAACTTTGACTTCAGGGAAGTATACATCATGACGGATGAACTCGAAGATCACGGAGGTTCAGGACCATGTGGCTGCCCACCCATCCACCCAACAAGTGGCCTGGCTTCTTTATCACAGCTTTGTGGGCTCACAGATGAGTCCTGATGTGGTGGGAATAGGGTTCCCTCATCAACGCACGCGAAGATGGACTCCTGGGGAGTGGAAGGCATACAGCCACCCTTCCTTACCAGCCACCAGAGACTTGAGATCCAAGGTATAGTGGCTGTCTAGAGACAAGGGAGTATAGAGAAAATCCAGAAGGAAAAAACATTTAAACAGAGCCCAGTGCCTCTCTTGCTGGAAGATTTGGGCAGCGAAGGGACAGGTTGTTGCCCAATTCAGGAGCCAGCCTGTCTGGCCAGCCTTCTGGGTAGCATCTCACTGTCCACAGAGGTGTTTATCTGAAATATGGAGCCAAGAGCCACCACTGAATTTTGCTAGAGAAGAAACTGAAGAGTAAAGCAGGCATCCAGCAGATAAGATACAGAGCAGCGACAGGCTGAGAAGTGGGCAGACAGAGAAGATGCCAGTGACTCAAATTCAGAGCGTGGATCTCTGGCAACACGGCACAGAGATGGTGAACTACCTCAATTTCCACTCTCCCTTTCTTCCTTTTAGTAAGAGAATAAGATTTAGTTGAGCATATTTAGTTGGCCCAGTTTCAGGATATGTTTCCCAGAACTTACCTGCAACTTCCAGGGCTCAAGTTCTGGACAATGGGAGGACAGGAACCTCTGAGTAATGGCCTTTAGAAGGGGGTTGGGGGTTTCCTGGTGGTCCAGTGGATGGGACTCCCTGACTTCACTGTTGCGGGTGCAGGTTCAACCCCTGGTCAGGGAACTAGGATCCCGCATGCCAGCAGCATGGCCAAATAAATGAATCCATTAAATAAATAACCAAAGTAACTATTGAAAAAGAGAAGGGGGCTGTTGGCTGCCCAGCACCTTTCCTCCTCTTTCTCTAGGCGGGAGCAGGAGGGGGAGTCCAGGCCTTTAGCAGAGGGAGCGCGGTCTCCTCCGTGCAGACCAGACGCTCTAAACAAGAAAGGGAGCGGTAATGACGGGGAGCAGGATTAGACTCAGGCAGATGCGGGTCTTCACTACTTCTCTCTCTGAGCTTGACACTTCTGTCTATGAAGCATGAAGCCCTTTAATATTAATCCTTTGCAGAGACTGGAAGGATTGAACACAATGATTAGTGAAGGTGGCTCAGCTGTGTCCCACTCTTCATGACCCCATGGACTACACAGTCCATGGAATTCTCCAGGCCAGAACACTGCAGTGGGCAGCCTTTCCCTTCTCCAGGGGATCTTCCCAACCCAGGGATTGAACCCAGGTCTCCTGAACCCAGGTCTCCCGCATCGCGGGTGGATTCTTTACCAGCTGAGCCGCTGGAAGCCCTGAATAATTCTTAGGTTGTAAACTCCAATAGCTGCCTTACTGTTTACTGTTCCAACTTCTGCCTCTCGTAGGTGCCTGGCACATAGTAGGCCCTCAACAAATACAAATTTCCTTCTTCATCTCTTAGGCAAAACTCCTCATTGCACCTTCTCTGGCCCTGGAGTAAAAGCTCCCCTGAGACAACTGGCCTTCCCTTTCTTGACCTGTCCAATCTCAGCTGCTTGCAGTAACGAGAATGGGATGCTGGCCCACGCTTCCTTTCAGCAGGCCTCGTTGCTCCTTAACTTTGACTTCAGGGAAGTATACATCATGACGGATGAACTCGAAGATCACGGAGGTTCAGGACCATGTGGCTGCCCACCCATCCACCCAACAAGTGGCCTGGCTTCTTTATCACAGCTTTGTGGGCTCACAGATGAGTCCTGATGTGGTGGGAATAGGGTTCCCTCATCAACGCACGCGAAGATGGACTCCTGGGGAGTGGAAGGCATACAGCCACCCTTCCTTACCAGCCACCAGAGACTTGAGATCCAAGGTATAGTGGCTGTCTAGAGACAAGGGAGTATAGAGAAAATCCAGAAGGAAAAAACATTTAAACAGAGCCCAGTGCCTCTCTTGCTGGAAGATTTGGGCAGCGAAGGGACAGGTTGTTGCCCAATTCAGGAGCCAGCCTGTCTGGCCAGCCTTCTGGGTAGCATCTCACTGTCCACAGAGGTGTTTATCTGAAATATGGAGCCAAGAGCCACCACTGAATTTTGCTAGAGAAGAAACTGAAGAGTAAAGCAGGCATCCAGCAGATAAGATACAGAGCAGCGACAGGCTGAGAAGTGGGCAGACAGAGAAGATGCCAGTGACTCAAATTCAGAGCGTGGATCTCTGGCAACACGGCACAGAGATGGTGAACTACCTCAATTTCCACTCTCCCTTTCTTCCTTTTAGTAAGAGAATAAGATTTAGTTGAGCATATTTAGTTGGCCCAGTTTCAGGATATGTTTCCCAGAACTTACCTGCAACTTCCAGGGCTCAAGTTCTGGACAATGGGAGGACAGGAACCTCTGAGTAATGGCCTTTAGAAGGGGGTTGGGGGTTTCCTGGTGGTCCAGTGGATGGGACTCCCTGACTTCACTGTTGCGGGTGCAGGTTCAACCCCTGGTCAGGGAACTAGGATCCCGCATGCCAGCAGCATGGCCAAATAAATGAATCCATTAAATAAATAACCAAAGTAACTATTGAAAAAGAGAAGGGGGCTGTTGGCTGCCCAGCACCTTTCCTCCTCTTTCTCTAGGCGGGAGCAGGAGGGGGACGTGAAGCTGAGCCAGCTTTGGGGGTGCAGAAGAGGGCTTCGTGGGGGGTGGGGAACAATGTGATGGAGGAGCCTGGGCTCCTGAATGCCCCTGTGGAGCAGAGCTGTTCACCTGTCCTGGACTGACTAGCCTCCTCTTACCTATGAGGTGAAGGAGAAATACATTTCTATCCTTTAAGGGGTCTTTTTGTTACAACGTAGCCTGTACTCCAAATAATATGGAGCATTTCCCAAAGGAACAGATAGCGGCCATTTTGTACAGTAACACTTATTGGGGGCTTCCCTGAAGGCTTAGCAGGTAGAGAATCTGCCTGCAATATAGGAGCCTCAGGAGACGCAGGTTCGATCCCTGGGCCAGGAAGATCCCCTGGAGAAGGGAATACAGCCCACTTCGGTATTCTTGCCTGGAGAACCCCATGGACAGAGGAGCCTGGCAGGCTGCAGTCCTTGGGGTCGCAAAGACGGAGCAGCGGGCACACACGCTTACGGAAAGCTCACTGTGAGCCAGGCACTGGTCTAAGTGCTTCCCATGTGTTATCGCAGTTAGTCCACACGGCACTCCCTGGGTGAGGGCTGTTATCATCTCACAGGAAAGAAAGCACAGGTAGGCTGAGCACTTTGTCCAAAGCCTCGTGGCTGCTGAGCGGCTGGAGCAGCAGCTGGACACGCACTCTGGATGGAGCTCAGAGCCTCGCAGCCGTGCTTCTCATGAGGCCACAGAAGGACTCCGCTTAGGGCTCCAGAGACCCATGCCCAAATTTCTCTAAAATCACCGCAGGACCAAGGGAAGTCATTTAGCTTCTTGGCTAGTTGATTTCTCCAAGGGAGCACAGGAAGGAGAACCCCCAAGCTGCCTGACCTCACACAGCTGCTGGAAGAATAAAATGAATTCACGTGGGTTCAAGAAACGCTGTGCAAGCTATAAACTGTGGGATAAAGGAAATATCGCCTTAAGGCAGGCTGGGAAATCCTTAAACCAAAATAAGAAAATGCACTGAAAAAAAAATTTGAATGCAAATACCATCTAGCAATTTGGCAGATCGCCTGGAGAGGCTGCAAAATCTGTTCAGGAGAAAGGCACGTTTGGTTTCGTGCAGCTGTCATCCTCAGATGAAAGAGGGGAGATTAACTAAAGTTAAGAGAAAGCTGGCATACCCGTGTGCCCGGCATGTGCGAGCATGAACAGACACACGCGCACACAGACGCGCACACACATTCACAGGCTCTCGATAGCAGGGAGCCACCATTATCAGAGCAGGAGCAGCCGCGACCCGCAGCGTCTACAGGGAGCGGGCGCGGGAGCTGGGGCCTGCGGGGGGGGCGGGGGGGGGGGGAGG
>SJYG01000869.1:552223-568696 GCA_006410535.1 Litocranius walleri
GGGGGGGGGGGGAGGCAGATGCCGGCAGTGTGAGCGCGGACTGCCGTGCGCAGGCAGCTCGGCTTCAGCGGCCCAGCTGCAGCGGGGCTGGCGTCTCGGAATGCTCAGGGTCACGTGTGACATTCTCCCATTTTCTAAAGATGCTCAGGTTTACAAATAAAACACGCCACGGGCCAGCCACTGACGTCCTGGGACCAAGCCCTGCCGTGGGAAGTCACACCTGACAGGTTGGGATGTTTCACTCTGTACCAGCCTCAGTCTGCCCTTTAGCCAACCCCCTGGCCGGGCCCCTGCCTCTCCTTCTGCCCCTGTTCGCCCCACCCTCGGGGAGCCCGCCTTCACTCTGCTCTCCGCTCTTGGAGCCCGCCTTCCCTTCCTTTTCCCTTGTCCCGGTTATCTTGAAAATAGCTTTCCTCCTCTGCCTGCCAATCAATGCCAACGTTCTTCTTTCTGCCAACATTATCTCAACCTGCTGCCTGGCCCCAGCTCGTGGCCGCTTTGGCCCGCCACGTAGGGTGGGCTGCAGCAGGCTCTCGACTGTCCAGGGAAGGGGGCACAGGTGGTGCTCCGGGGGCCGCTCCACAGGCACAGGCTCTGTGCCTGGTATTTGGCCCAAAGCCCAGCAGGGGGTCCCCTGCACCACGTGGTCCTGGCCCCGTGGAGACCCTGCCAAGGGGCGCGGCCGGGAAGGGGCTCCAGCTCCAGCCAAGCAGAGGGCCAGCCTGGCTCCCCCTGTCTGCTTGCTCTCCCAAAGGACCCCGCCCGCACCCCACGGATGCCGAGGAAGCCGCCAGCTGACTGCCCTGTCTGCCGCCCCCTGCCACCCCTGGCCCCGCCCTGGGACCGTGACCACTCACTTCACGCCTCATCACCAGCCTGTGGCCCGAAGGCCAGCAGTGACCCCGACAGGCTTCAGTCTGTGCTCTCACAGGACCGGGGGTGCCCCTGGTCCTGACATGGGGCCCCCAGGTCTGCCAGGCATCAGGAGCCACCTGCCAGGGGCGGCGGAGCCCAGCTTTCCAGAGAAGAACAGATTGGGGTCCCCCTGGGGGGCTTTCAGGGGATTCTGCGCCTTGCTGATTGGCTTTGCCTGGGGCGGGCCCTGCAGACCCTCGGCTCCTGTTGGTGGCAGGGGGCGTGGGGCTGCGCCGTGTCCCGCGCCCTCCTGACCTCCTGTTTGCTTGGAGCGGCTGGACGAGGGCTACCAACAGTTCTTCTCTTTGTTTCCACTGGCTTGCAAACTGTATGCTTCCCTCAGAAAAGGCACAAAGGCCCCCTTTCTTCGGTTCGCCTGTGCCACGGTCTGCTCTGCAGGGCTGGGGTCGGAAGCCCAGGCCAGCCCCAGCACAGACCACCAGTGAGGAGCCTCCGCTCAGGGCTGGGAGCCCCCGGTGGCCCCCAGGCCGGCAGCCAGCCCCAGGTCTTAAAGTCTCAAAGCCCGCAGTTGCCGGATGGGTGCTGCAGGCTTGGGTCCAGTTTCCCTGGAGGAGTCAGCCTTCCCTCCCTGGAAGCAGGGGCACACCCTGCGGGAGCTCCAGGGAGCTTCGACATATTCTGATGCCCCAGAAACCCTTGTTTCTTTAATTGAAATATAATTGATACTACCATATTGTGTTAGTTTTAGGTATACTGCAGAGTGATTCAGTTACATATATATATATTTTTTTAGATGATTTTCCATTACAGCTATTACAAGATACTGACTACAGCTCCCCGTGCATACAGTAAGCCCTTGCTGCTCGCCTTTTCCATGCGTGGGCGCGTGTGTCTCTTAATCCCATACTCCTCACTCACCGTCTCCTTCCTTCCCCTTTGGTAGCCAGCATCTTGTTTCCTATGTCTGTGAGTCTGCTTCTGTTCTGTATGTAGGTTCGCTTATGTTTTGGATTCCGCACGAGTGATATCATAGCACTCCTCCTCCTCACCTGCTTCATGGTCCTATTCGCTTCACTGTCTGACTCACTTCGCTCAGTCTGATAATCTCTAGGTCCATCCGCATTGCTAGAAGTGGTAGTATTTCAGTCCTTTTATGGCTGAGTGATACTCAATTGTATATATGTGCGCCATCGTCTTAAACCGATTGTCTGCTGTTGGCCCCAGAGATTCTGATGTAATTGATCTGGGAGTGCAAGATGGGCACGAAGGATTTTCAAAACCGCCCAGGAGAATCTAACGTGCGTCCAGCTTGGGGAACCACCATCCGTGCTTCTGAGATGTCAGTGAGAATCACCCGGGGACCCTGTGAAAATGCAGGCTCTGATCCAGAAGTCTGGGCTGGGGCTGAGGGTCCACATTTCTATCAAGCTCCCAGGAGATGCGGTTGCTTCTGGTCCATGGACCTCATGGAATAGTCTGGACCGCGTGGAACAGCCTGGACCTCGTGGAATAGCCTCGACCATGCGGAATAGCCTGGACCTCGCGAAATAGCCTGGATCATGCAGAATAGCCTGGACCTCACGGAATAACCTGGATCTCATGGAATAACCTGGACCACACAGAATAGCTTGGATCATGCAGAATAGCCTGGACCTTGCGGAATAGCCTGGACCACGGGGCCTCGCGGAATAGCCTGGACCTCGTGGAATAGCCTAGAACACGTGAAATAGCCTGGACCTCGTGGAATAGCCTGGGTGGCGGTTGGGTCTGCATCCTGCCACCCCTGCCTGGAGGCCTTGGGGAGTTTCTCTCCGGGCCTGTCTCGCCGTCGCTCACCTTGGTCAGCCACGGTGAGGACTGACGAGAGCAGAAGCCTGAAGCACAGAGCCGCGCTCAGGAAGAGTGCCGCGGCGGCAGCTCCTGCGGTTTCCAGGAGAGGCCTTCTGCAAGGGAAGGAGAGGATCTCTTTCTTCTGATCTGCCCATTTCCTCCCTCAAAGCCACTGGGACTTCTCCTTTGCCCCAGGACGAAGCCCAAACACCATACAAGGACCCTCCCCTAATGGCCCTGGCCCACACCTGTGGCTTCACTTTTCCTGCCTTTCAGGAGTCTCAGCAGCCCCACCTCCAACCACAGGTCACCCACCCAAGCCGCTGCAGCGCTTCTCTCAGGATGCAGGCCTGGCCCTCTGCCACCCTCCCCTCGGCACAGGTGTGACTTCCTCCACAGACTTTCCCGGCTCCAAGTACAGGTGGAGGCCCCTCTGTGTCCCCCAGACCACCATGCTTTTCCTCGCCAAACCCTCAACCCTTAGGTGCTGTCAGTAGCAAAAAGTTTTTAAAATATCTTTTTTTTTTGAAGTGGACCATTTTTAAAGACTTTATTGAATTTGTTACAATACCATTTCTGTTTTGGTTTTTTCGCCATGAGGCATGTGGGATCTTAGTTCCTGGACCAGGAATCAAACCCACATCTCCTGCATCGGAAGCTGGAGTTTTAGCCACTGGGTCACCGGAGAAGCCCCAGTGGTGATTTAAACACTTGTCTCTCGCCTCTAGCGGCTGCAGGTTCAGGGAGGGCTGAGCTCACTGCTGCGTCCAGTAATGTTGGAATGAGTGTGAACAAGTGAATGAGTTTGAAGGAAAAGTCTCTTTAACTGCTGAGTCAGAAACCCTGCGTCGTGCAGCCCCATCCATCCAGGGCGAGATCTCCGGCCAGCTCTGCAAAGGCCCATCCATAGCCAAGAGCTATCCACGCTTCCCCCTCACCAGCCCCTAGCTTACCTACCCCAGCCCTGGTCCAGGTTACCCTGTTTGATATCCTAGTTCCAGAGAACAAAATAGAGGAAATCAAAGGTGTTGTTCAATGGGTCATAAGTCACAGAGGAGGTCCCATCTACGATGTTAAAGGTTCTTAGACAAAAGTCAATGGAAACAACCTGTGTCCAACAACAGACGAACGGGCACAGAACAAGCAGCATCAACGTCAATAGAATCCTATTCTGCCATAAAAAGAAGTGACATTCTGATACGGGCCACAGTGTGGACAAAGTTTGAGCGCACCATGCCACGAGAAATAAGCCAATCGCAAAAGAACAGCTCTTGTCTAATTCTGCTTGCATGAGACAACTAGAACTGGCGAATTTGTAGAAACGGCAGGGTAGCAGACACCAGGGGCTGGGGCAGAGAAGAACGGGGAGATACCGTCCAGTGGATACAGAGCTTCTGTTCAGGATGATGAGAACATCTGGGGGACATCCCTGATGGCCCAGTAGTTAAAGCTCTGCTTTCGAAGCAGAGGGTGCAGGCTTGATCCTTGGCTGTGGAGCCAAGATCCCACATGCCTCATGGTGAAAAATCCAAAAATTAAGCAAGAAATATTGAAACAAATTCAATGCGGACTTTAAAATGGTCCTCAGCAGCAAGAGCAAGAGCAGAGAGAACATTCTGGGGCCTTCCTTGGTGGCCCAGTGGCTAAGACTGAATTTCCAATGCAGGACGCCTAGGCTCGTTCCCAGTCAGGAAACCAGATTTCACATGCTACAACTATGATCCTGCACAAATAAAGTAAACACTTAACACAAATAAAAGTGTTCTGGAAAGGGACAGTGGTGAAGAAGTGACAAAGTTCCCTAACAGTTTTCCCAGTGGTCATGCATGGATGTGAGAGTTGGACTATGAAGAAAGCTGAGCGCCAAAGAATCAATGCTTTAGAACTGTGGTGTTGGAGAAGACTCTTGAGAGTCCCTTGGACTGCAAGGAGATCCAACCAGTCCATCTTAAAGGAAATCAGTCCTGAATATTCATTGGAAGGACTGATGCTGAAGCTGAAGCTTCAGTACTTTGGCCACCTGATGCGAAGAGTTGACTCATCGGAAAAGACCCTGATGCTGGGAAAGATAGAAGGCGGGAGGAGAAGGGGACGACAGAGGATGAGATGGTTGGATGGCATCACTGACTCACTGGACATGAGTTTGAGCAAGCTTCGGGAGTTGGTGATGGACAGGGAGGGCGTGCTGAGTCCATTGGGTCACAAAGAGTTGGACACGACTGAGCAACTGGACAACAACGAACGGGGTGAAGGCTGAACATTACGAATCAGCTTAATGACAACGGATTTCACCCTGAAAAGTGGCTAACTTGGTACATTTTAGATCATGTCTTTTTTATCATAGGCACACACACAGACTACTGGAGACTGTATCTGTGGCAACACCTTAACCTACACCCCAAAGGGGGTGATGTTCATAAAGAAGCAGAGATTCAGGGCCAGAAACACATCCTGGCCTTTTCATTTTCCTGGAGGCTTAGGGCTGACATACAGAACCCCAGAAGGTTAAACTGTGTGGATGACCAGAGGGGCAAGGAATGCCAGATATTTGCAGCTGGTTTTTCAGTGGGTGAGATCCAAGGCAAAACTGCTAAAGGAGAGAAATATTACAGTATTCAGAGCATGCTTTGGAAAAGAAGCAATTGCTTGTGTCAAAAGAATTTAGAAGTATAATCAGCTATTGTTTGCAATTGCTTAGCTAAAATGAGGCCCTCTCAAAAAAAAATTTTTTTTAACCTAGGTAACTATTGTATGCCAGGTAATTGTAGCTATTTAAAAGTTAATGGCAAAAAAAAAAAAAGTTAAGAAAAGGGAAGGCAACTGAAGGGATTCAGTGGGTGATCAAAATTGGAATTTAAGATGCTTTTCCTAAAGAGACACCTCAACCTGAATGAGATGTGAAGCTTCCAGGAATGATTGCCTCTGAGCGAGGCGAGGCTGAGGGATTAGGCCTCTGGTTGGAATCAAGCTTTCTGCAAATCACTGAAGAGAGATCAAAGCCATTTTCTGTCTTAGTTCCGTCGAGCTGGAGTCTCCAGGCCCTGCCTGGAAGGAGAAATGAGCAGCCAGCCTCCTTAGCATCAGGCGCTTCCCTGGTGGCTCAGCTGGTAAAGAATCTGCCCGCGGTGTTAGAGACCTGGGTTTGATCCCTGGGTTGGGAAGATTCTCTGGAGAAGGGGTAGGGTATCCACTCCAGTATTCTGGCCTGGAGAATTCCGTGGACTGTATAGTCCATGGGGTCACAAAGAGCCCTACATGACCAAGCAACTTTCACTTTCATCCTCAGCATCATTTTGCTTGTTTTCACACCGGCATAAGAAAGTTTAAGTCAGGGCAGGGAAAACGCAGGGGTTTGTGTGCTGGGCCCATAAAGGCAGCTGGGAAGGACCTGGAGTCTGGCTTCCTGTTCAGACGGGGTGTCCATCCAGCCCTCCGCCTTTTCAGGGGTCACACACCTTCCCCTTTCTGCAAAGTGCACTTGCACCGCTGACCTTCTCCAGTCTGCTCCCGTCTCTCCAAAGGAAAGGAGGGAGGCAGAATCCTGAGCATTACAGCCTGACCCGACCCCTGGGGGGGCAGCGCGCAGGGCGAGGCAGCCGCAGGAAAGCAGCCAGGCCTTAGAGTCCCCGAGGGTCCTGGAGGCACCTGGCGACAGCCTTCATCCTCTCCCTCATCTTCAGACCTCAGATCAAACTTTGTTTGCTCCAGACGTCACCCTGACCCCCCCAGACCAAGCCAGCACCCCGTTATAAATTCTCAAAACTGCCAAGCTTTTCCTTCAAAGCACAGGTTACTTGAGGGAATTCTAAATCCACAAAATTATCTGATCGTCTGACTCTGCCACTAGACGTTAGGCTGCATGAGAGCAGCAAATATGCCCGTTTGCCTGCTGCCGTGTGCTCTGTGCCTAACAATGTGGCTGGCACATGGAATAGCAGGTGCTCAGGAAATCCTTGCTGAATGAATGAACCGAGGGAACTAGAGGTGATGGGAAGGGACTTCGGAAATATTTCACTGAGGTCCTGAGAATTAAACTTGCTCCAGTGTTTATTCCACGTTATCCCACAGTTAGGTTAATAATAGATACCATTTCCAACCATACTAGTAATTATAGGAAGCATTTGCTGAGTTCCTACTGTGTGCCGTGTACACGATTTATGTAATTCAGGGGGTTGTCTCATTTGATGCAGACAGCTGTGCCAGAAGTAGACACTATTACTATTCCCACACCAAGGAGGGAAAAGCGAGGCTCTGAGGGGCTGGCTAAGCGTCTTGCCTGTGGCCATACAGACAGCAAGCGCCGCAGCAGGGATCTGGCTGTTGCTGGGTCCTTTATATATAAAGCTGCGTTTCATCCCTATGGAAACTCCTGGGGGAACCGAGGCTCAGAGAGAGGTTGAGAAACCCGCAGGAAACCAGCTAGGAAGTCACAGAGGCAGGCTCTCATTCCGAAAGGCTGCTCTCTTCAAGGCTTAGTGACAGTTTGATTTTTGGAAAGTGACTGAAGTTCAGGCGGCTGAGCCAGCAGGGTGAATCAAAACGAGAAACCCGATTCCAGGGAACAGACGCGGGAAGGTCCCGCGGCAGCCCGGCGCCCCGCGCCTCCCCGCTGCCTGACTCGGAAACGGCCTGTCCTCTCTGCGCGCCCCGTCCTGCAGCCGCCAGCTCGGACCGAAGCGTCGAGGACCCAGCCCGGCAGGGCAGGCCCCCGGGAGGGGCTCCGCGGTGCCCGGCCCGCGCCGCTGGAAGCTCCGGGAGGCTCGGGGAGCCCGGGCCCCCTGAGCCAGGCGCGAGGGGCCAGCGGCTTCCAGCGCTCGGAGCACGGTCTCAGCCGCGGTAACGCCACTGTCGCGGGGGCTCTTCCTGTTTTGCACAAATCACCCGTATTAACACCAGGCGGCGGCAGGAGACCCGCGATGCCCGCAGCTGCTTGGGCAACGCCGCCCGGGCGGTCTCAGGCCGGCAGGGCCGGGAGGGCCCCGAGGCCCCGCTCTCCCCGCGCCGCCCACGCTTCCCCGCCCACAGCCCCCGGGCGGCCGGGCGGGCTCCAGACCCTGCAGCGGCCGCTCCACAGACCACGGAGGAAATTCCCAAGAGCTGGCCAGCACCCAGGGCCTCAGGGACCGTGACCCCATCCACACGGACTGAATTCCGGGGCTGAAACCCGGGTGGGGGCAACGCAAGATGTAGAAGGGTGCCAGGAGACTCAGGAGCTAAGGACTGATTCTTTCAAAAATAAAAAAAAAATGATGCAAAAAAATCCACGATGAGCAAAACACCAAAACGTCACATGAAGATGAAAAGTTAAAATTTCACCTGCACCTTCCGCGCTGGCCTCGCGGCCTGCTCCCTGTCTCCGTCCGCTCCTGCCAGCTCCTCTCTCTGCTTGGCTTTTTCATAGCAGGTGGTTCGGGTGATAAAGCGGGAGACCTGGGTCTGATCCCTGGGTCAGGAAGATCCCGAAGGAGGAAATGGCAACCCACTCGAGTATTCTTGCCTGGAGAATCCCATGGACAGAGGAACCTGGCGGGCTACAGTCCGTGGGGTCACAAAGAGTGGGACACGCCTGAGGACTAAGCCACTCACCCTCTCATGTTCATCACCATCTGATGCTCCATTCAGTTTATTTCTCTCCAGTTATTGCTAATATCCAAGCTTCATAAGAGCAGGGCCTGATGTCTGCTTGTTTGTGGCCAAGTTCCAGAGCCTGGTATGTGGCGCAGACTCAGCTCACACTGGCACAATTGAATCGCCCCAGTCTAACTCTTGGTACATCCTCACTATATAAAGCAGGTAAATGAAGTTTTTTATTTAGGATGAAACAATTATATACATTCAAATTTATATAATTACTGAGAAAGGCAGTCAGAGGAAATATTTGTTTGGCTTGAACATAAAAATTTGAAAACTGGTATTATGGATAAGCAGTTGCTATCTGTAACTATTTAAAAAAGACACCCAGCCATTAAATGAGTGAATTATATGTCCAATAAGCTGTTAAACAAACTGAAACAAAATGGTTCTTCTTGCAAGTCTTATTTAGATAAATGGAGCTTTCCTTTGTTAAAAGAAATGGAAGGAGATGCTTCATCCCAGCCTGGACAAAAAAAAAATGTATCAACCTGAATGAAAGCTTTACATATTGATATTACCATTTAAAATTGTTAATTTAAAATACACTTCAAAATATAAATTTGAATATTGAAACATTACACTGTACACTTGAAACTAATATAATCTTATGTGTCAGTTACATCTAAATTTTTGAGAAAGGAGTCCTTTCTTGCACCATAAGTCCCCAGCCTTGGCATGGTGCCTGGCGCACAGCGCACCCTCAGATTGTGGTCCTTTGTTTGTTTGCTTTGCTTTAATTTGACAGCTGAACACCGGTCTCGATTTGATCTGGTAAGTCCTTATGTTTTTAAGCTCTCTGATAAAAAGTTTAAAAAAATGCAATTTTTATGACTTAGAGTCATAAGTAAAAATAGTAATAGCTAACATGAATTAAACTCTCTGCTGTGCATGTATTTGGATTTCCTCATTTAGCTATTACAACTCTGAGCAAGAAAGTGCTATTTTTATCAGCCCCATTTGACTGAAGAAGAAACTGAGGCTGCCAAGGAATAGAAAATAAGTTGTTCCTATGGACCCTAGTTGGAAGGCTGAGAGCTGGCACTCCCATTAGACAGACTGCAGAGTCAGCTTGGCAATGATCTGAACTGCTGGGTGAAGAAAGGCCAGGACTGAGTCAGAAAGCGAGGCTGGGGCGTTAGTGGCCTACAGCACAGGGGCAGAGCAAGAGCGAGAGGAGTCTGGGAGCCCAGAGGACCCCGTGTGATTGGCCCGTAAGACAGTCTCTCACACGTGGCATCACAGGAGCCCTTGGTGACTCTGACAAGAGGCCCTCAAGCAGGTTTCTCAGCTGCTGCACATGGACACCGGACACCGCGGCTTCACAGTCCTGTGCTGCAGGGGGCTGTCCCAGGCCTGCAGAATGTTCTGTGGCAGCCTCGGCCCCCATGCTAGACGCCCCTACCCCGGGCAGTGACAGCCAGACATGTTTCCAGACACTGACACGTGCGCCCTGGGGAAAAAAGTGCTCCTGGTTGGGAACTGCTGCTTTGTGAGTGGTAGGGGCAGAAGGCATTGAAGTAATTAGAGGAGATAATGGCAGGGGAGGGGGCGAGAGCTAGCGTGGGGTGGGGGCTGCAGGCGGTGGGCAGGGCCAGGGAGACGCGTGCTGCTTTAAAACTCATATCTATGTATACGGGATCTAGCTGTATCTATGTCAGCGTGTGCGTTCGTGAACACTAAGTCACTTCAGTCATGTCCGGCCCTGTGTGACCCTAGGGACTGTAGCCCACCAGCCTCCTCTGTCCACGGGCTTCTCTAGGCAGGAATCCTGCAGTGCACTGCCGTGCCCTCCTCCAAGGATCTTCCCAGCCCCGGGATCGAACTCACATCTCTTAAGTCTCCTGCACTGGCAGGTGGATTCCGTACCACCTGGGAGCCCCATGTTAGTGCCTGTGTGAATACACACTCACATACACACACACATAAGGAAGTGTAACTCATGCGTGTGTGTGAATATACATTCCTGTATATACATGTGCACATATGTGTATATACAGGTTGACGGCATGGACCCGGGAGAGTGGAAATCTCCTCGTGGATGAAGGAGAGAGACAGAGAGAAACAGCAGATGTGATTTTCCGGGACAAACACGAAAGGCCTCGGATCCAGATCACAGGCTGCAGGGTTTGCCTGGGAAAGCAGTGGAGGCGCGCCAGCGTTCGGAGCAGGCAGAGGCCTGCTGCCCACGCAGCCGTAGGAAGGTGTGTGCACTTGGGGGGCAGAGGATGAGGGGAAGCAGCTCAAGGGAGGCGGGGAGCGTGCTGCGCGCTGTGTGAGCCCTTCTGCAGTCTGAGGCCAGGAATCCGAGATGAAGCCAGGCTGCGTGGTGTCAGGATTTTCTGCAGAAGTCGTCTGTGGAGGACAGCACGGAGCGGGCGGGCGCAGGAATGGGGTGGTTCTTCCTCCACCTCAGGGAAGGCTGGGGTGTCTGTGCACCTTCAGGCCAAGAGCTCGGGCACGCAGCGGCTTCTCTTGCCTGGCTGCAGAGAAGTGGTTTATTCTGACTTGATTCAAGAATGCTTCAGTGAGCCAACTTTACAATTCGCGTGGCATTTGGAACCTCCTGAAGGTCTTAGGGTGTTACTGCCTTGCCAGAGGGTGGGTGGTTTTCAACATTCTGGTGGAAATGTTGTACCATTGTGACACATGATAGGAACATCAGAAACATTGACTTTCGGGGGATCCCAGGGTGACAGCTGACCAAGCTACTGCCAAGAGGCAGCCTAACATTTAACGAGGTTCTCAAACGCCAGTGTGCGCTGGAATCTCTGCGAGGGCTTTAAATTAGATGGCTGGTGGTCCAGTGGTTAGGACTCCACGTTCCCTGTGCAGGGGACCCGGGTTCGATCCCTGGTTGGAACCAGTTCCCACATGCTGCAGTTGAAGATCCTGTGTCCTGCAAAGACTGGGGCAGCCAAATAAACAGACAGATATTTAAAAATCCCACAGACTACTGGGCCCACCTCCAGAGCTTCTGATTCCCTAGGCCCAGGGAGCTTGCATCTCTGAGCTTCCAGCCGGTGCGGAGACTGCTGGCACCAGCGCCGCACTTCGCAGTCGGTGCCGGCTGGGCGCCCCCGTGGCTCAGCGGTAAGGAAGCCACCCGCCGATGGAGACTCAGATGTGAGTCCAAACCTTGGGTCGGGAAGACTCCCATGGAGAAGGAAATGGCGACCCACTCCAGTGCTCTTGCCCGGAGCATCCCGAGGACGGAGGAGCCCGCGGGCCCTAGGGCCGCAGAGTCGGACGGTGCTGAGCGCGCGCTCCTGGAGGAAGACGGCGCTGGCGCTGAGCCTTCGCGCTAAATCCCGGCCCCATCGGCTGTGGGAGGCGGGTCACTGCTCACCTGTAAAACGGGAACTGTGCGGCACACACTGAGAGCTTGTTTGGAAAACCGGACAGAAATCACATCAAGCCCAAGGCTCCAAGGAGGCCCTCGGGAAAGACAAGCGGCAGCTATTTACCAGCCTCTGGCACACCTCCACAACACATCAGACACCCGGCAAGCAGAGCCTGGGCCTCGGGAGTCGGGGAAGGTGAGTGGCTCGGTCAACTCTCCGCCCTCTCTTCCTCCTCTTCTGAAAATCCAGGCACCAAAATAACCCCAAACACCCACCAATGACTCCCAGGGATGACATTTCCAAGTGGAGGAGATAGCTGATCACTTTCACATTCTGTAATATTTTAAGGACATTATCTTTAAAATCTAGGTCAAGTGGGGAATGAACTCGGGTTGATAGAATGCTAGAGCCGAGAAGAGACTTCCAGACCAGCCCCTTTCCAGGTGAAGGTGAGGAACCTGAGCCCCTTCAGAGAGGAGTGCCAGTCGCGGCCGCGCCCGGAGGGGCCGGTGGGCTGCGCGGCGCCCTGGGCTCGTCTCCGCGGCCTGGGCCCCCGGGAGAAGAGGGCAGAAGGCAGCAGTAAGACCCCGGCTCACACCGCCCAAACGCCGGGAGAGCCTTAGGCTTGTGAGGGAAGGATGTGTGTTAAAGTAGACTGGAAATACTGAGGCCACACCCCATCACCTCCCTCCTCAGTTCCTTTTTCTCCTTCCTAGGTGAGAAGGCAGGTCAGCCCCTTGCTGTAATTCCGTGTCGGGGGCCGTGCTCAGCCTGCGGGCTCTCTAGACGCGGTTCTCTGCGGCCTGCGGGCTCTTAGTTCCCCAACCAGGGACCGAACGGGTGTCCCCTGCACTGGAAGGCGGATTCTTAGCCACTGGACCACCAGGGGCGCCCCCATTTCATTCTCCTCTCACGTTAACCCCCACATGCAGAAGGCACTTGTTTGGGGCCCACGACAGAACAGAAGACTTTTACTTTAATTAAACTTAAAAAGATGAATAAGCCAAACACCTGTTTGCATTAAATTTTGTCTTATTCTGTTTTCTCTGATCCCAAACAGCCAGTATTTCAGAACCCTATCATTTGCCGAGCATTCTTGAATTGCCGCTGTGGGTGCAGAGACGGCTTTCTGCTGTCCATCAGCGAGTTCACACGGAGCACACCTCGCTCCCCGGGGCCACTGGGCCTCGCGGGCCGTTCGACGACCACAAGCTGGGCGCTCTCCCTGCCCTGGAGAATGTCCAAGCTGCCCTCCAAGTAAGGATGTCTTTTCAGCAAGAGGACAGGCGTAGTCGGGGTAAGTCAGGCTGGCGTGGGCTCGTTCACGTTTCCAGGAACTGACTGATCGGTTTTCAGGGATCTTGTGTGCCAGAGGCTAAACACCGCCATTATTAAAAGTTAATAATCTATATATGTGCCACTATTCCTGTATCCATTCATGTCAGTGGACGTCTAGGTTGCTTCCGTGTCCTGGCCCTTGTAAGGAGTGCTGCAGTGAACACGGGGAGGGGGTTCCGGAGCCAGGGGCGGATGGACACCTGAGGCTGATTCCTGTTGATGTGCGGCAGGGGCTGACACGCTACGGCAGAGCACCTGTCCTCTGGTAATTGTATTTTGTTCTACGTGTCTAAATATTGTACAGTTATGATCTTTAAAAATAAAATTACATATAATTACAATTAAATTACCTCAAGGACAAAGGTGGTACATAGTCAGACTTCCTCCCTTACTAATCGTTTTATGATGAAGACACCTACAGGTGTGAGGCTTCTTCTCTTTCAGGTTAACACATGAGACCAGAAATTGAGAGTTAATCTCGGAGTGTTTCGCAGGCAGCATGCTCTGTGCCAGTCCAGAAATGTATGCGGTTTTCGGAGGATGAGCTCAGTAAAATAATCCCGCGACACTGCTGCTGCTCAGGCTCATCAGTCGTGTCCGACTCTGTGCGACCCCCGTAGACGGAAGCCCACCAGGCTCTCTGTCCCTGGGATTCTCCAGGCCCTTCCCTTCCCAGTGGGCCAGCTGGCTTCCCGGAAGGAGCAGGAGGCAAAGCCTACCCGGTAAGCGGGGCTGTCGTCAGAGCCGGCCCCAGGCTGGAGCTGAGAGCTGTGATCCCGGTGGCTGGAGAATCCAGAGACATGAGCCAGAGGGAGTGCCCCCCTCCCCGCAGAGCACTCAGGGTGGAGACCCAGAGATTTCCAAGGGCAGACAGGATTCTCAGGGGGCTGTGCTGTCCCCAGGCACTTCTGAGAAGGCCCAGGGCAGTGCGGGAGCACAGCCTGGACACTGACTGCGGTCCCAGGGCACGGGGCCGAGGGGCTTGCTCTTCAGGTCCCAACAGAGTGCTGCTGCGCTGCTTCCGCGGGCTCCTCGTGCAGCTTAGCTGGAAGGCGTGGTGAAGACCTCACCATCGCACGCTGTGCTCACCTCCTGCCTATCACCAAGCTGCAATGGACCGTGTTTGTAAGTATGTAGAGAGAACACAGGCCTCCAGGTGGCACTGGTGGTAAAGAACCCACCCGCCAAGGCAGGAGATGAGAGACACGGGTTCGATCCCGGGATCAGGAAGACCCCCTGGAGGAGGGCATGGCAACCCACTCCAGCGTTCTTGCCTGGAGAATCCCTTGGACAGAGGAGCCTGGCGGCTACAGTCTATAGGGTTGCAAAGAGCTGGACACGACTGAGGCAACTTAGCATGCACCAGCACACTGAGCGTCTGAAATCCCCATCATGTCTCTGAGTTATGACATTATCTCAGGATGGCACAGGCGAGGCTCCTGTGGGGCGGGCCTGAGTGGAGCAGAAGGACAGCCGTGCCTGTGGACACAGCGGCCCAGGTCAGGGTCTCAGGGCAGCAGGACTTTAGTTTGGGAGGCAGAACCCGATCCTGCATCCGTGGGCCACTGGGACCCGAGGTTTGGGCTGCAGGGGCAGCGACTATTCTCGTTGTGAAGATAAGAGGGCGTGGGGCTTGCCTGGGGCCCACTGGCTGAGTCTGCACCCCGGCTCGGGGGCCCAGGTTGGATACCTGGTCAGGGAACCGGATCCTGCATCCGTGGGCCACTGGGACCCGAGGTTTGGGCTGCAGGGGCAGCGACTATTCTCGTTGTGAAGATAAGAGGGCGTGGGGCTTGCCTGGGGCCCACTGGCTGAGTCTGCACCCCGGCTCGGGGGCCCAGGTTGGATACCTGGTCAGGGAACCGGATCCTGCATCCGTGGGCCACTGGGACCCGAGGTTTGGGCTGCAGGGGCAGCGACTATTCTCGTTGTGAAGATAAGAGGGCGTGGGGCTTGCCTGGGGCCCACTGGCTGAGTCTGCACCCCGGCTCGGGGGCCCAGGTTGGATACCTGGTCAGGGAACCGGATCCTGCATCCGTGGGCCACTGGGACCCGAGGTTTGGGCTGCAGGGGCAGCGACTATTCTCGTTGTGAAGATAAGAGGGCGTGGGGCTTGCCTGGGGCCCACTGGCTGAGTCTGCACCCCGGCTCGGGGGCCCAGGTTGGATACCTGGTCAGGGAACCGGATCCTGCATCCGTGGGCCACTGGGACCCGAGGTTTGGGCTGCAGGGGCAGCGACTATTCTCGTTGTGAAGATAAGAGGGCGTGGGGCTTGCCTGGGGCCCACTGGCTGAGTCTGCACCCCGGCTCGGGGGCCCAGGTTGGATACCTGGTCAGGGAACCGGATCCTGCATCCGTGGGCCACTGGGACCCGAGGTTTGGGCTGCAGGGGCAGCGACTATTCTCGTTGTGAAGATAAGAGGGCGTGGGGCTTGCCTGGGGCCCACTGGCTGAGTCTGCACCCCGGCTTGGGGGCCCAGGTTCGATACCTGGTCAGGGAACCGGATCCTGCATCTGTGGGCCACTGGGACCCGAGGTTTGGGCTGCAGGGGCAGCGACTGTTCTCGTTGTGAAGATAAGAGGGCGTGGGGCTTGCCTGGGGTCCACTGGCTGAGTCTGCGTCCCGGCTCGAGGGGCCCAGGTTCGATCCCTGGTCAGGGAACTGGACCCTGCATGACACACTGAAGATCATCGAGTGCGGACAAATGAAAAATGAAGAGGTGAATATTAAGAAGAAAAGAGAACATGTTTGGGGGAAACACGGGCCCAGATGAGAAGCTGGGGAGGGCAGTGTGAATAAATGGGGTGGGGGTCCCACTGATGAGATCCAGAAAGGAAAGGGCCCAGCATGTGAGGAAATATCGGGCACATTTGTCCCCCCCTCCCCCGCCCCAGTCCCTTCAGCCCTCGGTTTCTGCCATCTCCACACCCGCCCTTCCCACTCTACGAATAATTGTCAGGCTTTGTTCTTTGCCTTTATTCCCCAGCTGTTGCCATATTTCTGAACTGAATAAAGCCTTTCTTTTGAAATCCACAAAAGAAATTGATTGAAACTTGTGTATTTTTGATGAGAGGCTTGATTTCATTAGGAAAAAAAAGATACTCCCTGGAGAAAGAAAGAGTGTGGAGTTCGTCTAACAGTCCGTTATCTTCACGTGGAGAGAGGGGGCTTCGAGCCCCCTCTTGCCTTGTCCCGGGGAGGGGAGGCTAGGCGTGCTCAGCCCACAGGATCTGAGAAGCAGCCCACGCCCTCCTCTCCCCACAGGAAACAGCATTCCCCACCTGGGCAGCAGTGGATGGATTGCTTAGGAAGGCCGGACCACCAAGGAATGGCGTCTGCTCTTGGCTGCCGAGAAGAGTGAGTGCGTGTGCTGGGTGCTATCAGGGCCAACGCCATCCTGAGAGGCCTGGAGGGGGTCTCGAGGGCCCACTGGGGAGGGGAGGGGGAGAGGG
>SJYG01000869.1:569430-599469 GCA_006410535.1 Litocranius walleri
GGTAGTTTGAGCATTCTTTGGCATTGCCTTTCTTTGGAATTGGAATGAAAATGACCTTTTCCAGTCCTGTGGCCACTGCTGAGTTTTCCAAATTTTCTGGCATATTGAGTGCAGCGCTTTCACAGCATCATCTTTCAGGATTTGAAATAGCTCCACTGGAATTCCATCACCTCCACTAGCTTTGTTCGTAGTGATGCTTTCTAAGGCCCGCTTGACTTCACATTCCAGGACGTCTGGCTCTAGATTAGTGATCACATCATCATGACTATCTGGGTCGTGAAGATCTTTTTTTGTACAGTTCTTCTGTGTATTCTTGCCATCTCTTCTTAATATCTTCTGCTTCTGTTAGGTCCAGACCATTTCTGTCCTTTATCGAGCCCATCTTTGCATGAAATGTTCCCTTGGTATCTCTAATTTTCTTGAAGAGATCTCTAGGCTTTCCCATTCTGTTCTTTTCCTCTACTTCTTTGCATTGATCACTGAGGAAGGCTTTCTTATCTCTGCTTGCTATTCTCTGGACTCTGCATTCAGATGCTTATATCTTTCCTTTTCTCCTTTGCTTTTCGCCTCTCTTCTTTTCATAGCTATTTGTAAGGCTTCCTCAGGCAGCCATTTTGCTTTTTTGCATTTCTTTTCCATGGGGATGGTCTTGATCCCTGTCTCCCGTACAATGTCACGAACCTCATTCCATAGTTCGTCAGGCACTCTGTCTGTCAGAAATTACACATCCTGTATTTCACGCCCAGGTGGCAGCTCAGTCTCCTGAGGTCGTGGCTGGAGCTCTCGGCACCAGCCTGAAGGAATTCCAAGGCACACTCAGCTGTGTCTGTAAGCTTCCAAACGGCTCTTTCCGAATGGTCGCCCCTGTGTCTGGGATTCTGGTCATGGGCTGCTGTTGCTATTTCTTTAAAGTGTGGTGAAGGTGGCTCAGCAGTAAAGAATCCACCTGTCCGTGCAGGTGACGCGGGTTCCATCCCTGGGCTGGGAAGACCCCCTGGAGAAGGAAATGGCAGCCCACCCCAGGATTCTTGCCTGGAGAGTCCCATGGACAGAGGAGCCTGGCTATAGTCCCTAAGGTCGCAGAGTCAGAAACGACTCGGTGACTAAACAACAACAAAATACTCATAACATGAACTTTACCCTCAGAAATTTGTAACTTCAGTGGCATTAAGCAATGCCCAGCGTCGCACAGCCACCACCACTGTCCAGCTCCAGAACTCGTCCCCACTCCAGATGAAAACGTTGCGGTTGTTAAGAAGCACTCCACATTCACACTGCTAAATATAAAACCAGTAAACCCCAAGGACCTCACGCATAGTGTAGGGAACTCTACCCAATGTCTTGAAATAACCTATCCTGGAAAAGAATCTGAGAAAGAATAGATATGTGTGTATAACCAAATCACTTTGCTGTGCACTTGAAACTAACCCAGCATTGTAAAGCAGCTATACTTCAACAGCAGCAAAAAAGCGCTTCCGTCCCCTCCTCGTAGCAGCCGCAGCCGGCCAGCACCGACCCGCGCAACGTCTGTGCAGACGCGCCTCTCCTGGCCACGCCCTGTGAATGGGGCGCGCGCTGCGGCCTGCGTGCCTGGCCTCTTCCGCTCAGCCGCCTACGGCAAGGCCCTCCTGCTGCAGCGTGCCCTTCCTTTTTACGGCTGAGTGATCGTCCGCTGCGCAGAGAGAGCACAGTTTGTTTATGGGCAGTTGCTGCTTTAAATTTCATCTACCCAGATGCAAAGCTTGGCCTCTTTCTGCATTTCCAAACAACCCTACTCACAGTCTCCTCATGGGATTCTAAGGCCGGGTCACAGCATTTGGTGAAAGTTAAACCATGCACAGTAGATAAAGTGACCAAAGGCACCCAGCAATTAGTGCTCAACAGCATGTTATTAATATTATCGTCATGATAATACAAACCCCTCTAACCTCTTTCCTGTTGTATCCAGCCATTTGTTTTACAAAATACCTTAAATGCAATCAGGGCTTCACAGCAGCACAGAGAAGATGCCTGGGTCAGGTACTTGCAGGGATGTGTAGAACGCATACCCCAGAGGCTCCAACCTGGGTGCCAGGAGGCCGTGGGGCCTCTACTATAGAGCCCCAGCCAGGAGCTCCGGAGCTGAATCTGCTGAAAGCAGTCTCCGGCACTCAGTGGCCACTCACTCTCCCGAACATGTAGGCGTGGCTGATTCTCAAATGTGTGTAGTTGTTGGAATGAACAAAAGGTTCAGTTCAGTTCAGTTCAGTCCTCAGTCATGTCTGACTCTTGTGACCCCATGGACTGAAGCACACCAGACCTCCCTGTCCATCACCAGATCTTGGAGTTCAGTCAAACTCATGTCCACTGAGTTGGTGATGCCATCCAGCCATCTCATCCTCTGTCATCCCCTTTTCCTCCTGTCTTCAATTTCTCCCGGCATAAGAGTCTTTTCAGGTAGCCAAAGTATTGGAGTTTCAGCTTCAGCATCAGTCTTTCCAATGGATATTCAGGACTGATTTCCTTTAGGATGGACTGGTTGGATCTCCTTGCAGTCCAGGGGATTCTCAAGAGTTTTCTCCAGCACCACAGTTCAAAAGCATCAGTTCTTTGGTGCTCAGCTTTCTTTATAGTCCAACTCTCACATCCATACATGACCACAGGAAAAACCATAGCTTTGACTAGACAGACATTTGTTGGGAAAGTAATGTCTCTGCTTTTTAATATGATGTCTAGGTTGGTCACAACTTTTCTTCCAAGGAGCAAGTGTCTTAATTTCGTGGCCACAATCACCGTCTGCAGGGATTTTGGAGCCCCCCCCGGAAATAAAGTCTGCCACTGTTTTCATCGCTTCCTTATCGATTTGCCATGACGTGACGGGACTGGATGCCTTGATCTTAGTTTTCTGGATGTTGCGTTTTAAGCCAACTTTTTCATTCTGCTCTTTCACTCTCATCAAGAGGCGGAACAAAAGGTAGGTCATGCAAAAGCCTTTTCTCATCCTGTGTCTTGACCTAACGATGCTCAGCACGTCACTCACTTCATGCGGCAGTGTCCATAGTGGAGAAGATTAGAAACCACCAACAGCTCTCATCTCGGTATGGAAATCGAACCATTGACAAGTGTTTGCTGAAGTCACCCAGTGAGTCTGGCGCTACCCTAAGCACCACGATGGGGGAGTAGGGATGTGAACGCACAGAGGGCAGTTTCTGTCGCTGGGAAACTCCTGGGTCCGGGAAGACTAGGCCTGTGGGCCAGTGTGATCGTGACGAGTGTGTCCACACCAGGGCTCCCCTGCGGGCCAGTGGTTGAGCCTGCTTTGCAGTGTACGGGACATTGGTTCGATCCCTGGTCCTGGAAGATCCCACATGCATGGAGCAGCTAAGCACGTGTGCCAGGACTCCTGAGCCTGGGCGCTGCAGCAGGAGACCCCCCACTGCAGCTGGAGCGGCTCTCGCCACAGCCAGAGAGAGCCCTCGGGCAGCAGCAAGACCCCACTGCAGCCAAAACTGCCTAAATAATTAAATACAAGTATTTCTAAAAATGTGTCCACGTGAAATTGATCATTAAATTAGTCGTATGGATAAGAAATGAAATCAGTGTGGACAGACGTCCTCAGAAAAGCTTCAAGGAAGAGTCTGTCTCGAAGGATAGCAAGTTAGACAGGGGCAGGGCACTCCAGACAGGTGGAGGCAGGAATGGGTGAGGACAGCAGGGTGGCGGCTCTCCCTGCCTGGCAGCCAGGGTGCAGGTCTCCCGCGTGCCGCGTGGCAGTTTCCCGGTTGAGCCACAGGGGAAGCCCTTAGCCTGGGAGACATGGTAGTCGATCAGAGGACAGTGCACCGGAGTTGCAAGGGTGCCTAATGGGGCCAAAGCCACTCAATTTGTTGGGAAAGTAATGTCTCTGCTTTTTAATATGATGTCTAGGTTGGTCACAACTTTTCTTCCAAGGAGCAAGTGTCTTAATTTCGTGGCCACAATCACCGTCTGCAGGGATTTTGGAGCCCCCCCCGGAAATAAAGTCTGCCACTGTTTTCATCGCTTCCTTATCGATTTGCCATGACGTGACGGGACTGGATGCCTTGATCTTAGTTTTCTGGATGTTGCGTTTTAAGCCAACTTTTTCATTCTGCTCTTTCACTCTCATCAAGAGGCGGAACAAAAGGTAGGTCATGCAAAAGCCTTTTCTCATCCTGTGTCTTGACCTAACGATGCTCAGCACGTCACTCACTTCATGCGGCAGTGTCCATAGTGGAGAAGATTAGAAACCACCAACAGCTCTCATCTCGGTATGGAAATCGAACCATTGACAAGTGTTTGCTGAAGTCACCCAGTGAGTCTGGCGCTACCCTAAGCACCACGATGGGGGAGTAGGGATGTGAACGCACAGAGGGCAGTTTCTGTCGCTGGGAAACTCCTGGGTCCGGGAAGACTAGGCCTGTGGGCCAGTGTGATCGTGACGAGTGTGTCCACACCAGGGCTCCCCTGCGGGCCAGTGGTTGAGCCTGCTTTGCAGTGTACGGGACATTGGTTCGATCCCTGGTCCTGGAAGATCCCACATGCATGGAGCAGCTAAGCACGTGTGCCAGGACTCCTGAGCCTGGGCGCTGCAGCAGGAGACCCCCCACTGCAGCTGGAGCGGCTCTCGCCACAGCCAGAGAGAGCCCTCGGGCAGCAGCAAGACCCCACTGCAGCCAAAACTGCCTAAATAATTAAATACAAGTATTTCTAAAAATGTGTCCACGTGAAATTGATCATTAAATTAGTCGTATGGATAAGAAATGAAATCAGTGTGGACAGACGTCCTCAGAAAAGCTTCAAGGAAGAGTCTGTCTCGAAGGATAGCAAGTTAGACAGGGGCAGGGCACTCCAGACAGGTGGAGGCAGGAATGGGTGAGGACAGCAGGGTGGCGGCTCTCCCTGCCTGGCAGCCAGGGTGCAGGTCTCCCGCGTGCCGCGTGGCAGTTTCCCGGTTGAGCCACAGGGGAAGCCCTTAGCCTGGGAGACATGGTAGTCGATCAGAGGACAGTGCACCGGAGTTGCAAGGGTGCCTAATGGGGCCAAAGCCACTCGAGCTTCAGAGCAGAAGAGGGTTGAGTGAAAGCTGTGTCCCAGGAAACTCAGCCTGGCTGAGGCCAGAGAGCCTGGAGCCCGGGGACCCGAGGGCGTTTATTCCACACTGCAGCCACTACAGGGACCCCACCAAGGATGGAACAGCGGTCTAAACTGAGAGTGATCTCTCACGACAGAAGATGGATGTCTTTATCTTCTGCCCTGGAAACGCAAATCTGAATTGTCCAGGCAGGCTGTGGACCTTTGCCAAGTTGCCAGAACTTTTTGCATGATTTCCAGGTTTAGGAAAAGGCCTCTTCCCTCTGGAAATGGACAAGTGGACTGGAAATTTACCAGGCCGGTTAGCAGATGTCTTCCCACGCTCAGTACTCCTTAAAGCAAAAGCCCTTTGTGTGGTGAATCCACACGGGCCCCACCCTCCTCCCAGGCTTGTTGAGGGCAAAGAAGGCTAAGATGCTGGCTTGCTTAGCAAAGCCAGAGTCACTGGCGTAATTACACCAGAGGGTGCAGCCACCGGGCTCACCTGGACCAGTGCCTGACAGCTCACCCTCCGTGACCCCGGAGGACGGGTGCACACCCCCAGCGCACACTTCCTGGGATTCTGGTGACAACAGCCTGGCTCCATCAGAAGGGCATGGGCACCTCCCGGGATCTCCCTCATGCCCACTGTCCCCGAGGGCTGACCTGGGCAATTCCCCAGTGACAGCAGACGTGGTCTCGGTGCTGAGTCACGCAGCCCAGCACCCGTGGACTCTCTGCAGTCAACAACCTTGCCAGTGGCCCCCTGTCTCCTAATTAGGACGGACCTCCCCCAAAGCCGCCCGACCGTCAGGACCTCCTCACCACCCTCGGCTCAGAAGAGAAGTCAGAGCTGATGGTCCAAGGAAGCTGGGAGGCAAGGTTTCAGAAAGGCGAGGCAGGTGCTGGCTCAGGAGACGGCGGCACCTGAGGCGGAGGGCCAGGGCTTGGGGAGGACAGTGCCATCTCTGCCGGCTCCTGCCCTCAGCATCTGCAGTCATGGGAACCGGGGTCCAGAAGGAGTGAGTGGACCCACGGCTCGGGCAGAGCCAGTCTAGGTCCCGATCTGCAAGGCCCCCTACCCCCACAGGTGATTTCAGAAGGCGCTGGACGTAGAGCTTCTCTCTCCAGGCTGAGTGAGCACGGTGCGCAGCGGAGAGGGAGGAAGAGCCTCTGGGGTCCCCATCTCCACGCCCCCCCTGCACCCCCGAGGGGACTCCTGGCTTCATGCAGAGTCCCCGGGTTACATCTGTCGTCCTCCTCAGTTCCCACGGTGGGGTGTCATTCACTGGGGGGGCAACCCTGGAGATGAGGGGTTTGGAGGGCAGGGGTCCCAGAGTGCACATGGCTTTGGATGAGGAGCCCCCGCCTGGGTGTGTGCCCACATGTGCATGTCTGTATTCATGGGGCTGGGCTCTGGGGGCTGAGGTCCACTGTGACCACGGGGACCCTGCGGAGCCGGCCTGCCCCCTACCCCTGGAAGCCCTCCCCTGCGCGCTGGAGAGGCGGTCTGCCTCGGAGGGGCCCTGCCCCAAGTGCCCACGTGCCCGAGGCGCTGCCTGCTGGCCACAGCGGCCACGAGCCCCTGGCGCTCCAGCTCCCTGGTTTTCTGTGGAGCGGCAGAGTCACTGCGGCTCCCAGGGACCCACCAGGCACTGGGGTCGTGGGCTTGTTGTGGAAGGAGACGCCTCCGAAGGGAAGAAATGCCCCCTAAGAGCAGTGGGCTGGGGGCTCAGAAGGAGACCAGACCGTCATTTTATGAAGTGCATGCCCACCCCACGGGGTCGCAAAGAGTCGGCCACGACTGAGCTGAACCGAACCCCACCCCAGTTGGTCGGAACACAGTGCCCAGTCTGTGCTTCTGCACGTCCGTAGCTCTCCTGCTGTGAGCTCCTCGTGGGCAGGGCCTGCCTTCTGCTCTGCTGGAGCCCTTGAGCTGGCACCAGCACTCGGCTCGCGCGCAGAGCTCTCGGGTCGTTACTAGCAGCTCCCGGCGGGGCCTGGCCTCCCTGGCTTCCCGCTCACCATCTCCTCCCAGGCCCCTTGTTTGCTCAGCCCCTCCTCGTCCTGGGAAGCCGCTCGGCGGTTGCCTCTACCCAGGTCGCCCCCTTGGAGCACCGGGCTGGGCCAGAGGCTCCGCCCGAGCTGGCAGGAGGCACGGGCCTCACTGCAGGCACAGGCCCCCCCACACCGGGCAGGGGCATCTGCAGGCCAGCGCAGGTCAATAAGCACCTTCTGAATGGATGAAGATGATTTTGTAAGCAAGGTTCCAGGCACAGATCAGATGAATGAGACACTGACCAAGTCCCCTGAACTTCTTTGGGGACTCAGGTAACAAGACCAGCTTGCATCGACACCGTTGCAGACTGCTGGAGCCCCTCAGCGCCTCTGACTTTCAAAGGTGGCTCCAGGACCTGCAGCCCCCTCTTGGTATGGCCCTGCGCTGGGCCCTGGGACCAACCCTGCCCCCCGTCACGGGAAGTTCAAGGGAGCCTAGGTTCATGACTTGTTTAAAAACTGTTTACTGAGGGGGTATCCTGGTGACCCAGTGGTTAAAAACCCACTTTGCAGTGCGGGGGACGTGGGTTCAGTCCCTGGTTGGGGAACTAAGCTCTCACAGGCCCCGGAGAACGGAGCCCAGGTGCTGCAGCCCCCAGCCTGTGCTGCGCCGCTGGGGCGTCCTCACGGCGCACCGAGGCCCCGCGCGGCAGCTGACATCCAGCGCAGCCAAGCAGAGGCTGCCAGACGCCACTGAGCTCCACAAACTGAACGTTTGTGCCCTGCCTCACCCTGGGGAATGACCAGGAGGGTGGGCCCCGATTGGATGGGATTAGCGTCCTCACAAGAAGGGAGCTTTCCGCCTCTCTCTCCAGCGTGTGGATCAACAGCAGAAAGTGGCCCCTGTGCACCAGGAGGAGAGCCCCACCCAACCCCAGACCTGCTGGCTCGCTGGTCTCAGACTTCCAGCTCCAGCACGGCGAGAAAATAAACGTCTGGCAGGTGAGCTCCCAGTTCCCCAGCCGAGGACAGAGCCAGTGGCCCCTGCACTGGAAGGAATCACGGGCTCGGAGCCAGCCCCGGGAGCGCCAGGGGCCCCCGGAGAGAAATGTCTATTGTTTAAGCCAGCTCGTGTGGCCTCTGCGGCAGGCAACAGCCTGGGTTTAATGGGACTCAGTGCCTTGCCCTCAGGCGCCCCACAGTCTGATGGGAATCTGAACCAGTGCCAAGTAACGACCCGCCAGAGCTGTGGACACGCTCCATGGGGCTTTAGGGGTGGGCACTTGGCTCTGTGCAGAAGAGGAGAAGGGTGGGCAGGCATCGCAGGAGCGGCCTTTGACCTGGCCCGTGGAGAGGACTGGGAGGTCGGGAAGGCGCGTCCACGTGGGGAGACACAGAGGAGGGGGAGACACAGAGGAGGGCGATCCGCGGCCCGCCTGGAAAAAAGATCAACTCACGCCTCTCTCAACTTTCAAAGGTTGCACCCTCACCTCCTCGATAAACACCATCTCAGGCCCTCCCTACATAGTACTTGACGGGAAAAATGAAGTATTCTGAGTACGGGACAGAGCAAAGCTGGTGGGAAACCACCAGCTTTGCTCTCAGCCTGAGCTTCCCCACTCTCACCCCCAGTTCCAAGCAGCTCCGGGGGCACGCCTTCTCTTCCACCACACCGGAAGCCGGCCCGAGGACTCGCAGGGAGAATGAAGGTGGGTCATAACGGGGGAGCGGCAGGGTGCGGCGCGGGAGGGACCCTTGGCAGCAGACAGCCGCGGGGATCCTGCAGGCGTCTCAGGAGCTGAACGCTGGGGCCGCGGCGAGGGAGGGCGGACAGGCAGAGGTGGTTGCAGCCGGGGATGAAGCGAGGGCGGCGGGCTCGGCCCTGAGGGGTGAGGCCGCAGGGCTCGGTGCTCGTCCAGCACATGTCTTCAGCTCCCCGTGTACCTGTGCGGCAGACCACAAGCCTGCGTGTGGTGAAGGTGTGAATGTGCTCGGGGTGGCCCACGAAGGAGGCCCTCTCCCCTGTCCTGCTCCTCACATGGAGGTTTGGTCGAAAGCGGGGACGGGACATGCAAGGCCTGCAGATCTTTTCAAATAAGCACAACCCATCCCTCCAACCGATCCACTGAAGGCCTGTGCTGGGGACAGAGAAGCCTATACCGAACACGAACTTCCCTCAGAAATAAAAAGCATAGGAGAAAAACACCAGGAGAAACGACTGCACACTAGTAGCAGAGGCCACCCCTGGACGGCTGGATACACGCCTGTTCCCCCCATCTCCTTATTAATTCTCTGCATTCGCTAGTTCTTCAGAGAACACGCTTTACTTTGAAGACCAAAAACCAAAAGCCCCAAAGGCTGAAACCTCAGAACTCCACTGTGGCCCAGTTCTTGCTTATCCGGGGCTGTCACACCCTCCAGGGGTAGGTGACCTCCTTTCCTAACAACTGCTACTCGAATCCTAGCTGTTGAGGTCAATCTAGTGTTTTCAGAAAGAGGCATCTGTTTCTTGGCAGAAAGGCAGACTGCCCAGTTCAGGGAGTGAATGGGTGAAAAGGATTGTCAGAGAACAGGACTCGGAGGAAGAGACGCACGGGGCTGGTAGGGGGGCTGGTGGGAGACAAGGCAAGCTGTTTCATTCTCCCCACTGCGGCCTCACCATAAAAAGCCAGGCTCTAAAACACTTGTTTTCATGTTCAGGATAAAAGCAGACAGCCAAGTCCCTTGAAAGTAAATGTAGGTCAGCATTATGAAATTCAGTTTTCAAGGGGACTGAATTTAATTGCTCATTAGCATATCCTTAAAGTAGCTTTTATTGACATTGATATTACCTTTAAAATTAATTAACACAAAATAGCTCCGTGTTTCAAGGCTCCTCAGTGTTTAGTGTAACCAGAAAGGCACTAGAAACAGGCTCTGTTTGGCAGGATGTTATGAAAAAGAAATTTATTTCACTCTGCCATCCATAATTTCCCAGCTCCGGGGGCCGCCCTGGCCCTGTGGCCCAGAGCGGGACCCCTCCCCGCCTGCAGCCTGGCTGGCTCTGGGCGTCTGCAAAGCCTCGGGCCGCTCTGCTTCTCCCTCAGCGCCGCCTCTCCCTGGACTGCCTCCTCCATCCCTTGCCCCCTCATCTTCCAGTCTCAACCCAAGTGTCACCCTCCCCACCCCTCCCAGTGCAGGGGAGTGCATCAGGGTCTAGACCTAAAAAGGCTGAGCGCCGAAGGACTGATGCTTTCAAACTGCGTGCTGGAGAAGACTCTTGAGAGTCCCTTGGACAGCAAGGAGATCAAACCAGTCCATCCTAAAGGGCACCAACCCTGAATATTCATTGGAAGGACTGATGCCAAAGCTCCAATACTTTGGCACCGAAGAGCTGACTCATTGGAAAAGCCTCTGATGCTGGGAAAGATTGAAGGCAGGAGGAGAAGGGGACGACAGAGGATGAGATGGTTGGGTGGCATCATCGACTTGATGGACATGAGTCTGAGTAAACTCTGGGAGTTGGTGATGGACAGGGAGGCCTGGCGTGCCTCCCTGCATCCAAGGGGTCGCAAAGAGTCAGACACGACTGAGGGACTAAGCACAGCACAGCAGTCACTCTTCTATCCAACTGGACTGCCAGTCTTCCTTGGACATTTTCTGGTTTCTCCTGAAAGGTCTTATGGAAAGTAGAACAAGCAGGAATCAGGAAGATCAGGTTCAAACGTGGATCCCTTCACTTCACGGTTGTGTGCTTTTGGGCAACTGATTTACTCTCTCTGGCTAAATTTCCCTAGCTGGATGTAAACTGGTCTTCAAGTCTCAACATGCTATGGGCAGAGACGGAGTCACCAGTTTCCCTAGTGTTCGTCCCTACCTTCTCAAATAGGGCCCTTGTTGTTGCTGTTCCATCACTAAGTTGTATCTGACTCTTTGCCACACCATGGATGCACACCAGGCCTCCCTGTCCATCAGCAACTCCCAGAGTTTACCCAAACTCGTGTCCACTGAGTCGGTGATGCCATCCAGCCATCTCATCCTCTGCCGTCCCCTTGTCCTCCTGTCTTCAATCTTTCCCAGCATCAGGGTCTTTTCCAGTGAGTTGGCTCTTTGCATCAGGCGGCCAAAGCATTTCCTATCAAAGCTTCCCTCAGCAGCTTCTGGGGTCATGCTGTCCTCCGCCATCGTCTAGCCAGGCACCATGGCCTCTCACTGATGCCCTGGGTCTAGATCCTACCCGTGATCAGAGCGGTTTGCTCAGTCGTCTGGATGACTTGGGAGGGAGATCGCCTTGTCCCGTCCACAGTTCACTGTTAGCGGAGCGCCAAAGCCGTCCACGTGTGGCCCCATACGGAAGAGCGTTTCTGGTAAAACGAATCCTCTCGCCTCCACCCTGTAGAGTTCAGAGAGGACATCACTGGGGGCTGAGCCAGAAAATGCCTCAAGGCTCCTGCCAGGAGACCAGCGTCAGAACTGCTCAGCTTCTCGGATGACCCTGACATTCTTATCAGGGAAATCTCTTTGTGCCTGGCTGGGCTGCTGCTTCTCCTGGGATCTGCACTCCCGAAGGCTCTTTAGCTGGCCTGAAAACAGCCCTCTGTTGAGACGATCCAGCCCATTAAATCTGATTTGCGGTAAGACTGCCTCCCTCCTCTGGCCCCACGACAAGTCGCAGGGTCAATGACTCAACTCAACTTTCGTTTGCATTAAAGGGCATCTTAAACTCAAGTTCACAGAACTTGGCTTCCACTGACACACAGAGCTGAGTTCCTCCTGGATTTCTTTCCACGGTGACCTGGTTCTTCTCACTCAAGATGACAATCGTGAACGGGGACAACATCCCCACATGTAGCCTTCTCGGAAAACATGCACCAGTGGCTTCTGGGATTTTCCCAAGTGCAGGTATGCGAGGGTTAGGCAGTGTCTGCGGCGTCCACTCCCCGTCGAAGGGGCAGCTGTGTCTGCGCTGTGAACAGCCGGCCCTGCACAGCTGTGCCGCAAGGTTCAAAGTCATGCTCGCATCTGGCTTTGCCCTGGGAGAAGGGGGTCCGCCCTCGGTCCAGGTTAGTAACCCCACATCTGTGCCGTTACCTTTCCCCATGTGAATCACTCTGCAAAGACGCTCATAATCGCTGCACAATCCTATCATAAAACACGATTTATTCAACCATTCTATGTTAAGCGAATACGTCATTTTCAAAGGGTTTGCTCTTATAAAAACTGCTTCTATCGTATTTGCACAGGAACCTTTGAACCATTCACTGTGAAATGTACACAGGAATCAGGAAACAGTGACGAAGCCGACCCTGCCTGGGGAGGAGGCCGTAACCCTCAACCGAAAGAAACTTAGAGGCCCCTGCTCTTCTGGCAGCTCCGCTGAATTAGAACTCGGTGTAAGCTCAACGCCACAGCTCTCCATTAGCTTCCCAAAAGATCAAATGGCCTAAAGGGGGTTTTTCTAACCAGCACATAAATGGAGTTCCTGAAAACTAACGAGCGTCCATGTCTTCTGGAATTGTTTCCTCAGGTCATCCTGGGAGGATGACGGAGTCAGGATAGAGGAGTCATCGTCACATACCCAGGCTCACATCCTTTCTTAATATTCCTTGATATTTCAAGTGTTTTGTTATTTAAATATGTTTAATGAAACAAAATAAACTGTAATCCATTGCATCAGATGGAATGACATCAACCCCAAAACGACTGGCAGGCAATTTCACCACAGAGTAACCTTGGGATATTTCTAAGGCTCATTTCCGGTCCCCACCTGGTACCTACTTTTCAAATACATCCTTAATTTCCCCAGCAGAGGTGATAGTTTATTTGCAATTACAATGCCACACCCCTGCACATTACTTCACTTGGTTCTTGGAATAATACTATGAAGTGCAAACAACTATTTTTGTTATCTGTTTTATAGGGGCAGAACCTCTGGCTCAGCGATGTTAAATGGTTTCTGGGCCACGTCCCAGGCTCCAGGAAGGCCTCTGGCTGAGTCTGCCCCTTGTCACCAGTCCTCGGGGTTTGGGGACTTGCCTGCACCCAATGCCCGTATCAAGGGTTCACGGACCTTTCTGCTGTGCGGGTGGCTCTGTCATTCAAAGGGAGGAAGATTCCTTTGAGCAAAATGACTCGAGAGAAAAAAGGGAGAGAAAGTAGCTGGCTTGGGCTCTAAGAGAGGCCCTGGGGCTGTGAGCGTTGAGGAGTGAGAACTGCGGCTGGGCCAGCCCCCCAGCACCCGGGCCCGGGGAGGCCCAGCGCCCGCGTGCTCTGCGGCGGCCTCTGTGACCGGCGGGGCCCTGGCCGGCTTTCGCTTTCTGCTCCTTCCAGACGTTCCAGGTTTTCTCTCCAAGTGTGATGCCGATCACTGCAGCTGGTCTACAGTCACAGCTGAATTATTTGCCATTTTACCTCATTACCCAATAATACCTATTACTCAATAATCTGAATTCTGATGTTTCTTGGAAAATTGGAAGGTGACGCTAAGGCCTGGCGAGCATGCTTGTGTGGCAGCAACTGGCCGCGGCTGAGGAGTGACCGTCACCTTGAATGAGGTGTGGGTCCCCTCCGCCCCCCCTCCCCCAACTTTATTTCTCTAGCTTATGTTAAGCATTTGAGCTGGGAATCTTCGAAGAAACGAATATGCTCCTCAGATACTATAAGCACTTAAAGGGAACAGATCTATCGTGTCTGTTGACAAACAGGCCCAGGTTTCTCATCCTCTTTCTTCCTTTAAATACTTGCCTAGCTGCATGGGATCTTGCTTGCGGCCTGTGGGATCTAGTCTCCTGACCAGGGATGGAACCCAGGTCCCCCGCGTGGGGAGCTCGGAGTCTTAGCCGCTGGACCGCCAGGGATGTTCCTCTCTTCCTTCCCTATTGACCCTAACCACACAGCTGCTGGGATGCTGTTGTGAGTGCAAGGCCTCGGCTTTGGAATTCCAGGGAGGGTCTGAGTCCAGCTCTGCATTCATTGGCTCTGTGACACCAGGGAAGAAAAAGTCAGAGTCTGGATGCGTGCAACAAACCACAGGAGCACAGGGGGCTTGGGCTGCAGTCTGGAGAGCACAGAGGGGCGCAGGGGGGAGGCTGGCCTTCCAGCCCGGATGTCCATGAAGTTCCGATGCGGCACCGCAGAGGGCAGAGGGTGTGAGAACAGGGTGGCTAACTGCGAGTCTGCATGTGGAACACGCTCCTACCCATCTCACCCCACCCTTCAGGTGAGGTCTCTAGCACACCCAGAAAAGTAGTCAGACTCCACTCTCAAAAAAAAAAGAAAAGGACCTCCCTGGTGGTCCAGTGGTTGGGAATCTGCCCACTAAAGCAGGGAACGCAGGTTCGATCCCTGGTCCGGGAAGATCCCACAGGTTGAGGGCAATGAACTGCAGCAGGACCACGGGGCCTGCGCTCGGGAGCCATGCCCTGCAAGAGCAGCCGGCGCTGTAGCAGAGACCCAGCACAGCCTTAAACAAGCCAGAACCAGCAGCAGCAGAAAGTGTCCACAGGGCGGGGACTCAGCGCAGCCCAGCCTCAGGGCTCCCAGGCACTGAAGCCTTCCTTCCATCAATCAGCCCACGCACACAGAACTCCCAGCCATTTTTCTGGCTTCATTTTTAATTAGAGACGGACAGTGAAGAGTCTCTGGGCATTTCAAGAGAAGACTCACAGTAAAAGAGAGAGACTAAAGTAAACGGGGAAAAAAAAGAAGCCCCAGGCCTGGAGGAAACAGTGATTTTGAGGAAGAGAACCCAAAGTAAAAGCAAACTAAATGAGAACGATCCAATTAATTTATTCAGAAAGACTCAAGAAGCGATTCCATCCATAAAGAAGAATAGGGTGTCTGCCAAGCACACAAGATACGCTCTTCTAAGGTAAAAACGCCTCAGTTATAAAAGGATCAACAAAAAATTACGGGACTCTGCCTGAAAGTAGAACCAAAAAGCAAAGAAGTTTTTAAAAAGTAGAAAATAAGATGTAGAAAACAGAGAAGTTTTAACATTCAATTAATAGTAGACATAGAAAGAGGGAGGAAGAAGTATCAGTGGAGAGGATGGTGTCAGAGAAATCCCTTGAGAGCTGTGCAGCACTGAGGGTCACACTGCTCCAGACAGTGCGTCCACTGAGGGGTAAACGCAGAGTTTGAAAAAAAAGACCCACCCAGTCACATAATCTGATTTTAAATACCAAAGAAAAAGAAAACAATTAAAAAAACTTGCAATTAAAAAAAAAGTAATTGATAGCTACTGCTAAGTCACTTCAGTCGTGTCCGACTCTGTATGACCCCATAGATGGCAGCCCACCAGGCTCCCCCGTCCCTGGGATTCTCCAGGCAAGAACACTGGAGTGGGCTGCCATTTCCTTCTCCAGCGCATGAAAGTGAAAAGTGAAAGGGAAGTTGCTCAGTCGTGTCCGACTCTTAGCGACTCCATGGACTGCAGCCCACCAGGCTCCTCCGTCCATGGGATTTTCCAGGCAAGAGTGCTGGAGTGGGGTGCCATTGCCTTCTCCAGAAAATGACCTAAATCTGTATTTATCATAAGAAAAAAATTAATATATGAAACCAATCACAGTGACGCAAGCATATTATTTACAGCTATCAAGATAACCCCAGAAGAATTATCTAAAAGAGCTAAGATGATTGTTTCCGAGGGATGGAACTGGGAGAAAAAGATTGGGTGGGGCGGGGTATTTTCTAATTCCTGTCTACCTGGCCTCCCACCACACTGCTTTCCTATCCACTACCCTGTGTGTTCCTAACCCCTCCCCTTCACCTCCAGCTTCCTGGCCTAGACTTGTCTATTTATCCATGTAAAACCAAATTTTTGTTTGTTGTTTTCAAGTCAACTGGTGCAAAAGGCATAATCTGATCCAATGCCTCCACAAACATCTGATCCCAAACTGGAGTCTTCCGGCCATCGTACAAAACGGCCCATCTCTCACAGCTCACGTGGGGCTCCCAGAGGTCCTCTGAGCTCTGCAGATTGCAAAGGAAGGCCCCGCATCAGAGTGAGCACGGCATGGGGACGGATGGGGCTGAGGAAGGGGACCCTGGCTCTGTATGTCTGGCGTGGAGAAAGACACACACTACTTTGATTTGTTTTGCTTTCTCCTTTTAACAGGAAGTATAGCTACTTTGGGTTCCCCAGGTGGCCCAGTGGCAGGGAATCCCTCTGCCAATGCAGGACATGCAGGTTCGATCCCTGCGTCGGGAAGATGCCCTGGAGGAGGAAATGGTGACCTGCTCCAGTGTTCTTGTGCGGAAAATTCCATGGACAGAGGAGCCTGGCGGGCTACAGTCCACGGGGTCACAAACAGTCAGATTTGACTGAGCGTGCACACAGACACACACGTAGCTGCTTTACAGTGTTGTGTTGGTTTCGGCTGTACAGTGACCTGAATCAGCTGTAAGTGTATGCATATACACCCCCTTGCTCTTGGCCCTGTCTCCCACCCGCACGCCCGATTCCATCCACCCAGGCCACCGCTGAGCACCAGCGGGGGTCCCTGAAGGCTCCGAGCGATGTCCACACAAGGCACGCTGGTTTCTCTCTTGCGGGGTAACAAACAAGCCCAGGGCCACAGCAGGCACTCTCTCACGGTAAAATGACCTAAATCTGTATTTATCATAAGAAAAAAATTAATATATGAAACCAATCACAGTGACGCAAGCATATTATTTACAGCTATCAAGATAACCCCAGAAGAATTATCTAAAAGAGCTAAGATGATTGTTTCCGAGGGATGGAACTGGGAGAAAAAGATTGGGTGGGGCGGGGTATTTTCTAATTCCTGTCTACCTGGCCTCCCACCACACTGCTTTCCTATCCACTACCCTGTGTGTTCCTAACCCCTCCCCTTCACCTCCAGCTTCCTGGCCTAGACTTGTCTATTTATCCATGTAAAACCAAATTTTTGTTTGTTGTTTTCAAGTCAACTGGTGCAAAAGGCATAATCTGATCCAATGCCTCCACAAACATCTGATCCCAAACTGGAGTCTTCCGGCCATCGTACAAAACGGCCCATCTCTCACAGCTCACGTGGGGCTCCCAGAGGTCCTCTGAGCTCTGCAGATTGCAAAGGAAGGCCCCGCATCAGAGTGAGCACGGCATGGGGACGGATGGGGCTGAGGAAGGGGACCCTGGCTCTGTATGTCTGGCGTGGAGAAAGACACACACTACTTTGATTTGTTTTGCTTTCTCCTTTTAACAGGAAGTATAGCTACTTTGGGTTCCCCAGGTGGCCCAGTGGCAGGGAATCCCTCTGCCAATGCAGGACATGCAGGTTCGATCCCTGCGTCGGGAAGATGCCCTGGAGGAGGAAATGGTGACCTGCTCCAGTGTTCTTGTGCGGAAAATTCCATGGACAGAGGAGCCTGGCGGGCTACAGTCCACGGGGTCACAAACAGTCAGATTTGACTGAGCGTGCACACAGACACACACGTAGCTGCTTTACAGTGTTGTGTTGGTTTCGGCTGTACAGTGACCTGAATCAGCTGTAAGTGTATGCATATACACCCCCTTGCTCTTGGCCCTGTCTCCCACCCGCACGCCCGATTCCATCCACCCAGGCCACCGCTGAGCACCAGCGGGGGTCCCTGAAGGCTCCGAGCGATGTCCACACAAGGCACGCTGGTTTCTCTCTTGCGGGGTAACAAACAAGCCCAGGGCCACAGCAGGCACTCTCTCACGGTTCTGCAGGGCAGCACTCGCCAGATCACATGGGCTAGGGTCTCACAGGCTGGGATCAAGGTGCAGGCCAAGCTGGGCTTCTGCCTGGGCGCTCCGGCAAAACACCTGCTCCAGGGTTCATTCACGCCACAGGCGGAGCTCAGGTCCTTGCAGGCCTAGGGCCGAGGGCCTGCTTTTCTTAGTCGTGGTTGGCAAAGGTTGCTATCAGCTCTGGGAGGCTGACTCAAGGAAGGGCCTTTGCAGGTGCCCGTCTCCATCTTAAAGCCAGCATCAGGGTATCTATTGGCACTGAAGCCTTTCCATGCTTTGAATCTTGTCTCTTCCCCTACCAGCTAGAGAACACTCCCAGCATTTCCGTACTCACACCACTAGGTTAGGCCCACCCTGCTCATCTCCCAGAGGTAAAGCCGATTGCTTAGTAACCGTAATTACACTTGTGAAACCCTCTCTTGCCATGTAGCGTCCCCTAACCACAGGAGTCCCACCTGAGGACAAAGGCCACGGGGGCCATTTTACTGTTCCACCACACTACTCGGAGATTGGCTATTACTTTTATATGTTGTGTGTTTTCTAATAAAAATAATGCAAAAGTACAAAGAGGAAGTTTAAAAAAAAAAAAACATGCCCCAAATCTCACTTCCTAGAAACAGCCATCAACATTTGGAATACATTATCTCAACGGGCCTATGTGCTCAGAGATGGAGGAGAAAGAACAGCAGACAGCAGCAGGATTTTATTCTGCAAATTACTTTTAAGTAAAATGATGAAAATTAATTTTCTTAAAAAAAAAAAAACGAAATAAAATGGAAGGAATTGCTGAACTTTGGCTAAATGTTTCTGTACCACAAACATTCTTGAAGTATCCCCTTGAAAGATGATAAGAAACATTAATATAAGAATCACCAAGAAGTTGGAATCATGCTTGCTTAAAAAGCTACAGTTCACGCATTCCATTTTTTAGAGTGACTATTTCCTTGCCATTACAGATGAGTGAACTTACATACTTTTGAGTTCTCCTACTGCCTTTTGTCCAAACATCCACATTTTTGTTAGGTATATAGTTATTTTTACACTGTAAGAGTTTGGAAAATTTACGTTTTTCTCTTAGCCTTCAACCCCATAGCTGTTGAAACAACTCCACATTTAAAACCATTCAAAACTCATCTTCAGCAGTTTTTTCTCTATCCTCAGTTCTCGATTTGATTCATTTTTTAGTTAACTGGGTTTAAGTATAAAGACTTTCAAGAATGTGCAAAGCCCAAGTTTTTAATGTGCAAGAATGACTGCCAATAGCCTTTCTACTCACAGGACGACTCGGCAGAATATAAAGCCCGTCAGTCACACCCTCGCGCTCTTGACTCCTGCAGTCTTGCTTGTCATTCCACGGGTGTTGCTCTGACACGTGCGGCCGCTGACCGCTCGGTGACACAGTCTGAGCTGTCTACGTGCTGACTCAGTTCTTCCTTCCAGTTAAATTTCTTCTATTGCTCCATTTATTCTGAGTGCTTCTCCAGGCATGCCAATCATTCTTAGACTGGGTCTCCGCTGTTTACTTTCTGTAACTGTCACGTTTCTGAATAATGTGAAGCGTTTCTCTGTCCTTTTTCATATTGTTCTACTGTGCTCTTACTTGCTCATTTTATTTTCGGTTGATTCCACTCTTCTTTCTTGAGTTCTGCCACTTGGTTTTATCCTCTTTTGTTGCTATATAATTCCTTATTCGTACCTCAGAACCTCCTCTTTGGGACTTCTAAAAAATTCTGTAATTTCTGCAATGAGATGGAGAATTACTTGCTAAAGAAGAGCACGGGATGGTAAAGAATCTGCCTGCGATGTGGGAAACACAGGTTTGATCCCTGTGTTGGGAAGATCCCCGGAGAAGGAAATGGTTACCCATTCCAGTATTCTTGCCTGGGAAATTCTGTGGACAGAGTAGCCTGGTGGGCTACAGTCCATGGGGTCACAAAGAGTTGGACGTGACCGAGTGACTAACACTTCTCAGTAGCCTGGGAAGAGGTAGAAGAAGGCCATAGAGACGCTTGGTAGCTTTACCTTGGTGTGATTCCAAGTCTGTTCATTTCCTATCCATAAAGAATGTCTCTTGGGTTCTCAGGTTTGGGTGCTGAAGAGTTTCCTGAGCCCCTCAGCAGGGCCCTCTTCATCTAGACTCTCGGCAACGATCTAGCAATTCCCTCTCCGTTGGCTTCACCTTCTGGCCTCCAGGAGATTTCTTTAGCTTGGAGGCCAGGTCACATATAATAGAAATAAGTAAATGTCACCCTGGTTTTTCCTTAATGTCGACCTTCTATGCTATCATCCTGTTTTTGTTTCTGTAAGAGCACTACCTGTTTATTCTGGGGCCCCTGGATCTTGTTGAAAGAAAAGAAAGAAAGTGAAGTCGATTGTGTCTGACTCTTTGCGACCCCACGGACTGCAGCCTACCGGGCCCCTCTGCCCGCTGGGTCGTGTTACTCAGATCTAAACTGCAGTCCTTTGGGCGCCACTTCTCGATTTTCGCCTCATCTGCATATCACCTGTTGCAATAAACATTCTTTTTTGAACCAATTCCCAATTCTTACTTATTTAAAATGGAAGCACATCATTACCATAAATGAAAAGCCAGTATCACTGGCTGTAAATAGGAAGTACGGAGAAGGCGGTGGCACTCACTCCAGTGCTCTTGCCTGGGAAATCCCATGGGCAGAGGAGCCTGGTGGGCTGCAGTCCATGGGGTCACTAAGAGTCGGACAGGACTGAGCGACTTCCCTTTCACTTCTCACTTTCATGCATTGGAGAAGGAAATGCCAACCCACTCCAGTGTTCTTGCCAGGAGAATCCCAGGGATGGGGGAGCCTGGTGGGCTGCCGTCTGTGGGGTCACACAGAGTCGGACACAACTGATGCGACTTAGCAGCAGCAGCAGCAGCAAATAGGAAGTAACTATTATAAGGCAATGAAAACACAGCAAAGACAGTAAGTTCTAGCTAGATACACTTGTCTGAGGTCTGTATTTTTCTAGTTAGAAAGAGAGATTAGTATAAATGAGAAATAAGTTAAAGGCTACTGGCATCAAATCAAGACTGTCTTCTTGATGTTATCACAAATGAAACCTAGCTCCAAATGGATCAGCTTTTCATTACACTATTTGATATAATTAAATGACTCTCTATGTATCACCTAGACTTACCTCCTGTTCCCCTAGTAACAGAAGATTCCCCTGGCCTTTGGGAAATCCCACTCCAATTCAAGGATCAAAGATTTGTTCCCTTGGGAGTATGACACCAACATCTAAGAAAATGAGTCTCCAGCTCAAGGCTGGAGGCAGTGTGCGTTGGCTCTCCACATTTCAGCAACTTCAGTGCAGAATTTTACAGTGTTTGGCAGGCACACTTCATGGTTTGTGGCTTGAGGTTTTGAGAGTTTCCTTGCTCATTAAAAGTGGGGCTTTTTCTGTGTTTTTGCTTTGCTTTGCTGTTTGTTGCTTCCGGATTTGGGGGTGTGTGTGTGAGCAGGAAGGGAGTGAAATGTCTTGGCTAACTTTAACTGGATCTGCTTGTGACGTGCATGCCTCTACGGCCTCTCCCAGCTGTGCTCGGGTTGGCACAGGTCCACACAGCTGGACCTCAGACTCGATCCTCAGACTCAGTCAAGGGCTCCGCAGTGGCCTCATTCGGAGGGTTCAATACGGGACACCCGGAAGTAGAACGAGAAACCGTCTAAATGCTCTTCCCCCATCACAGGATTTCCTTCCCAGCTGTGAACTCCAGGTGTGTGTGGCTTCCCAACCTCCTCGCTGAGAACAGTGGCAACATAGCCATTCCAGCGGTGGACGGCTGGCTTCTGAGAGCATGAACATCGCACTGCCTGACTCTGTCGGCCTCTGCTCCTACAGAGAGCCCTGTACCTGTCCTGAGTCTGTGTCACACAGGGAGGTTCTGACAGCCAAAAACAGAATCAAGATGATGACAACGTCACTTTTTGTTTTTGTAAAGAGGTTCTTCCCAGGTGGTGCGGTGGTTAAGAATCCACCTGCCCATGCAGGAGGTCCAAGAGACGTGGGTTTGATCGCTGGGTTGGGAAGATCCCCTGGAGAAGGAAATTGCAACCCACTTTAGTGTTCTTGCCTGGAAACGTCCACGGACAGCGGAACCTGGCAGGGTACAGCCCATGGGGTCATAAAGGTTATGAGGTGGTGAGACTGGAGATTCCCAGTTCTCATAAAGTCAAAGATGATGAGCTTGCAGCTCACTCTGCGTGAAAATGGGCTCGCTAGGTCTTGAGGGCTTACACAGCCAGGCTCTCCGCCGCCGCTGTGCTTCAGTCCTCCTGAGCTCCGTCTAAGGGTAAGAGGCCCACACGGCAGGACGCATGGACGCAGGCCCACCAGACGACGGGCTGAGCGGGGAGCCCCATTCCAGCCCCGAGTACCAGCAAGCCTGGTGGAAGGCCATTCCTGGGGACAATCCTATTTTCAAGCTTACGCCTCTGCCACTCTTGCCAGCCTTGGCAGAAACTTGACTTTCTCCTGGATGCCCTGTCCTTCCCAGCCCTATCATGCACGGATCTGCTTTCCCTACCCGTACATCTCTCAGGGCAGGAGGGAGAGCTGCACCCAGAGCCCTGTCCACCCTCTGAGTCCACCTCAACATGCTTCCTCCTGTGACTCCAGCCATCTGCTCACCGTGTGCACGCTTAGTCGCTCAGCTGTGTGGCTCTGTGACCGTATAGACTGGAGCCCTCCAGGCTCCTCTGTCTATGGGATTCTCCAGGCAAGAACACTGGAGCTGGTTGCCACTTCCTCCTCCAGGGCATCTGTCATGGGATTTCCCAGCAAGAACGCTGGAGTGGGCTGCCATTTCCTCCTCCAGGGCATCTTCCCCACCCTGGGATCGAACCCGAGTCTCCTGTGTCTCTTGCACTGGCAGGAGGAGTCCTCACCACTGGGCCGCCTGTGAAGCCTCTCACGTCGCTGCCTCATCAGGTAAGCCCCGCCCACCCACTTTATTTGGCATTTTCAACCACTGATTTTTAATTTTCCTTCCTACTCTATCTGGCATCATTGCTACCTCTGAATAGTTGCCACTGTTTCCAAACTTCAACTTGTTCTTACTTACCGTCCTCTGCTCTAACGGTTTGCATGTTAGAGCTGCACATTGCAAAGTTGGCTCTACATTATAATCTTTTGGGAGCTTATAAAAGAATAACAGTAAAGTCCAGGCTCTGCTTCAGAGCAACTAACTCACACTTTCCAGGGACGGAAATGCATATATGTATTTTAAGTATCCCAGCTGACTCCAGCGTGCAGCCAAGCCTGGGAAGGGCTGTCTCGCTCGTCTCTGTCCACTCTGGCTGCTGGTCTCCACCCCGGGCTCTCAGGTGAGCAGTTCAGGGCTGGCTGCACTGCCCTCTCAACCAGCTAGAGCTCCAGGCCACTCATCTCAGCCAGGCTGTCGCCCAGCTGCCCATCCTAAACCCTGCCTGAGCCGCCCGGGCTAGTCAGCGACCACCCAAGCTGCCCCACGGCATCTATTTTCTACAGTGACTGTTTCAAACTGTTTCCACTATCCTTAAATCCCAAATCCACCTCATCCCATCTCCTCTACCCCTCAGCATAGGGCTGGACTGTCTGAAATTTTTGCTACATGTGTGCACATTTGTATAGTTTTTAGCTATTTACAGGTAGGATCAGCTCACAGAGCCCATTCCTGCTTTACTGAGATTAATTATATCCACAATTAGCGAGCCTTTTTATACCTACTCTTTGTTTTAAAAATTTATTTCTTTTTAGTTGAAAGATAGCTGCTTGATGGAATTTTGCTGTCTTCTGCCAAATGTCAACATGGATCGGCCACAGTGTGCCTCCTCTTCAAGGCATGCTTCCTGCTTTCTCTCCCATTCACTTAACAAACATTCACTGAAAGCCTCTGTTGGGTTTCAGCCAATGTGAGATGCCAGGGATGCTGAGATGAGAGGACGGAGGTGCCCTCAGGTCCACAGGCTGGTCCAGGCCTGCCTCTAGCCTGCTTCCCTCCGCCTGCCACAGTGAAGGACGTGTCACCTCCTCCTATCAAAGGCAAACCTCACAGAGAGCTCAGGCTCCAAACCCCATCTCCTCTCAGAGAGATTTCCTTTATTGGTTCTCCAACCTCTCCTCCATGACCATCCCACCACCATCCAAACATGTTCCAGTACTTTTCATCTTAAAATACAACTGAATAGAAAATTAACAATAGAATATCATAGTCATAATTGCTGTAAGCAATGTCTACCAAAAGATGCTAAAATCAGTGGGCAGAAGTTTAAAGAGAAACTGGATATTTGCATGGTCTAAAAGTATCTCACTCGCCTTCCTAACATTAATTACAATGGGAACAGAATAACTTCAGAGAAATCTGGCAAACACCACCCTTAACCAAGTGTCCAAGGGTGAATCACAAATAATAATAATATAAAGTTCTTGCACCTCTGATTGGGCTTCCTTGGTGGCTCAGACGGTAAAGAATCTGTCAGCAATGCAGGAAACTCAGGTTCAACCCCTGGGCACCCCTGGTATGATGAACTGACACAGCGTGTCCAGCTCGGTGGGACTCTCGCCAAAAATGCGCAACCTCAAATCAACTGTAAATAAAACATCAGATAAATCCAAATGGAAGGTCACACTGCAAAAATATGTAACCAGTAGTTTTCAAAACAGTCAAGGTCAAGAAAGGCAAGAAAAGACTAAGAGTCCCTTGGACTGCAAGGAGATCCAACCAGTCCATCCTAAAGGAAATCAGTCCTGAATAATCACTGGAAGGACCGATACTGAAGCTGAAATGCCAATACTTTGGCCACTTGATGCAAAGAACTGACTCACTGGAAAAGACCCTGATGCATGGAAAGATTGAAGGTGGGAGAAGGGGACAACAGAGGATGAGACGGTTAGATGGCATCACCGACTCAACGGACATGAGCTTGAGTAAACTCCGGGAGTTGGTGAGGGACAGGGAGGCTTGGCATGCTGTAGTCCATGGGGTCGAAGAGAGTCGGACACGGCTGAGCGACTGAACTGAACTGAACAGATGGGAGAAGATTAAAGAGCCAGGACCGCTAAATGTAGTGTAGGAAAATGAACTGGATTCTGGCACATTGAAATTTAAATCTCACGTAATCTTCCTATGTCATGACAGTCCCTTCTTATTTTAATTCTTTTTCAATCATTAACAAATATGGAAACCATTTTTATGAAAAAAGTGAAATCTGTAGCATCTATAGTGCATTTAACAATATTGTACCAATGTTAATTTCTCAGTTTTGATGACTGAATTATAGTATGTAACATATTAACCTCAGGAAAAGCTAGGTGGAGGGTATGTGGAAACTTTATATATATATATATTTTTGCAAAGAAGTGAAAGTGAAAGTCGCTCAGTCGTGTCCGACTCTTTGTGACCCCATGGACTGCACAGTCCCTGGAATTTTCCAGCCAGAAAACTGGAGTGCTGCTCCTTTCTCCAGGGGACCTTCCAGCCCGGGGACTGAACCCAGGTCTCCTGCACCGCAGGCCCCCGAGAATAACTGGAGTGGGTAGCCTATCCCTTCTCCAGTGGATCTTCCTGACAAGTGATTTGCAATTTAAAAATTATCTGAAACTAAAAAGTTAAAAAAACACAGGTCCCTCATGGGTCCCTCCAGCTAGGGCCTTCCTTCCTTATCCCCTTCAGAAGCAGATTCCTTGAGAAACAGTTCATGCGCAGTTTCCGCTCCTTCACCTCCCACCTGGTTTACCAAAACTGAGTAGGAAATTGTCACCAGCGGCACTCAAGCGGCACACTCATGAAATCTTTCCCAGGTCTTATCTCATGTGGCCGCTCAGGGCATGGAACCCACCTGACCGCTTCCTCCTTCTTGAAACACCTTGGCTTCCAACATAGAAAGCTTTCCGGGTTTCCTTCCTGCACTTCCGACTTGCCCTTTTCACCGTCATTGTTGAAATTCCTAGACTTTAGTCCTGGGCTCCTCTTCTCTTCCCTTCACATTCTTTCCCTGCTTAATCTTATTGATGCCTCTGGCCTCAAATACCATCTACAGGTCAGTGATTCCTAAATTTATACCTCTATCTAGATCTCTCTGCAGAGATCCAGACTCATACAGACACGTAGCTACGTACTATAGGCATTGAATGTCTCAAAATTAAACTTTTTTTTAAAAATTAGAATGCTTTATTTTTTAAATTGTAGTGAAATATACCTGGCATAAAATGTACCATCCTAACTACTTCAGTTGTGCAGTTCAGTTGCATTAAGTACTTTCACGCTGTCGTGTGGCCATCCCCACCATCTGTCTCCAGAACTCTTTTCATCTTACAAAACTGAGGCTCTGTACCCACTCAACAATAACTTCCTACTCCTCTCACCCCAGCCTGGTAACCACTAGTTTACTTTCTGTCTCAGTACCTCAGATAAGTTCAATCATACAGAATTTTCTTTTGTGGCTGGCTTACTTCATTTAGCATATCTTCAGTGTTCATACATGTTGTAGCGTGTGTCAGAATTTCCTTATTTTTCATTCATTTCAGTTCAGTTCAGTCGCTCAGCCGTGTCTGACGCCTTGTGACCCCATGAATCGCAGCACGCCAGGCCTCTCTGTCCATCACCAACTCCTGGAGTTTACTCAGAGTAAGTGATGCCATCCAGCCATCTCATCCTCTGTCGTCCCCTTCTCTTCCTGCCCCCAATCCCTCCCAGCATCAGAGTCTTTTCCAATGAGTCAACTCTTTGCATGAGGTGGCCAAAGTACTGGAGTTTCAGCTTTAGCATCAGTCCTTCCAACGAACACCCAGGACTGATCTTAACTAATTTTTATTTGCAGTATGGTTGCTTTCCAAATTAAACTCAGTATTTCCTCTGCGATGTGCCCTTCCTTTGGTTCACCCCTCATTACACAGTGCCACCTTTCTCTCCTATCCATGCAGTTGCACCTGCTAGAAACTTATGTGATGTCATTTCAGACATCCCTTCTATCCTCGTCAATGAAATCAATCCTCCATGAAGTCTAAGATATATATCTGGACGCCTTCCCTTTCTTTTCCCTATCTATAGCACCTGCTATCACCTTTCACCCCAACTATTGTGATAACTTCCTAACTGGTCTCCCTGTATCCCTCCTGCTCCCTCCAGCCCACTCTTCACATACTAACCACACAGTACCGTGTGGAAATACTTCCTCAACTCTATCATTCCCCCTTTTGACTTCACATAGGAAAAACTCCCAAATTATTAACAGGCTTGCCACTTTGAACTTTACCATCGAGTCTCTTCCTGCCTCCCTCGCCTCATCTCTTGCCTACCATGGTGAGTAAGCCCCGTTTGCTTTCTCTCAAGCTCGAGAACACCGCTGGCTCTTTGTCAGTCTCAGAACTTTGCCTCTGCATCTTCCTTAGAATTCTCTCCCCGCAGCGACTCCCTTCTGAAATCGTCAGGGTAGGCCGGCTTCTGCTTTGCTAGCAAACAACCCCATCATCTCAATAGGTGATGCCTAAAAAGATTTCCTTATTGCTCACATCTCAGTCTGATGGAGGTCAGGACGGCTCTTCTTCATACGGAGACTCAGGGGTTCAGGGCTGGTCTAAATTGTGGAATGCCCACAATTCAGTTGCTGTGTAGAGAACAGAGCATGAATGACTATGGATGGGGCCAGGCCTGGAATGGCACACATCATATCTGCCCGCACCCCATTGGCAAGATCATAGTCACACGACCCTAGCCTAGCTGCAAAGGGAAAAAAAATACACTTTTCCTGTGTGTCTAGGAAGAGGAAACAAGATTGGTGATCATCAGGCCAGACTCTGCCACATCCTGGTTAAAATCTACTCATCTTTAAAGAATCAGTTTAAAAGATACTTCCTTATACAGGCCTCCAAGCTCCAAGCTCCTCTAACTTAAATAGGTCCCCCCAATGTACTCTACTGTAGCACGCTACAGTTTTCCTTTGTAGCATGATTGAATCAGAAAGTTTACACTCCTTTAGTGATTATTCAATGCCCCTTTCCACGTTGAGACCATCTGCTCTGTAAGAGCAGAGACTGCATCTGCTTGGCTCCCCCTCTAGCCTCCATCACAGAACTTGGTTTGTAATTGGCATAAAAGTTGCTGAGTGAACAATTGCACACAGTCATTTCCTGGCTCCAAAGAGCATACTGCCTGTGGAAGAGAAAGACGAGTAAGTAGACAGTCCGGTTTAGTGGGAGGAATGCTCCATGCAGGTGAGCCTGGAACTGAGGAAACCACCCGAGCGAGCTCCTGCGGCATCTCGGCTTCTTTTCGGTGGCACTTTAAGCCAGGAGTCTGCAAACTATGGCCGGCAGGCAAATCTGATTTCCTATCTGCTTTTTTTTTTTTTTTTAACGGCCCAAGAGCCAAGAATAGTTTTTATATTTTTGGATGTTTGAAAATAATTAAAAGAGTATATAATCCTGTGAAAATTATGTTAGATTTAATTAGTGTCCATAAAGTTTTATTGGAACACAGTCACATCCACTGGTGTGCTTGTTTATGCTGCTTTCCCACTGAAAGAGCAGAGATGAACAGCTGTGAAAGAGACTGCGGCCAGCAAAGCCTAACATAACTCTCCACTATCTGGCTCTTCATAGAGAAAGTTGCTGACCTCCCCCTAACCCAATCCTGCTTGGTTTAAACATCCACTTTTATGTGAACCCCATCTAACCCCATCTTTACTTTGCTCCTTTTCCCATTCTCACGCCCACGGCCAGAAACCCTGGCAAGCTCTAACCTTGCGGCAGTGCACTTGCTGTGCCACATTTCTCCTCCTCCCCAGGCTATCTTCTCACTATGACCGAAGCTAACGTCCAAGAGAAGAGCTCTGACATCACAGGTACTCTTTGAGGCTCCTCATCCTGTCCTAAACAAAATCTGCACTGCCTAGTATTGTAGTCAAGATTCTCCATTATTGTGCCAAGGCTTATCTTTTCAACTGTGTTCCTAACATCATGTCTCCACCCAGCATTAGCAGTCATAACTCACTCTTGTCTTCTCTGCTTCCAAGCCCAGCTCACAGTTACTATCTCTGTATGAAGAAGCTGGTGCTTCTATTTCATCTATCCTTTAAGTTGGTTATCTCAAGTGCCTCAGTGCCCTAAAAGCCTTCCTCAGTTCCTCTACTGAGAACAATTATTGGCATCGGTGCAATTCTCTAGGGTTGTATAACTGTTTTACTTCAAATCCTGCTTTAAAGCTTCCTGTGTATACAAACAGATTGTTTCTCACGTTCTACTGAAAGCTGCCAAGGGGCAGGATTTGTATTCTCTCTTATTAATTTATGTAGCCTTTTGGTGTCTGGAAAGAAAAAGTGTTAGTTGCTCAGTCGTGTTGGGGACTCTGTGCAACCCCACGGCTGTGGCCCGCCAGACTCCTCTGTCCATGGCATTCCATGCAGGAATACTGGAGTGGGTTGCCATGCCCTTCTCCCGGGGGATCCTCCTGACCCAGGGAATGAACCCAGGTCTCCTTCATTGCAGACAGATTCTTTACCATCTGAACCAGTACAAAATGAAAATGTTTATCCACTGCAAAAGTCCTCAACGAGAGCTGGGATTGTGAATTTTTGAAATGTCTAAGAACTACCTGTACTCAAGCACGAACTCCACTTTACTTTGTTCAGAACTTACTAGGACGAGCAACATCTTTTAGAGACACACTGCGGTCCAGCGGGCGAAAACCTTGGAATGCTTGAGGCCTTGAGGTTCGAACACCTGCAAACACGTGCGTGAGAGGCGCTTTCCTCCAGGCTCCTCCTCTGTCCATGGTGATTGGCGGACCAAACCGTCCAATCAGCCCTCCCCGCCTCTTTCAGCAACAGCCAATCACAGGCCCCGAGCGCCTCCGGACTACTAGACTGTTTACTAACAGATCAGAGCTGGGGGATAAGGGGCGTGGCCGTCCTGGGAATGTCGGGGACGGGAAGGCTCCGACCGCGCGTGCGCAGGCGCGCGGGTGGGCGGAGCAAAAGCCGGCTTCACCAATCGGATCGCACGCGCCCCTCCCTCGCCTGCCGCCCGCCGAGCAGCAACAGTTCGAGCCGCGGGGCGGGGCGGCTCGCCTCGCGTCAGGAAGCGCTGCCCAACGGGGCCCGGCGCTGGCGGCGGCGCGCGCCCCGCGCCCAATCGGCGACGGCGACTCGCACGGCCGCCGACCCTGCTGGCTGTGGGCGGGGCGGCCCCGGGGGAGGCGGGGAGCGGGGCGGAGTGGCTGCGCGGCGCTGGCGGCGCCCGCCGAGGGGAGGCGGCGGGAGCGGGAAAGCGGCTCGCCC
>SJYG01000869.1:600042-721936 GCA_006410535.1 Litocranius walleri
CGCCGGCGGCTGGCCCGGAGTTTCCCGGGAGGGGGCGGCGGGCAGGGCGGGGGCCGGGCGCCGACCGACCCAGGTGCGCCCGCGCCCCGTCCCGCCCGGGACGCACCTGCCCGGCGCGCCTGCCTCGCTGGGGGCAGCGACGCTGGGCTCGGGGCGCGGCTCCCCGCCCTCGCCTCCCCGGAGGGGCCCCTGCGGTGCCCGCGTCCTGGGCGCGGGGAGGGGCGGCTGTCCCCCGCCGTGTGGAGTCCGGCCCCAGAGCTGCGGGCTCGGAGGGCTTTACGAGCGTCTTAGCGAAGTTCCGTACTTGGCCTTGGATCTCTGTCAAAGGTCTTCTGAGGAGGCTCAGTAAATTCAAAGCTCCAGGTAAAACCGGCTGACTGGCCCCTTAGGGCGCTCCCGCGCTGATTTTGGGGTCTCTCCAGTCGACTCAGGCTTTATACTTGTTACTTTATTCCTGTGGGTCTGGCTTGTTCCTTATGGGAAACGCTTCTTCCCACTAATCAGTATAGATTGGGTTTATATTTGTGGAGTCCAGTCCCCTGTTAGAGATCCTTTTTCATTTCTGAACACGTATAATACATTTTAACGAGTTGTTCATTATTTACTACTAAATATTGCTGTGAGCGTTAAGAATTTCGATTCAGCTTCTTTGGCGTCTTGGGATATTCTTTGTGTGGGGACAGAGCTTATGTAGCAGGTTTCAGGTGTGTGCCTAGCACACCTTGTTATAATTTTGAACAGATTGCAGTTATATCTGTCGCTTGTTCTTTTAGTTTTTGTCACTGCTGGTTAGCATTCCGTCGAGCGCCTGTGTGGTGACTTAAGAGGGATGTCAAACGCATGCTTACTTATTTCAACAGTAACATTGGCTTAAAACAATTTTTTTTTTTTGGTCAGTATGAGGGAGTTATGTATCTTGAGCCAGTTACTCCATAAGTTTTTGGAGTCCCTAATGTAACTTGTGTCGGCTTGTTTGGTTTTCTTCTCAGTTTAATAGACAATTGATGTTTTCAAAGGGCTATTCAATACTTTATTCCATAAGCTTTTTACTTTATTCGTTTGTATTAATGGCTGATTTGTGCCAGGCTCAGTGTCAGGCGCTTTCTGGTGTGGAGATTTTGAATTTCTTTTTCTGTTCTTACGTAACGATTCACTGGTTCAGATGCGTAGACTTATGCTGTGCAGCAGAAGCTGCTTTTGGTCATGTGTCCTCAGCCGCTGGCCACGGTGTGATGAGCAGCTTTTTGCTGAGTGACCAAGGAGCAACTGCATGATTAGTGTCAACCAACTGCTCAGTTTCTGGGTTTTGCAAACAATGCTAGTTTTGTAGAAAACAATGAGTACTGCTTTATTTTCCCTTCTCTACTAACTGTGAATCATCATCTTCAAGTTTGCATTTTTAGAGATTTTTCTGATGGATGGTGAAATTGTACTGAATTCATTAGTACTGTTAACTGTCAAAGGAACAGAACAGTCATTTTGATTTATTGCTGGACATTGAAACAACTGACCGGATACAGTGGTCAAAAACACTTACAATACAGCTTGAGAGGCTCAGTCATCCTCAGCCAGCCGGGCTCCTGTCAGCACATGCAGCCGTAAGAGGCGCTGCCGTAGCTTGATCTGACGTGGTCCCTCGCTTCTCAAGACATGGACAAGCGTGCAGTCACCTCAGGCTGGCAGCTGGTGGCTCCTCGGTTGTTCTTGACACTGCACTGTCTGCTGCAGGGTGAACAGAAAGGCAACACAAGTTACGTGGGGAGACACGGAGGAGCCCCGGTGGTGTGGACCGGGCAGCGTAGCACGCCCGGATGTGGAAGTGGTACCGGCTCTCTGGGGGCCCGTGGTCTGTAGCCCACCAGGCTCCACTGTCCATGGGATTTTCCAGGCACGAATGCTGAGAGTGGGTTGCCATTTCCTCCTCCAGGGGATCTTTGTGACCCAGGGATCAAACTCACGGCTCTTGCGACTCCTGCACTGCAGGCAGATTCTAGACTTCGTTCTAAATCCGAGCTCTGCCAGTTACTAGCTGTGTAGACTTGGGCAGGCCCCTTCACTCTTTCAGACTCACTTCTCTCGCCTACAGAATATGAAAACTGAAGGAGACTCTGTTGGAAAAGTGCTAAGCAGTCTGCTTGGCACATAATAGGCTCTCAGGAGCTGTTGTTTCGTGTAGGTCCTAAGATCACCCAATAACAGCATCTTTTCTTGGAGCGTGTGGGTTACTCCAGTGTCGGGGTCCTCCTTCGGTGCCTGCCCTGTGTTGTGCTGCTCGGCTGTCATCTCTTTCTGTGTACATCTTGCCTTCTGAAGCCGAGTGTAAACCCCCGTGATCCCCACTGCTTGGCAGTCTGTGTGTGTCTCTTCAACAGCATCTAACACACACAGCTGTAGTAGTTTATTTGTGCTGGACTGTAAGGTGCCACCATGTCTTTTATCCATTTTCAGCCCCTGGCATATAGTAAGTACTTAAATGTTGCGTGAATTCACTGAATGCATGAAAATCCAGGACAAAATCTTAAGTTTATTGTAGTCCCAGTATCTTGTAGATGTTAGGTGGTTGGTTAATGGATGCCAGTGACCATGAAAGCTTAAAATGAAGAGAAAGGGATTGATTAGATCAGTGAAATGCACATGGTTTTTCCTGTGGTCATGTATGAGTGTGAGAGTTGGACTATGAAGAAGGCTGAGCGTCGAAGAATTGATGCTTTTGAACTGTGGTGTTGGAGAAGACTCATGAGAGTCCCTTGGACTGCAAGGAGGTCCAACCAGTCCATCCTGAAGGAGATCAGCCCTGGGATTTCTTTGGAAGGAATGATGCTAAAGCTGAAGCTCCAGTACTTTGGCCACCTCATGCGAAGAGTTGACTCATTGGAAAAGACTTTGATGCTGGGAGGGATTGGGGGCAGGAGGAAAAGGGGACAACAGAGGATGAGATGGCTGGATGGCATCACGGACTCGATGGACGTGAGTCTGAGTGAACTCTGGGAGTTGGTGATGGACAGGGAGGCCTGGCGTGCTGTGACTCACGGGGTCGCAAAGAGTCGGACACAACTGAGCAACTGAACTGAACTGAAATGCACATTTCCTGACACTCTGTTTTCTAGGCTAAATGGTACTAATGACACACAAAAATGAGAAAATATCTTGGCGTCTGCTGGTCGGGGAGGAGGCAGGGTAAACCAGCCGTTAGCGTATATTGTCACACAGAGAAGGGTGCACAGAGCATGAACATAGCAAAGGCAGAGGTTAGGGCTTTTAGGTTCAAATAATCAGATCTAACTGTCGGATGACAGCAGCAAAGCAGAAGGGTTATTATTGGAAGGATATTGGGTTAGCTCATTTGTTCCATATTTCATTGCCTCTTATGTACTGAGTTCCACATTATATACTGGGGTTACAGGACATGTGTGGTCTTCCCCCTGAAATGACAGGGTTGCGGCAGACATCACTGGAAGCGGGGACTGATGTCTCTGTTGTCTTCATCTTGAGTCTTCGCTTGTCTCTGTAACGGCCTCCTTCACTGCTGTTCACCTTTTTCCACATGGACAGGAGCTCAGCTGTTGACAGCCTCTGCTTCAGGTCTTACGGCTCTAGGTACTGGATCGGGCTCAGGTATGCAAAGCTTGGGGAAGGACTTCAGCAGCCTGGCCTTGGTCAGCTGAGGCCAGGGAGTGGCGTCCTGTTCTGCTAGCGTGAGAGCTACTCTGGGGAACACACGGACGGGGCTGAGACTGAACTTTTACAAGAGGACGGATTGGTGGATGCACATTTCCGTAGATGTCCGTCATTAGGGGAGAGAGCCTCACGCTGAGGAGAGAGTCAGGAAAGGGGCATTAGTTACCTCTCGCTGTGCAGTAAATGATCCCCAAACTTCGTGACTTAAAGCACCATGGTTCCTGCGGCTCAGGAACTCGGGAGCTGCTGAGCCTAGTGGTGGTGACTCAGGGTCTCTCATGAGGTTGTTGTCAAGGTTTTGGCCAGGACCGTGTTCATCTGAAGACTTGTCTGGGGCAGGAGATGCCCTTTCAAGGCAGCTCACTCGCGTGTTGTGGGCAGGACACGGCAGGTTCTTGGTCTGCGGCCCTCTCTGCGAGGCTGCCTGCGTGTCCTGCGGGCGTGACAGCCGGCTCCCTGGGACAGGCGATCGAAGGGAAGAGCGGTGTGCACACTACAGTGTCTTCCTTCTTGTTGCTGTTAAACAGCTTTTTTTGAGATACAGTTTACATACTATAAAGTCTACTTGTTTTTGGTGTACAATTCAATCATTTTAAGTATATTTATAGTTACACAACCATCACCACAATCTAATTTTAGAACTTTCCATCATTCTAAAAAGAAACTTCTTACCCATTTTTTTCGGTCACTCCACATTCTTACCACCCATTCCTTAGTCCTGGGCATCTGCTAATTCTGCTTTTTGTCTGTGTATTTGCCTAGGGACATTTTATATTCTGGAACTTCATAAAATGTGATTTTTTTATTTTTAAATGTGTATTTGCTTACATTTGGCTGTGTTGGATCTTCGTAGCTGCTCCATCTTTCCTCTAGTTGCAGAGAGCATGGGCTTCTGGTTGCAGAGCTCTGGTTCCAGGGCATGTGGGCACACGGGCTCAGAGGTTGCGGCTCCCAGGCTCTAAAGGACAGACTCAGGGGTTGTGGCAAGAGGGCTTGTTGCCTCGTGGCATACAAGGCTTTCCTGGAGCAGAGATCGAGCCGTGTCCTCTGCGCTGGCAGGCAGAGTCTTAGCCACTGGGCTGCCAGGGAAGCCCGGTGTGCGATCTTGTATGCCTGGTCTCTTTCACTAAGCGTGATGTTTCCTAGATCCATCCATTTCTAGTGTGTGTCGGCCCTTCATCCTTAAGTTGACAGATGATGCTCATTGCTTGGATATGCCCTGCTTTGCTTGTCCATCCATCAGTTGGTCTGCATTTGGGTTCTTCCGCCTTTCGGCCACTGTGAATAATGCTGCTATGTGCACTTGTGTGCAGATTTCTGTGTGGACCGTGTTTTCAGTTTTTTCAGGTAGATATTAAGAGCGGACTTACTGGATCACGTGGTGAGTCTGTGTCACACTTCTAAGTCTCAGTGTGGCTGCACTGCTCCCTCGTCCCGCCAGCAGTGTGCACAGGCTCCGATTTCTCCATGTCCTCATCCGCTGTTTTCTTTTTGCTTATAGCCATTCTCCTGAGTATGGAGTGGTGTCTCCCTGTAGTTTTGATTTGTGTTTCCTGATGACCAATGACGCTGGGCATCGTTTTGTGTGCTTACGATGAGTGCTTTGTATATGTTTGGAGAGATGTCTGTCCAGATCCTTTGCCCATTTTTAAATTGGTTAATTTATTATTGAGATATGAATTCTTTATGTTTTGGAGATATAGATCCCTTATCAGTATAGTTTGAAATGTTTTCTTCCAGTTTATAGGAGAAAATTATCTTTTTTTTTTTTTTTTTTTGGTGATAACCTTAGAAGTAGTACAGTCTCTTAATTTTGGTGAAATCAACTTTTTTACTTTGTTTCTTGTGCTTTTGATGTTGTATCTAAAAAATCATTGACTAATTTAAGGTTACAAAGGGTTTTATGATTTTAGCTATTACTTTTAGATTTTTGCTCTATTTGTTGAAAGGCTGTTCTTTTCTATTTTATTTTCTCGGCGCCCTTGTCAAAAATTAATCAACTGTCAATGTATGGATTTCTTTTTAGACTCTCCATTCAGTTCAGGTGATTTTTTGTGTCTGTTCTTAAGCCATCGCCACACTGTCTTGACGACTGTAACTGTTTGGTAAGTTTTCAAATCGGAAATGGTCAGTTTTCCAACCTTGTTCTTTTTCAGAATTATTTCGGCTATTTTGGGTCCCTTGAGTTTCCATATGAATTTTAGAACTAGCTTGTCAGTTTCCATAAAGAAGCCAACAGTAATTCTGGTAGGGATTGCCTGGAACCTGTAGATCAATTTTGGGAGTATTGCCGCCTTAGCCAGAGAAGGCGATGGCACCCCACTCCAATGTTCTTGCCTGGAAAATCCCATGGACGGAGGAGCCTGGTGGGCTGCAGTCCATGGGGTCACAAAGAGTCGGACACGACTGAGCGACTTCACTTTCCCTTTTCACTGTCATGCATTGGAGAAGGAAATGGCAACCCACTCCACCGTTCTTGCCTAGAGAATCCCAGGGACGGGGGAGCCTGGTGGGCTGCCATCTATGGGGTCGCACAGAGTCGGACACGACTGACACGACTTAGCAGCAGCAGCAGCAGCCACCTTAGCATATTAAATCTTGTGATCCTTGAACATGAAATATTTTTCCATTCATTTACATCTTCTTTCATTTTTTTTTAGCAACATTTTTTAGTTTTCAGAATGTATATTTACAGTTTTGTTAAATTTATTCCCACATACTTTATTCTTTTTGGTGCTACTGTAAAAATTATTTTCTTAGTTTAAGTTTTGGACTGTTCACTGAAAACATATACAACTTATTTTTATTAATCTTGTATCCTGAAGCCTTGCTAAGCTAGGATATTAGCTTTAGTTTTTCACCATTAAGTGTGAAGTTAGCGGTGGGATTTTCATAGATATTTTTTGTCAGATTGAGGAAATTCTCTTCTTTTCCTGGTTTGGGTGTGTTTTTCCTCTTTCCCAAGGTAGCTTTAAAACAATTTTTTTTTTAAATGAATTTTTATTGGAGTATAGTTGCTTTACAGTGTTGTGTGTTTGGGTATTCTTAATCATGAAAAGGCATCTTTTTTTTGCATTTATGGAGATAATCATGTGTTTTTATTTTGTTTTACTGATGAGGTGTATTATATTAATTTTGGGGTGTTAAGCCAACCCTGTATTCCTGGGATAAATCCCACTTGGGTAATGTGTATAATTCTTTTTATGTACCACACAGGATTCAGTTTGCTAGTGTTTTGTAGAGGATTTTTGTGTCTATATTCACGAGGTATTTGTCTCTGTGTGTGTGTGTGTGTGTGTGTGTGTGTGAGAGAGCGTGCGCAGTGTCTCTCTGATTTCCCCAAAATGTGTCTGATTGGTTTCTGCCACCCATTAAAGATTTTAACTATTTGGTTGCTGTCATTCATACTTAGAGCCTTCTAACTAAAGGCTAAGAGAGGTCGAGTAAAGGTGTTCTATGAAATTTCTATGGAAATCTTGGTATAGACAAAAGTCAGGAGTGGCGATTTACTTTAAAAGATAATTCTGTTTTGCCAGAGGACCCATTATTGAATCCCATTGAAAAATAATTCTCTGATGCTCTTTAAATATGATTCCATTTATAATTATTTAATTTATACTTAGCTTTCTGGGAACATAATGGTTATCTACAACAAGACAGTTTAAAGCTCTGGCCGACAGTCGTGGTTATCTGTGAGAACGGTGCGGCTCTCCTTTCCGTGTCACACGTGTGTAGGTATGTATTGTGTTTGTGTGCCCATATGTTTTTTGTAGTACTTCCCTCACCTTTTTTTTTAGTTTCCTCAAGAAGGGTAGGCATAACTTGTGCTCTGTCTTTAGCTTTATAGGGATACATTGGGAAGGTCAAAAGTATAAATAGGGTATTGATAGTACCCTAACTTGATTCCCTGGAGCTTAGACCTTAAAAGAAAATCGGTTCTTAAGTTTCTATCACAAGTTTTAGAGATTAAGAAAATGATCTATTTGGGCAAAGGAAGTGGACTCTCAGCCCCTAAGTCTGGGGGGATTCCAGTGTATTTTGTATTTGCGATCCATAGTCAGGGAAAACCTTCTTAGGTGGCAAGTCGGCTGTTGTATAAGACCTATCATTAACCTCTATACTGCAAAGCAAAAAAGAATCCTGAAACCTCAGATTCCTGGAGACACAAGTGATCTGGTGGGCAGGATTGAATTTCTCCCCTGAAAAAGAAGCTGATGCTTGGCAAAAATTCCTCTGGGGGACATCTGGCATAGTAACATCATGTGTTGATGGAAGCGTCACAATTAAACACGCTTTTGAGAGATGTCAGCCCCAAGCTGCAGCGGGAGGGAGGGGTTGTCGCAACTCCTCTGAGCTCCTGGAACGATTTCCAGGCCTCGGTGCGCCTCCGGGGCAGGAGGGCGCCTGCAGGCTCCTGTTTCGGGAAGGGTGACTGAGTCTGAAGGAGACCCCTGCCCTGCTAGTCTGCCGCAGCGCCCCTCTGCGTTCAGCTGCAGCTGTACTCCCAGAGATCACGGACGTCCTCTGGACTTTACATGCCCTAAAGTTGTGAGGGAGCTGGCGCTCTCGCTTTTTTTTTTTTTAATACTCAGTAGGCATCCTGCCCTGTGGCAGCCGGAGAATAGGGAGGTAAAGTTCCCAGATTTTAGCCCAGGACTCGGAATTGCAATTTTTAAATTTCACACTCGGGTTTTGGTGTAGGTGTGCCTCTTTTTATATAATTAGTGTGTTCTTGACAAAAAATTGTGTAAATATTTTTATATATCAAATTCTTTGGAAGACAGGTGAACTTAGTACTTAAAATAATTCTGTGATTAACTCTTGAAATTAAAAACTTTGAGTTTTCCACTTGTGGCTTTACTGTACCTATGTAAATTTGGTCTTACAATGTTATTTTTCTGACACCATCCCTACAATGTGTAAATTGCCAGTATCTGCAAACAAGTAGATTGATGGGGTCGTGTGTGGTAGACTGAATTAGTACACCTCCTCCCCCTAACCTGTAAATATATTTTCTCACATGACAGACCTTGCAGACTTAAGGGTGGGGAATTATGACATGGGCGCAGTATAAGCATAGGCCCTTGTGAGAGGGAAGTTGGTGGACCCGAGAGGAGGTTTCAGGAGTGTGGAAACAGACAGGGAGGAGGAGGTGCGACAGTGGGAGCAGGAGTTGGGGCAACGCCCCTGCTGCAGAGGCCCCGAGCCCAGGAGCAGCGGCTCTCGCGGCGGAGGACCGCCAGGCCCCTGGCCTGCCCAAGAGGAGGGCAGCACTCTGTCACTTGGCTGCTCTCTGGAACCCACCTTGAGACTGCTGAGCTCTAGAACCGTAATAAGCCACAGTTATGTTGTTCATAAACCATGAAGTTTATGTAATCTTTCACAGCAGCAATAGGGAACCAACACATCTTGCTTAAGACTGGACGAGCCAGGAGACAAGTGTGCCCCAGGCTTGGGCAACTGCACAGGATCCAGTGGGAAGCAATCAGTCATTCAAACAACCATTTAGTAGAAACTGGTAACAAATGTCTGCTTCTTAGAGGAAATAGGATGGTGTCCCCTCTAGGGTATCCCCAAGAAGACGTTCCTTTCTGGTCTTAGTGCGCAGCCTGGCTGAGCGGCTGTGGCCAGTGGTTCTGGTTGCATAGGAGTGCTGTGAAGTGGACCCCGGGGCAGGCCTCTTGTCCAGTTGGTGGCAAGAGAGCTCCACGTCGCAGGGCCACAGCACATGCAGCTGTGACCTGGCGTGCATCTCGAGGCCTCTCCCTGGCGCCATCTTCTGCCCTCAGTCTCTCTTCCTTCCTTACACTTTAGTTAATTTTAATAATTTGTCCCAAGTCTTTTCTAGACCAGAGCAGGAATTAGGTAAATATCTCATTAAATAAATGCGTCTATGTACAAACCATGAATAATACGGACAACGTGGAAAGACGCTTGACTTTCTATCCAGTATTTTGTCTCTTAAATCTTTGTCGTGGTGTCTGTGCTATTTTTTAAAAAGTAGGTCTCTGAGTAATTAATGGCATTTTAGAGTTTTTAAAAAGTATGTAGTGAGAAATCAGTAAAATTGAGGCATACTTTAAAAAACAAATCTTATTGGCAAAATGATGGAGGTCGTACACAGGGCTCTCTTTTTTATGTTAGTGGAATGTCCCCTGAGTAATGGGGACTATTCAGGCTGCTGAAGCAGTCTGTCCTCTAACCACGTCAGTCCTGGATTGGAACGACATGTTTTTCCTACAGAAAACCACTTGGGACATGTAGTAAGGAAACGTACTTCATGTCTAGGCGAGCGATGTTGCCGGGAGAGGGTGTGCGCCCTGCATCTCAGCAGCAGCTCTGCACCGGCCCTTTCCCCGTGAGCGCACCCCGTCTTTCCTTTATACCAGTGTCCTCTGTTTGTAAGGAAACATCATGATTGGCTAGGGTAGGACAGACCTAACTGGTACACGCAAATCAAGCACGTGCCCCTGATGTAATTCCGTTGTGTATGGATTGGGCAGAACAGCCACAGTTTTATTCACCCGTTAAGGACTTGTTGCTTCTTGTGTGTCTGGCACCGTAGCAGATGCTGGATTTTTGCAGGGAACAAATTAGACATGGCTCCTCCCCTCGCTGAACATATCTAAGAGCAAGACCTTCCCTTTGTAACCGTACAGTTGACTGTAGGATTGCAGTTGTGATAAGCCGTGAGGTCGTGCAGACGCTGTGAGAGAGTCTGAGGGTGGCCGGCCTCCGGAGGAGCGGGGGAGCGTCTGTCCGGCGGGAGTGTCCGCCGGCCCTGCTGTCGCGGGTTAGGGGCCGCGCGGCGGGCGGGTAGCGAGGTGTTGCTGCCCGAGGCAAGCGGCAGGTGGTCCTGGAGTGGGGAGGCCCTGCAGCCCAGGTACTGGGCGGAGAGCCTTTGTGGCCTGAGCTCGCGTCTAAGCAGGAGAGCTGCGAGGGAAATGCGCTGAGACGATGGGTGGGCTGCAGCCGGTGGGCGGGCTCTGTGGGTTGTTCAGGCGTCACCCTGAGTGCAGGGTGAAGCTGCTGCAGGATTTTCCAGAGATTAGTTTTGCACTGTTAAAAAAAATGGCTTCCTTGTGTGAGGAACATGGTAGGAAAGAGTGTCTGAGGGGAGGCTGGCTCGACGGCTCTTGCGGAAGTTCAGGTGCAAATACAAGTTGGGATTGGGTAACGATTAGAAATCAAGAACTGTGAAAGTGTTTGAGATATATTTAGCAGAATATATCAGCAGAACTTGGTGTGGTAGTGATATGAGATTTTCGGGCTGAAACAAACGTGTTTGAAGGTGCGGTTTCTTCAGATGGAATGTAATTTTCAGTTGCTGTGTGACAGATCGCCACAGACTTGGCGGCTTGATAGCATTTGTTCTTTAGTTTACAGCTCGGTAGGCTAGAACTCTTCACGGCGTGGCTAACGCCCAGATAGATGGCAGGCAGATGGGACTTCCTGGTGATGCCGGGGGCGCAGGTCCAGTCCTTGGTTCAGGGGCTGAGGTCCCACGTGCCTCGCTGCCAGAAACACCGAAACAGAACAGAAGCAACAGTGCAGCGGGTCCAGTAAAGACTTCAGAGACAGTCCACACCAGAGGCCGTAAAAGAGAAAGACGGCGGCCAGCCAGAGCGCGTGTCTGGAGGCTCTGGGAAGAACCGCACTTGGAAGCTCGTTGCCGTGGCCAGCAGGCTCTCCCGGTGTCCCCAGGCTGCGGCCGCAGCGCCCTCAGCCCAGAGGCCACCGGCGCCCACGCTCCCGGCCCCCGCCCTCAGGCCGCAGAGCTGGTGGCGTGCTCCCGGCTCGGGCGCTCTGGCGTCAGACCTTCTGTCATCGCTGGGCTCTGTGTAATTAGGTCAGACCTACCCGAACCATCTTCCCATCGTGAGATCGACTGATGTGGGACCTTAAGTGCATGAGCAGCAAAACCCCTGTCTCCTGAGTGCCGTCTCCTCGAGCTCAGGCGCTCGGGAGGGGCTGCACGGAGGCTGCCTTGGGATTCTTCCTTAGAGCTCACAGAAGGTGGGCCAGGGGTGAGGCCCATGGGGTGGGCAGAAAGGGTAGAACCCAGATGTGTGCAGATCAAAGCAGAGGCGCCTCTGACATACTCTAGGAGACACGCGTGGTGATGGCAGTCGTGGGTAACAAGAGCTTGCCGTGTGCTGCCGGCCTTGTGCTTTTATCAGCTCATCTAGTCCACGCAGTGACCTTATGAAGTCAGCACCATTTTTATTATTCCAGTTTTACAGATGGGGAAACTGAGTCTTAGAGGGGTCACCGACTTGCTCAGGATTACCCGGGAAGTAAATAGAAAAATCAGTTTTGAAACCTGAGTGGTCTGGCCCCCCAGGCTCACCTAAGCTGTTGTGCTTTCATGCATCAGTGGGATGTGGGCCTGGAGCTCAGCGAAAGTGTCTGGGCTGCAGGTGGAGATTCTAGCCTCACTGGCATGTGGATGGCTTTGGAAGACCAGCTGTGGATGAGATCATCGCAGGAAAGCTTGTAGAATAGAGAGAAGGGGATTCAGAACTGAGCCTTGAAGAACTCTAGAGTTTAGACGGTGGGGAGGAAAGGAGCAGCTAAGAAGGAATGCAAAGGGGGAGCGGCCGGGAGCGGGTCGGGGTGGGAGAGGCCTCAGAGAGCTGTGACGCCGGGAGGGCAAGGAGGGAAGGCGCTTCGAGGCGCCCGTCAGAGCCAGCTGAGCGGCTGGTGGCCTCATCGAGAGCAACTTTAATGGAGGCGTGAGGAGGGGGCCAGATTGCAACGGACTGAGGAGTGGATGCAAGTGAGTGCTTAGAAAGATTATTTTTTTACGCGTACAATACTGCTTTGTTTACTGATTTAATTTACATTTGGCAATGCTGGCCGGCTCTCCCTCGCTGCACAAGCTCCTAGAGCATGGGCTCAGCAGCCATGAGGCACAGGCTCCATTTCTCTGCCACACGTGGGCTCTGCCCGGCCGAGGTCACACCTGTGTCCCCTACACTGGCATGCGGATTCTTATCCGCTGTGCCGCCAGGGAAGTCTGCAAGTGGAAATGGTAAAGAAGTTTGGCTCCAGAGGGGATTAGAGAGAGAGACTTAGCCAGAGGGGAATGTGAGGTTCCGCTGGGGCAGGGGCAGCTATTTTTTGTTATTTTAAGAGGAGTGATGCTAGAATACGTTTAGTGTGAATCCATTATAGGGAGAGGGAGGGAGAAAGAGAAAGAGAACTATTGAAAATACGCAAAAAGAGGGGATAACTGAAGGCATGATAAGAGAAGGCCCATTGATTCTCTCTTTTTTTTTTGGAAAACAATTTCTTTCTTTATTTGGCAATGCTGGGTCTCAGCCGCAGCACCCGGGGTCTCAGCCGCGGCACCCGGGTCTTCGGTTCCTGTACGTGGGCTCTAGCTCCCTGACCAGAGGTCGACCCTGCGCCCCCTGCTCTGGGAGCAGAGTCCTGGCCACTGAGCCAGCAGGGAAGCGCCCTGATTGCCTCTGTTATGATGAGAAGCAGGAACGGATCAGATTCTTCTGTAGGTTTGGTGGCAGGAAGATATGGGAGTTTCCAGGCCATGCTTTTTTACTCTTTTCTCTATGAGTTGTGAAGAAGGGCCGTTCTTTATTCACGAAGAGAAAAATAGTGTTACTGTTTTAAAATTTGTCCTTCTGGTCTTTAAAAATTCTTAGATATGGAGAAACATGCAAACAATAGACAGCACTCAACGCGCTTCAGGCGGAGTTCATAGGAGAGCGTTGTGGACGGGCACACAGAGACTTTTGGGTGCAGCCACTGACGCACTCCTGCGCTCTCCACAGAGGTCAGTCCCTGGACGTGGTTTCTGGATCATGCCAAAATTCTTCGTAAGCATAATGTTCTTTTTCTTACTTTTGAAGTGTTATATTTAGTTCCGTTCTTCTAAGTTACATTTATCTGGTAACATGTATTGGGGGGAAAGGCTGTTTGTTACTGCTTTATAAGCATTTGTTTTCTTATTGACTCAGTTTTCACGGTGGCCCCATTTGTGATTCCAGAATCAGTTGGATAAGTAAACACTGCTGTTGTAGACACTGAGAGCACAGTGAGTCTTAAGGGTAAGTGACCTCGGCAATAAGAGGAAAGTGGGCAGCATTGTTTTAAAGTACACAGATATTAAATATAACTTTGTTCTGCCTCCAGTGGAACGTTGTCCAGAGAGATGGTTTGAGGCCCAACCACAAGTCTAAACAGCTTCAGAACAGCTTACCACCTGGCACTTAAAAGGGACCTGGTGTGCTGGCTGTTCAGCTTAGCCGCCAGCTCTCACGTCGTCTGCAGGATCAGAGTACTCAGCTCTGCAGACGAGCGATCAAGATGTTTAGGTTTCAGAGTTCAGTACATGCTGGACACCCCCAGAAATAGTTTATCTTGTAAATTGTTGTATAAATAATTTGTTTCCCCTTGACAAAAAGAAAAAGAACCAAAATAGCAGAGAACAAGTTTTTCTCACTGCATACAATTGTCACCTTTTGACTGAAGCTAAATTAGTCCAAGAAGCTTATGCTTTGCAGCGCTGAGTAAGGAAAGGCAAGGTTTTACAAGAAAAGTTCTCTTACAACTTTGTTGGTCTGATCGCAGTAAAATAGATGTTGAATCTGTACTTCTCAGCTGGTAGATAAGAACAGATCCAGGCATATTAAATAAGGATGACTGAGGCATGTGGAGCTCTCACACCTCCGTCTGAGATACTACACTTCCTCAGAGAACTTGCCCCATTTTCTCCACTCTCCCTGGTCCTCAGGCTTCTCTTCCCACATAGCTGAACCGTCTTATCAGGGGAAAAAAATTTCTCTGTGGCCCTCTAGTTTTTTCTGTCTTTCCCTTTCCCACCAGAAGTTGAGAGAGCAGTTTACACCAGCTGTTGCTGTGGCTTTATCTCCTGTTCAGCCTTTGATGCCCCCCCAGAAGCGCGCTCTCTGCAGTTACTCATGTCCCCCTGTTCTCCTAATCTGGGAAGAGCCTCCATTTAATCCTCCTCGGCCCCATTAGGGCCGGCGGCGCACGACTGTGGGCTTGGTGTTGCCTTGTTCTCCCCGGTCCCGCCCATCCCTGGCCGCCTCGCCGCCCTCTCCCCTTGGCCTCCTCTACTTGCCCCTTAAATGTTGGTAATCTGCCGCCAGCCCTCTTTCCTTTAACTCTGCATGGTCTTTCCGGGAAATCACGTATCTGCTTGGATCTCTTTCTGGGGTTCCTTACCAGTTACTCCGTTAACTGCCGAGCAGGAGGCAGCTGGGCAGCCCTTGGGGACCACTCACGCTCAGCTCGAAGGCTGCCTCTTCCTCCAGCTGGCCGTGGTTTATTTACGGACATCTCCCACCTGCCCGGCCCCAGCGAGACGCATTCTGGACGTCCCCTGCCTTCGGTCCTGCCCACCTCCCGGTTCCTTCCCCCGGTGTGTCCGCTCCGTCTCTGACAGGGTGCTTCGTTTCTGGCTCAGCATGGCCACGGGCGGGGTCTTAGTTCAGCGTCTGACCGGAGGTGATGGCTGTCGTCTACTGAGCGTCTGCGTTGGGCCCTTTGCTGAGCGTGTTGTGCGTCTCATTTGGTTGTCACACTGCGTGTGGCCTCTCTGGTCCTCTCGCTCCCATTGTCTGCCCCTTGCTGGAGGCTGGCGTGGCGATGGTGAGCAGTTCCTGTGGGCCTCGATGCCCTTCGAGTTGGTGGCGCCTAACTTCAGGCACAGGTGCTGAGCATTTTCAGTTTCTGCCCTAGGCTTCTGGCTCCTGCTCACATTTCAGCAGCCTGGTGGGAGCTGGCTCGGTGAGCATGCGGACCCCAGAGGCGAGAGGCGGAGTGCCCCCCCGGGCAGCCCTCGCCGGAGCGGCAGAGCCAACGTCACAGGTGCTGCGTGCTCGGGAGCCCTGGCGTGTCTCTGGGACTCCGCTTGCTCGGCTTCTCCCCATTCGCGTCCATTCTTCCTTCCAGCGGCCTGCCCTGCTGTCCTCAGGCCTGGCTCCATGTGCAGACGCAGCATCTCACACGGACTGTTTGCTTCTCAAAGCTGTGCGAGGCCAGCCCCCTGTGTGAGCTCCTTACTCTTTACGGTTCAGGGGTCAGCCTCTCCTGCACACCCTTGGTAGGTGTTCAGAATCGAGGTCCCGGCCCTGTGAGCAGAGAGCCCTCAGGCGGGCCACCGAGTGCAGGAGCCCAGGAGTGTCGCGTCCTCGGGACAGGCAGGCGGGGAGCTCGTGTGCTGGTCCCTCTCAGGTGGACGCCTCTCAGACTGTCCCTGGAAGGGAAGCTAGACACACTTGAGGCGTGGTCGAATCAGGGAGAGGACACGCAGGCAGGCAGCCCGGGGCCTGGCTAGTGTGCGCCCACGGGGCGGGGGTGGGAGGTGGGGGGGGTGGGGGCGGGGCGTGAAGGGGTTGGAGTGGGCGTGGCAGAGTAGTGAGGCTAGAGAGGGGAGAACTCACTAAGGTGGGTGCTCCGGTCACAGTTCAGGACTTAACATCCTGGCAGCCTCCTCCTAGCGTGCTTCTGGGATGGTTCTAGGAGTTTGGACGCGACTGTGACCTACGAAGAGTAGGTGGATGAGCAGGAACTGCCTTGCAGAGTACTGAGACCAGAGGGCTCAGAGAAGAGCGTGTTGGGGTGGATTTCTTCTGTGAGGCTGGAGAACACACTTTGTGACTTTTGGATCCTTAGAAGCATCTCATTCTCTCTGAATGCCCAGGTGAAAGGACACTGCCTGAGTATGACAGGAGAGCCTCCATGGACCTGGGTTTCCTTGTCTCCATGGAAATGGGGGGCTCTGGAAGAACACGGGCCCCACAGTGTCACCGTGTAACAGTCAGTGTCACAGGGCGAGGTGGGTGTAGTTACCACTGGGGGCATTCAGGGTGCCCTGGCTCGCCCAGCCCTGGGTGCTGGCGCATAGGTAATGGGGTGGAGTGATGGGCCGCCCTCCGGGACGTCATTGGCCTGGTATGATTTAGGCCGTCCTCACTGAGGGCGCTCCGCCTTCGCTGCCTGGCCGTGCTGGGCAGTGGCTGCTGCGGACGCCTCTTTAGTTCTCCTCCCTAGATGGGCAGCAGCAGGAACACTCCAGTTAGCGCTCGAGCGCAGAGGAAACTCTCCCCTGCCACTGTTAGGCAGCAGCCGCTAGCGCCTTTTCCAAGACCCATTCACTTATTCACCAGCTTCCCTGGGATGTAAGTGACGCGTAACACGGCGTGCGTTCCAGGCGCGCCCGGGACGACTCGATGGGCATGTCGCCGTTCAGTGGCCGGTTAAACGGCGGCGGGAGGCGTCTGCTCTTCCTGCAGGCCCCGGGAGCTGGCGCGCCTGCGCAGCCTCCCCCTGCTCGCCTGCCCCGGCCTGGCGCCCCTCGCTGGGCGGGCTCTGCCTCAGCGTCCCGTTTCCCCCACTATGCGCCGCTTCCTTTTGGCTCCAGGGCCCACCCTGGGGGAGATGCAAGTAGGAGGGCACTGCGGCTGCTTCAGTCGGAAGCGAGTGCTCCCCGAGGGCGGCCCTCACCCAAGAGGGCAGGACCCCGCGGAGAAACGCCTCTCCTGGCTTTGCACAGAGGGGGCCCAGTAACTTCCAGTCGTCCCTGAGTTTTGGCGCCATGGAGCTCAGTCGCCTGGCAGCAGTGAGTGTGCCTGTGTTCCCGCGGCGGTGAGCATGTCCGAGTCCCTGTCCCCGCGGCAATGAGCGTGTCCGTGTCCCTGTCCCCGCGGTGGTGGCTGTGTCATCGGCTTGCCTTGTCCTGCCCCTTCCCAGTCTCAGCCTCTTAGGTCTGTTTCTCCTCCTTCCGATGTCGTGGCCTGTTTACACGTCCTTTGTGGATGCTCTCCTTTCGGGAGGCGCTTAGGGTCAGGCGCCCACCCCAGTGTTCTTGCCTGGAGCATGCCAGCGACGGGGGAGCCTGGGGGGCTGCCGTCTGTGGGGTGGCACAGAGTCGGATGCGACTGAAGCGACTTGGCAGCAGCAGCAGGGTCCAACAAGTGCAGCTGTTGTGTTGAAGTGTGTGTGTCTGTGTGTCTAGCCAGCCAGCCATCTACCTACCTGTTCATCCGTCCATCCGCCCACCCAGTCCCCGAATGGTAAAGACAGTTGCTCAGCTCAGCTCTAGTCAGTGGTGGAGCTGGAGCTCTGAGTTCATCTGAAGCCAGAGCAGGTCTCTTTTCCCTTGACGCACCGCCTTTCCCCTCTGAAGATGCCATCAGCTCGTCTCAGGGGGATCCGGCCTTGTCCTCTTGGAGCTGGCCCCCCTGCCAGCACGCAGAGGTCGTTGAGAGACCCCCGTCCACGGCGTGCCAGGAGCGCGCCCGGCCCTTAGAGAGACCCCGTCTCTGGCGTGCCGGGAGCGCGCCGGCCCTTAGCTCTGCAGTGAGCCCACTGCAGTGAGCCCTCCCTCAGTCTGGGGGTGCTCCTCTCACGGTCTGTTACAGAAAGTGTTTCCTTTTTGCTTCTTTTCTGAGTTCAGTCGCCTCTTGGTGCCTTTGGTCCTTTTTTGGTTGTCTGCTCATCTCTGGTCTTAGTTTTGTGTTTCTGCTTCAGGACTTTGTTTTTTCCCCTCGTGTCTCGAGCACTTGTGTGAAGGTTTTAATTCAGTACGGAGTGCTGTGTCGCTGTTTTCCTCAGCTTTTGGCCTTCCTTTTGGAGGGGGATGGGTTCGTCAGTGGCAGTGCTTTTATTAGCAGTTTGTGGTTTTGTTTTAAACAGTAGTTTCTGTGTCCATGGCCTGCTTTCTGCGTATCTCTTCACCCCTTCTTCAAGAGTTCCAGTGCCGTCCTCTGTGCTTGCTGGGAGGTGCTGGGGCGGGGAGGGCGCGCCTGCTCTCTGCTGGGACCCTCGCCTTCCCTCCTCTCGGCCCTTGCCCTTGCCTGCCAGTCTCCTGGGCGCCCCCTCTTGCCCTGCTGGTCCGCCCTCAGGAGCTGTGCGTGCCTGATTTCCGCCGGACCCACTGGCTCTCAAGCCTCTTTTCGAGCCGGCCCTTTCAAGTACCGAGTCCCGACTGTATGCAGTGGCCCAGCCTTACCCTTAGGCCTTTCTGGGCATGATTCTGCTTTGTCTGCCCCCTGCCCTTCTTGCGAGTGTCCCTCCCTGTGTCTAAACCTGCAGAGTCTCTCTGGGGTTGGTGGGAACTCTGTTGAATTTGGTCTGCTTTTCGGTCACAGGCCATTGGGAGCTTGCAGAATTCTGTCTCCTGGTACTGCTCCAGGCGTGGGTCATGTGTGGTTTCACATCATCTTTGTTGATTTTATGGTGGAGTGCATTTTGTTTGTTTTGTATTTGGACCTGTTTTTAAAGTCTTTGTTGAATTTGTTGCAGTGTTGCTTCCATTTTGTGTTTTGGCGTTTTGGCTGCCAGACCTGTGGGCTCCCAGCGCCGCAGCCAAGGGTCAAGCCAGCGCCGCTTGCGCTGAAAGGCCGAGTCTTGGCGCGGGACCGCAAGGGAAGGCCCTGTTTTGTCTTTTCTGTTTACTTGCTTTTGGGTGAGTGAGGAAATTTGAAGTCCGGTGCCTTCATTGTCCCCTAACCCAGAAGTCTCTCCATTCTTTAGGCTCAGCTCAGGCTTCACTACCTTCTCCCCTTTGAAGTGTTCCGGCCCCGTGCTCCGGTATTTGCTACTTCCTTGTGTCCCTAGCCTTTTGCCTCTCTCTAATTGCATGTGTTTTATTGGTTGTAATTATATACTTGTCTCCCCTCCCCCATCACATTGTGAATGTCTCTTCACAGCAAGCCTTGTATTTCTTTTTTGTGTGACATAGTGGCACCCACTAATTGGATTAATTTACTTAGAATAGGAGCACAGCCAGTGGATGAAAGTCAGCTCTAGCCACTGTGAATAATGTGATTATTTTTGGATCATAGTGAACTTCAGTTTTAAAAGAAGATAAGTAAAAAACTATGAATAATGATCAGGTTTATATTATAATCAGTTCAGTCACTCAGTCATGTCCGACCCTTTGTGACGCCGTGGACTACAACACACCAGGCCTCCCTGTCCATCACCAACTTCCAGAAGTTGCTCAAACTCATGTCCATTGAGTCAGTGATAGCATCTGACCTTCTCATCCTCTGTCGTCATAATACTGAAGTTTAAGATAATAAGATTACCACTTTTTCCCACAGAGCTTAGAATGTTAATTGATTGACTTTTGCAAATAGAAATATCTTTAATAAATACCTTTTCTAATATTGCTGAATAGTTAAAAGTCTAGAATCTGAAATGATTCGTGGTTTCTTTTTTTATATAAAAAGAATATCTGTGAAAAGATTCTGCAAAATTACTGGGTTTAAAATTTTTTTAATTTTTTTAATTTATGAAACTGTGATAGTACATTTATAGGAAGCTTGGAAAATACAGAACAAGATTCCATACAGTTCAACTATATATTACAATTATTTCTTTAAGTATATGTTAAGATTTTTAGTTGGAGTTTCAATATCAAACTCTCAAAAATTAGTAGAAATAATATACAGAGAAGTAGAAGAATATAGTTGACCCCAAATTATAGGTTTTAATGGATCATTTTAATGTTCAAGTGACTTTCTACCTTTTTGCTATAACAAGATATGTTTAGATGCCATGTGGCTGAAATTCCACATACCAGTGGAAAAGACAAAATTGGATTCTTCCATGCACAGTGCTGAGTTACCTGATTGAGTTTGGAAACAGAGGTGTCAAAATTCATCTTCTGCTCAGTTTTTGCTAGTTTTTAGCACCGTGTAAAGATCTTGCTTTTGCTTTAAAAAAATTGTTTATTTTTAATTGAGGGATAATTTCTTTGTGCTTGTTTTGAATTGGCTTTGTAATAAAGAATTTGACAATATGAGTGTACATCCTTAAGAAAACTAGGTATGTGAAAGTGAAGACCCTTTACCTAATAATTAATAAGTATTCTATTGATACAAATTTGTTCTTTTTTCCTGCCCAACTGTAAACAGTTTTGTAATGAGGGCTATTTCTTCTCAGACCAAGAGATCCACTTAACCCATTTGTTCTACATTTGGTATTACGGGCCATGATTATTAGATACAAAAATCAAGTAAGAGTTTGAAGATTAAAAAAGAGATCTATAGGACTGAATTGTAGGAATTCCAAACAGCCCTGTCTCATTCAGAATTCTCTGTTAGTCAGCGTAGCACTGCATCAGCTCACTCATGTACAGGTCAGAAGGGCGATTTACCTCTGTAAATGAGTTTGTTCAGAAAATGGATTTGTTATTTTTTATATTCTGAAACTAAAAAGGAAAAAAGACGAAGGGAACATAATGGATAGTCATCTGATATTTGTGCGCCATAAGTTCTTCTAACTGTGTGATAGTTTTTGAATTGTGCTAGTCTGTATTTTGACTGTGTATTTGCTCTTTTCAAAAGAAATGGTATGCAAGCCACATGGCACTAGAGCTATGGAGTAATTTCTTTGGAAACATTTTGGTTGCAGGTGGACATTAAGAAGACATTTGACCCTACTATTCTCAGCAATGTTCCCTGTAAGCCATTCAAAAGATTGTGAGCACAGATATACGGAGAACAAACCAGCTGTTCCCAGTGGAAAGAGGGGCGGGGAGGGGCAGGGGACGGGCATCAGCTTAAGAGGCACAAACTGCTGCGTATAAAATAAATAGGCCGCAAGGGCGTACTGCGCAGCACAGGCATTACTAGGCCCAATAGTGAGCGTATATGGAGTATAATCTAGAAGGCTTTTGAATCACTGTGTTGTGCACTGTAAGTCAACTATGCCTTGATTAAAAAATTAAGTAAATGAATATCCATCTTATTAAAATTTTTTGAAGATTTGTGAGCAGGCCACTTGGCTCCTGAGGCTGGTCCTGCGCCTCCTGTGCTCTGACTCAGCTGTGATCACTGCTGGCAGAGGCGTGAGCTCGGGGGTGCTCTTCCTGTGTGTTCTGTTGAACCGCCAGCGACCCTGTGTGGCCGCGCTGCTGTTTCTGAGAGGAGACCAGGGTCGGGGGCTTTGCGCTAGTTCACACACCTTGCAAGTGGCGAAACCGGGTGTGAACCTAGATATTTGCACTCCAGCAGCTGACTGTCTAAACCTTTGTTTCTTTGTGACTGATTTTTCGTGTGGCCTGAGAAGAACGTGCCCTGATGTACTTGCTTATTTCCCATTGTGGGGGTGGAGGGACAAGGGCGATGACGGTGAGGGTTGTTTTCCGGAACTGTCGGGTTCTGTAGTTGTTACGGAGGCCAGCTTTAAAAGCACAGGTCTTTTTCTGGTGTGTGTGGAGAGCAGACAGCCGTGAACCTGTCCGCCAGTGCTGTCAGATCTTACTATTTTGTGCTGTTGGGTTCGTATCCGTTTTTCTTTTTCTAATGTATGTATGTTTGTGTATTTGCCTGCTTAGCTGTGCCAGGTCTTGGCTGAGGCACGAGGGATCTCTGCCTTCCTTGGGGCGTGAAGGGTCTTCAGTGCAGCGTGCGGGGCTTCAGCCGAGCCGCGCACTCTGGCATGCGGCTGTTGGCGCTCCTGCCACCGGGACCGCACCCCGGCTCCCGGCACCGGGAGCGTGGGGCTCAGCCCCTCGACCACTGGGAAGCCCCATGTCTGTCTCTTTCAGGAAGTTTTTACTAGTTCAGTGGAAACCTTATGTAACCATTGTCCTGAACGTGGTTTTTTCATCCCAGTTGTGTTTTTATCCTTTTACAGCATAAGTATGTGTGCACACATCACAGTTCATGATGATACTTTGCGTGTCTTTCTCTTTACGTGTGTGTGCGTGCTCCGTCTCTGTTGTGTCCAGCTCTCTGCAATCCCATGGCCGTAGCCCACCAGGCTCGTCTGTCCATGGGATTTTCCCAGCAAGGATACTGGAGTGGGCTGCCGTTTCCTCTTCCAGGGATCTCTTCACATAAACACGACGTCATGTAACATACACACCCTTAGTAAACATGTGCAGGCCTGTTATGTGCATCCTTCATTGCTGCATTAAAAGTGAGAGTTGTTTGTATGGCCATCTATAATTTCTGCCAATTTACTTTTGTTACTCTGTGATGCTCCATTTATGATTGTATCATAATTTCTTACCCATTGTCCTGTTAGTGGATACTCAGAGTGTTTATTTTTCTGTCATGCAGTGATGTTGTCTGTGGCGTTGTTTACATATCCGCTTGCATATGTGCAGAAGTTTCTCTATAGTGTATACCTAGGAATAGAATCACCACTCTGAGGGTATGCCCAGCATTTATTTCACTCAGTGTTGCCAAACTGCTTTCCAGATATTCCCACCAGCAGGACATGAGAGTTCATTTTACTTGTCGCCTCTTGGTTTTACATTTTTAAGTTGATTTGATGGGGGTAAAGTAGTCTCTCTTTTTGCAGTGTCATTTCCCTGAATACTGATATGCTTAATAGAATTCTTGAAAAATGTAAATAAAAATGAGGCAAAACAAAAATATATAAGATTTGTTGACCCTTTGGTTTCCCTCTTTTGTGAAACTGCCCTGTCATTTACCCCCTTATTTATTTTTTTTAAAATTTGGTTGCTTTTCTTTGTTTGAAAGGACCCCGTTCCCTGTGATTACACGCCCTGTGTCCCTAACTTCTTAGACAGCATTCTGGATGTAATTTAGCCCTTCTATAAATGCCTGTGAACAGCATTGCTGTGCTGTCTAGATAGCAGTGCGGAAGGTGTGTGAGACTGCTGGTGATCCGGCCCTCAGTGGCTGGACTGCTGTGCCTTTTAGAATTATTGTTTACTTTCCTAAGTACTTCCTCTCTTGTTTCCCTCTTGGTGCTCCTAGTGCCTTTCGTTGCTTCTCTGCTGTCTGGTTTTAGATAAAATTATCTGGGTGAGGCGCCCAGAATTGTGTGTCTCTTGGGGAGTGGATGTGCTGTGATTAGCTGCTTTCCTCAGATCCGGGGAGCCCCTGAGGTTAGTCCCAGCTGTATGTGGGCTTGGACTTGGACTCTGAGCGAGCGCATTTGCTGAACAGTGGCTTCTTGGGTCAGTGTGAGCGTGGCTCCGTCCTAGCAGAAGTGATGAGCGTTTGACTGGCATGTATCACTGTAAATCCACATGAAATTATCCTTTAAAATTCTAGATTACGACTTTTCAGAGTAAAACTGTTTTTCTCTTTTGAGTTTCTCAGTGTTGCTAGAACATGAAATCTTTCATACGTTTATGTGTTTGATCAGGCCTCCACTGTGCTTAACATTGCTTGTTAACTTTTTAATGTTCCCACTGGCTTATCTGAAACATTTTTTTATCCCCCTGTTGCTTTGGCATTAAAATTCTATGAGGGCATTTTAGAAAGATGGTAATGATAACCCTCTATGCGAGACAGCAAAAGAGACACAGATGTATAGAATGGACTTTTAGTCTCTCTGGGAGAGAGAGAAGGTGGGATGATTTGGGAGAATGGCATTAAAACATGTATACTATCAGGTAAGAAACGATTCGCCAATCTATGTTCGATACAGGATACAGGATGCTTGGGGCTGGTGCACGGGGATGATCCAGAGAGATGATATGGGGTGGGAGGTGGGAGGGGGGTTCAGGATTGGGAACTCATGTACACCCGTGGCTGATTCATGTCAATGTATGGCAAAACCAATACAGTATTGTAAATCAAAATAAAGTAAAAGTAAAAATTAAAAAAAAAATTCTATGAGGACAGAGATTCTGTGTGTTCTTCACAGCTGTGTCTGGTCACTTAGAGTAGTCTGGAACATGATAGATACTCAGATATTTGAGGGAATTCACAGTGGAGTGAATTCCATTGTCCTTATTTTTTTAGTAAAAAGCCGAGTTAGTTGACTTAAAAAGATATTTTATATTTGTTTCAGTTACTTTCTTTCTGCCTCAAATTATCTGCCTGTTTTTCTGGCTTTTCTGTTTTGTTTTTTTGTACTGTGTTAAAAGGTGAATCTGATCCAGAGTGTACCCTATGTGGTTAACAATTATTTAAACTATGGAATAGACTAGAAAATTAAAGAGTGTATGTAAAGTATCAGGAATAATGCTACAGCAGTCATCTGAGAATCTCTATCTTTCTATCACAGATATTGGGTTGGCCAAGAAGTCTGTTTGGGTTTTCATAAGACTTTGCAGAAAAACCTGAAGGAACGTTTTGGCCAACTCAATACAGTGCCTTCCCCAAGGTCGCAAGTCTGGTAGTTCATGTGGTTGAGATTGGAAAGTAGGTCGTTTTCGCTCGGGAGCTCTTGGCTTACTTGAGGGCGCTCTGTCCTGCCTCCATATTTGCTTGTGTGTTTCTCTCTTGGACTGGAGTCTGGTCGATTCACACCGTTGAGTTAGACTCCGGTGCACAGCATGGTGACTCGGTCGTCTCTGCACTTTATGCTCCTTCACAGGGACTCCGGGATGCTAGGCATAGTGCCCTGTGCTCTGCCCTTCTAGTCTAAGTCGCTTCAGGTGTGCCCGACTCTGAGCGACCCCCGGGCCTCCAGGCAGCAGCGCTGGAGCGGGGCCGCCGCCCTGGCCGCGCTGCTCGCCTGCTCACACGCGGGAGTCTGTGTCTGCTTGGGTCGGTGCTGTGGGCTCAGTCACTGAGTCGCGTCTGACTCTTCGAGGCCTCCTGGACTGTCGCCCACAGCGCCTCTGACCACGGGATGTCCCAGGCAAGGCTGGAGGGGTTGCCATGTGCTTCCCCAGGGCGCCTTCCTGATCCAGGGCTCAAGTCTGGGTCTCCCTCATCGATCGGCAGGCAGGTTTTTGCTGCTGAGCCACCAAGGAAGCCCGAATCAGTTAATGCCATATCCTCAATCTGTCCCTCCTTCCTTCCCTCGCTCCTCCGGTGGCGGCGAGCTTGTTTTCCTCATCTGCAGAGCCTGTTTCTGTTTTGTGAGGTAGTTCTTTAATGTGGAAGGGACATCCTGTTAAAGCCCGCTCGGTTGTGCAGGGCCCATGCAGCCAGCGGGAGCCGTCCTGCGTGTTTCGGCTGGCCCTCTCTCCTTCCTCTGGCGCCCCCGTTTTGGCGGCAGTGCGCTTTACTGAGTGTTATGGTTCTTCTTTGGCAGAGTTTACTCTGTTAGATAATAAGCTCTGGGGGAGCTGTTTTCTCCGTCTTGGTTTCCTAGTGCCCATCATAATTAGCATGAGAAGACGGGTTCCCAAGTCCTCTTATAATAGCTGGTGAGAGAAGACTCAGCGTCAGTGGTTTCAGTAAAGAAGGTCGAAAGGAAGACAGCATGTAGCGAGGGCTCCCCGCGCCCCGGGGCGTCCAGGCTCCTGCTGGCTGCTCCGCAGGCCTCAGCCTGTGACCTCTGGCCTCACTGCTGACAGCTGACGTCGACCGTCCAGACTCAGACAGGAATGTGGGGCAAGAGGGAAGGGCGTTCTGTCTGCGAGGTGTTTGCTTCCTATGTAGGATTCGAAATCCTCCTCAGGAGACATTTTTGTGTGTTCTTGGCTTTGGCTAAACAGTTTCACGTGGCCATCCTTTTGCAAGGGCGGCTGTGAAACTGAGTATGTATTCTCAGCCTCTCAAGACAAGGGAAATGGTGAGTGAGAACAGTGGTGAGTGGACCTGTATATAGTATCTGCCATAAAGAGGACTTGATGAATACTCTATTTAATTTAAAAAATTTTATCAAAAGTAATCCATGTATGTGCTTAGAGGGCACTGTAAAGCTATCCACATATGTGCTTAGAGGGCACTATGAAGTAAGGTCTGCGGCCTGACCCTCGTCTGCCGTTCCATCTCTGGTCCCTCTCTGGTTTCTGCCTTCTTCTGTTATAACATGGTCCGCCAATATGACACTGCACAGCTCTTCAGTCAGCAGTTTTAGAACTCCTTTATTCATTTGTTCATCTGTTTAACAGGCTTCCCTGGTGGCTCAGGGAAAAGAATCTGCCTGCAATGCAGGAGACCCGCATTCTTTCCCTGGGTCAGGAAGATCCCCTGGATAAGGAAATGACAGCCCTCTCCAGTATTCTTACCTAAGGAATCCCGTGGACAGAGGAGCCTGGTGGGCTAGTCTGTGGGTTAGCAAAGTGTTGGACCCGGCTGAGCGACGCACACTTTCACTCCCACTTAATGAAGTTACGGTCTGGCTGAACCCATATGCAGCCTTTAGTTGCTGTCTAAACAGTCATAGCTGAGCCAAGTATTTGCTGTTTGTTTTTGTTTCCTTCTTTGTATAATTTTTTTCCCCAGAGTTAACTTACCCTCGTCTTTCCATTCAGTTACTTTTCTTTGAGTCTCTAAGTGCCCCCACCTGATTTAGCAGCTCTACGAATTCCTTTTCTGTGTGATTTTCTGTAGATGAGACAACCCTTTTTTGTGGAGACTTTCTTTCTGAGCCCTCTGTCCTCATCCATGTGGACTAGTCACTCTCAGCTGCTGTGTGATTGTCGTTGTGGGACTTCTCCTTCACTGCCATCTTGAGAATGATGTGCTTAATCCTTTTTTTCCCCTAGATCTTGTGGCTTTATCTTAAAGAGTTTTTTGATCTTCAGACGTCTTGATTATGTTCTCATATGTGTGACAACGTTACTGATTTACCTTATGGTTTGGGAGCATCTTTTTATTTTGGAAGACCAGGATGTGGGGGCGCATTTTCACTGTCTTGAGTTTGGGAATCCGCAGACGGTTCCTTCCCAGTGGCTTACGGCAGCAGTGAGTGTGCCCCGGTCCCTTACTCTCTGTGTTGCTGTTGCTTAGTTGCTGAGCCGTGTCTGACTCTTTCGAGACTCCATGGACTGTAGCCTGCCGGGCTCCTCTGTCCATGGATTCTCCGGGCAGGAATGCTGGAGTGGGCTGCCACTGCCTTCTCCAGGGAATGTTTGTGACCCAGGAGAACGAACCTGCATCCCCGGCATTGCAGGTGGATTCTTTACCACTGAGCCCCCCCAGGGAAGCCCTGTGTGGCATCATTCTAAGTGGTGTACATTCATTGTCTTGTTTAATCTGTACAGTATCTCGTTTGGACCAAACACTGTGTTTCCTAAGGATTTTGAATTTTTTTAACTCTTTTTATCCCCGGAGCAGATCCTGTAGGGCCAGACTATTAATGTCCTCACTGTACAGATGTAGGTGCGGGGGTAGTAATGTCCTCACTGTACAGACATAGGTGCAGGGCTGCAGAGAGGGAAGTTAGGCGGCTTGTCTGGGAAGGCACAGCTGGAGGTGGCTCCTGGACCCTGACCTCCACAGTGAAGTTCTAGGCCACTGCTGTCCTAGATGGTTCTACACAGAGCCTGCGTGTAATTAGAACTGGTCAGATATTTGTAGAATAAACTTTTTAAAGTACACTCTGGGTTTTTATTTTTTAAATTAAAATATATTTTAAAAGATATACTTTCTTGCTTAGCTGTTGACTACTTCTTGTCTTTGTGAAATTTTAATATTTTTTATTTTCCCATTTTTTCAGAGTCAATTTCAATATAATAAATTGACTCTTCCAGCTTCATAAAGTGGAAACCTACTTTTTAAAAGCTAGTATATTTTCACCCACATTTTAATGGTTATATAAAATGGAAGGCAATAATAAAGCAAATAATGGGAAAGCAAAATTGAATTTTTTATGTCATTTCCCATGAGGAACATATGGGTGTTCAACTTTTTATTCTTGTAATATTCCTTTAAAAGGTCCTCTTACAGGCATACAACAAAAACCAAGTCTTTTCTAAGGTTAATCTTTCACTATGGATGTCCTTGAATTTTAAAAAAATGATTATGCTTATCAGTGTGCTGTTGTTCAGATACTGTAGCTACTTTAAAACTTGCCTTTTTATCTTCCAGGTGTATAAGCCAAGTTAGAGAACCATGACAAGCACACAGTAAATAAATATCCTACTTTGTATTCACCACCCCATCAGCTGTGCTGTCTTTGTGCTAAGAAGGTAAATTAATAACATCTAAATATATATTTGGACTTCTCTGACAGCTCAGCCTTGTGAAAGCCACCTGCAGTGCGGGAGACCTGATCTCCAGAGACATCTGAGTATGTAAACATAAGCCTAAGTGTGCACATACTTGTTCCTTTTATTAAAGTCCAGGCTTTCCTGGTGGCTCAGATGGTAATCTGCCTGCAGTGTGCGAGACTGGATTTGATCCCTGGGTCAGGAAGACCCACTGGAAAAGGGAATGGCTGCCCACCCCAGTATTTTTGCCTGAAGAATTCCATGGACAGAGGAGCGTGATGGGCTACAGTCCATGGGGTCGCAAAGAGTCAAACATGATTGAGTGACTAACACTTTCACCTACTAAAATCTGGGCAGATTCTGCTCATAAGGGTATTATGGACACAGTCATCTTCCATAATTTAAAGTTGGCAATAACTTGCTTTGGCCACAGCTAAATTTGTTTGATGAGAACTCTAATAAGGCATTTTCAGTTCAGTTCAGTCGCTCAGTCGTGTCCCACTTCTTTGCGACCCCATGAATCACAGCACGCCAGGCCTCCCTGTCCATCACCAACTCCCGGAGTTCACTCAAACCCATGTCCATCGAGTCCGTGATGCCATCCAGCCATCTCATCCTCGGTCGTCCCCTTCTCCTCCTGTCCCCAATCCCTCCCAGCATCAGAGTCTTTTCCAGTGAGTCAACTCTTCGCATGAGGTGGCCAAAGTACTGGAGCTTCAGCTTTAGCATCATTCCTTTGAAAGAACACCCAGGGCTGATCTCCTTCATGATGGACTGGTTGGATCTCCTTGCAGTCCAAGGGACTCTCAAGAGTCTTCTCCAACATCACAGTTCAAAAGCATCAATTCTTCGGCGCTCAGCTTTCTTCACAGTCCAACTCTCACATCCAGTTGCTGTCATTTAGCCAACTAAAATATTGCATATATTTGACAGGTCTTATTTGGATTTACTACATGTCATTTGAATTTCATTAGAATGTGATTTCTTTGATTTTAATATTGAGTCAACCTAGTTTTCACATGCTAAGAAGTACATTTGCTTATTGCAGTTAGCAGAAATATTTAGAAATGTTCAGGTTTAAGATGAAGCTTCTGTTATACAGATTTCTGGTTCTCCTCTGGCTCAAGGTAGGTCGATTTGTGCTCGGGTAGAATCACTTGACTAGTTTTGGCCAACAGACTTGATCAGCGGTTCTGTGTAAGGCGTTTAGCTTGTGCATTTAACTGCCAGTGTGATGCCCTTCCAACACTTTACCCCACTGTTTCCTCAGCCCTTGGTGCTTTAGCTGGTGGTTTCTCTGTGATGCTGGGCACCATGGTGAAGACGACGTGGAACGGAACCCTGGGCGACCCGCAGTGGCCATGTGGGACGAGTGAGAGGCTGTCACTTTCAGCCACTTGGGTGGCGCGCTGCTGCGATACGATTTGGGTGATGCGCGATGAAATCCACTTTAGGGAGAGTCTTATATGAGACCTCTGAAACTTTTAAGACTGTGAAGCAGCAAATAATCCATCACTTTTTAAGATGAAAAGGGTAGTGGCATTTAACTTTCCATTGCCCGTCAGGTGGAGATGGGGTTGAAGGGTTTTAAACTTACATAACATCCTCTGAGAGACTTGCAGACCAGCTGGAAACTTTGTTTGCCTTGAGGATTTTTTGTTGTTATTTTTGGAAACTCCAGAAATGATACTTTAACAGTGAACAAGAATAGATATTCTCTGTCTGGTAGTGACACTTGCCTGATTCCAAATCTCCATATACCACCCCCCCCAACCCCTGCCAGCCCCCATATCAGTAAGAAGCTCAAATAAAACCACCTGTGACTGCACCTCCAACTTTGCTGGGAGATAGAGAAGCCGTCATCTTCAGGCTACATCACAGTCGGGTGGGAAAAAGCAGAGAGTCCCAGGAGCTCCCAGCGGAGCTCCTGTTGCCGCAGTCCCGTGGGGGATGGAGTGAGGGAGGTCGTCTTGAGAGGCTCTTGAAAGAGAAAGACAGAGGCACAGAAAGCAGAGAAGACACAGGCAAAAGGTAACCCTCAGAAAGAGAAGGCGCCAGCAGCACGCGCGAAAATGCTGCTTCCCACCGAGACTTGGTAGGCCCTGGCTCTGGCTTAGGAAAGGGGCTTGAAAGTGAGCAGGATCAGAAGGGCAGTGTTAAAGAAGTTTTGCTTCTAGAGGAGAATAAATATGGAAAGGTTAGTCACCTTGGGAATGTGGCCAGTGAAGAGAAAAAAGAAACGGAGAAAATTACAGATCTTGCAGAAGCAAAAGTTGCCCACAGTCCCTCCCCATCATCCATGAAACAAAGTGATCCTCACTAAACTGATGGAGAAAACCTGTACCTCAAATACATAGGAACAGAAAAAAGGAATACAAAGCTTCCGTGAAAATAAAGCAAAATTCAAGTTAAATGTTTCAGGTGGTGCAGAGTCTCCCCTAAATCCACATCATGTAGAAGAAAAGCTGGAATGGTGCTCCAGCTGAGGACATGTCTTTAGGAAAGCACCAGGGCGACTACGCGGTGGTCTAGTGGCTGACGTTCCTGCTTCCACTGCAGGGGGCTAGCGCCAGCCCTCGGTTGGGGGAACTAAGATCCCGCATCACCCCACAGCACAGCCAAAAAAAAAAAGCCTTGGCAATGTTGAAAAATGCCTTGAATCAAATATTCAAAAATTAAGAAAGAAATGGACCAGAAAACAGAAGGAAGTGCAGCGAGAGCTGATTGAACTCGGGGGAAAATAAAGAAAAAGACAGAGCCACGTCAGAAGGAGGCTGGGTGACGCAGCCCTGAAGGGAGAGACAGAGCCACGTCAGAAGGAGGCTGGGTGACGCAGCCCTGAGGGGAGAGACAGAGCCACGTCAGAAGGAGGCTGGGTGACGCAGCCCTGAGGGGAGAGACAGAGTCACGTCAGAAGGAGGCTGGGTGACGCAGCCCTGAGGGGAGAGACAGAGCCACGTCAGAAGGAGGCTGGGTGACGCAGCCCTGAGGGGAGAGACAGAGCCACGTCAGAAGGAGGCTGGGTGACGCAGCCCTGAGGGGAGAGACAGAGTCACGTCAGAAGGAGGCTGGGTGACGCAGCCCTGAGGGGAGAGACAGAGCCACGTCAGAAGGAGGCTGGGTGACGCAGCCCTGAGGGGAGAGACAGAGCCACGTCAGAAGGAGGCTGGGTGACGCAGCCCTGAGGGGAGAGACAGAGCCACGTCAGAAGGAGGCTGGGTGACGCAGCCCTGAGGGGAGAGACAGAGCCACGTCAGAAGGAGGCTGGGTGACGCAGCCCTGAGGGGAGAGACAGAGCCACGTCAGAAGGAGGCTGGGTGACGCAGCCCTGAGGGGAGAGACAGAGCCACGTCAGAAGGAGGCTGGGTGACGCAGCCCTGAGGGGAGAGACAGAGCCACGTCAGAAGGAGGCTGGGTGACGCAGCCCTGAGGGGAGAGACAGAGCCACGTCAGAAGGAGGCTGGGTGACGCAGCCCTGAGGGGAGAGACAGAGCCACGTCAGAAGGAGGCTGGGTGACGCAGCCCTGAGGGGAGAGACAGAGCCACGTCAGAAGGAGGCTGGGTGACGCAGCCCTGAGGGGAGAGACAGAGCCACGTCAGAAGGAGGCTGGGTGACGCAGCCCTGAGGGGAGAGACAGAGTCACGTCAGAAGGAGGCTGGGTGACGCAGCCCTGAAGGGAGAGACAGAGCCACGTCAGAAGGAGGCTGGGTGACACAGCCCTGAAGGGAGAGACAGAGCCACGTCAGAAGGAGGCTGGGTGACGCAGCCCTGAGGGGAGAGACAGAGTCACGTCAGAAGGAGGCTGGGTGACGCAGCCCTGAGGGGAGAGACAGTCACGTCAGAAGGAGGCTGAGTGACACAGACCTGAAGGGAGAGACAGAGCCACGTCAGAAGGAGGCTGGGTGACGCAGCCCTGAGGGGAGAGACAGTCACGTCAGAAGGAGGCTGGGTGACGCAGCCCTGAAGGGAGAGACAGAGCCACGTCAGAAGGAGGCTGGGTGACACAGCCCTGAAGGGAGAGACAGAGCCACGTCAGAAGGAGGCTGGGTGACGCAGCCCTGAGGGGAGAGACAGAGTCACGTCAGAAGGAGGCTGAGTGACGCAGCCCTGAGGGGAGAGACAGAGTCACGTCAGAAGGAGGCTAGGTGACGCAGCCCTGAGGGGAGAGCAGGCACAGTGAGAGCTTAGTAGGTGTTAAAGAGAAGCGAGGGAGCAAACTTTTTCAAGTTAGACACAGAAGGAAAGAGAGGCCTGAGCGAGAGCAGCTGGAGTGAAAGGGGAAGTTGTGGCGTGTGCCGCTGGCGTTCTTACAGGTGGAGCTGAACCATCTAAGAGGTGTGACTCCAGAAATGAGAGAAGGCTTGAGTCTGCACATGGAAGTGACCACTGGGCGCTGGGAAAAACTAACCAGCTCTGAGACATACTAGTGATACCGTTGCACTTCAAAGATCCATACGCTCAGAGCTTCAGTCCAAAAGATGAACTAGGTCGCACAATGGTAGGAATTTTAGGTGTTGTCAGACTTCTCAAAAGGGGCATCAAGGCAACACTGGAGCAACTTTTTTTCACTTTTAAAGGAGCTTAAGGAAAGAAGGTGTGAATCAAGAATTATATTCAGCTTTAAGATTAAAACTATAGAAAAGTTTTGAGTATTCAAGAGCTCAGAAAGTACCTTACATAGGGAGTCTTCCTGAGGAATGTGCTAGAAAGTCAGTTTCATCTCAAGAGGTGGAAAAAGCTCTGAATAATGAGCACTTAGTATGTAGTTTCAGAGCTGAGACTGAATCAGAGATGGGAGCCACAGGCAGAACGCTTTGTGAGCGTTACATTATATCGCTTATGTGGCTACTTGCAGTTTATTCTGCATAAGTAGGCTTAGACTGTAAGTATGTGTGCCTGTTTGTTCCCAATTTTAGATTCGATTTCAGTTTTACTTGAGGTCATAGTAAAAATACAGTTCTTTGAGCTGTAGCAGAACTCAGAACCCCTCACAGCATGTAAGCATGCACCAATGAGCTGTAGCACAGAGAAGCAGAGCTCAGAACCCCTCGCAGCGTGGAAACATTCGCCAATCCCAGCCTTTACTTCCAGTCGTAAAAGACCCTGATGCTGGGAAAGATTGAAGGCAGGAGGAGAAGGGGAGAACAGAGGATAAGATGGTTGGATGGCATCACTGACTTAGTGGACATGAGTTTGAGCAAGCTTCGGGAGTTGGTGATGGACAGGGAGGCCTGGCGTGCTGCGGTTCACAGGTTGCAAAGAGTCAGACATGACTGAGCCACTGAACTTACTGACTGAAACTAGTAAATAAGAAATAAGCTCAAATAATTTCACATACAAATAATTCTTGCAGGCGGAGATTGTAAGGAAATGATCATCCACCAGTTGAATGAAGAATCCTGACGATATTTTGAAACACACATGTCACAGATGTGTAAGACATGTCTTTGTACAGTATAAGTTCTTATGCAGTGCAAGTATTTGCACAGCAGATGTAAGTGTGTGTGTGTATCTACATATATAAAACGGTCTCAGCATTTATTTCCTGGTTCCGCCCATGAAAGAGCCTAGAAGGCAAGATGTGCCAGGAGCAGTGAGCACAGCTGACACCCAGTCTTGGTTTCTCATGCTGTTTCTGCTAAAAGGAGTCAAGGCTACTTCAGAGAAAGCGAGGAAGTGCTTAGAAAGGAAGGAAGGAAAAGGAAGGAGTTGTGTCTGAAGGGTAGAGAAGCCAGCTTGCAGCTGTTTCCACTGACCAAATATGGGTCAACAGGGCAAGAACGAATTTTAAGTCATTAAACCAACAGTAATCCATGAAGAGTCTGGTGATAGATAGGAAGAAGGGAGGATTCTTCTCAGTCTGGTGCTGACTGATAAGTGTGGAAGGAGAGGAAGGGTGAAAAATTATTATTTTGTAATGATGATAGTATACAGGTCAGGAAGCAACATTAGAACTGGACATGGAACAACAGACTGGTTCCAAACAGGAAAAGGAGTACATCAAGGCTGTATAGTGTCACCCTGCTTATTTAACTTATATGCAGAGTACATCATGAGAAACGCTGGGCTGGAAGAAGCACAAGCTGGAATCAAGATTGCCAGGAGAAATATCAATAACCTCAGATGTGCAGATGACACCACCCTTAATGGCAGAAAGTGAAGAAGAACTAAAGAGCTTCTTGATGAACATGAAAGAGGAGAGTGAAAAAGTTGGCTTAAAGCTCCACATTCAGAAAACGAAGATATGGCATCTGGTCCCATCATTTCATGGGAAATAGATGGGGAAACAGTGGAAACAGTGTCAGACTTTATTTTGGGGGGCTCCAGAATCACTGCAGATGGTGGCTGCAGCCATGAAATTGAAAGTCGCTTACTCCTTGGAAGGAAAGTTAATGACCAACCTAGATAGCATATTCAAAAGCAGAGACATTACTTTGCTGACTAAGGTCCGTCTAGTCAAGGCTATGGTTTTTCCTGTGGTCATGTATGGATGTGAGAGTTGGAGTGTGAAGAAGGCTGAGTGCTGAAGAATTGATGCTTTTGAACTGTGGTGTTGGAGAAGACTCTTGAGAGTCCCTTGGACTGCAAGGAGATCCAACCAGTCCATCCTAAAGGAGATCAGTCCTGGGTGTTTATTGGAGGGACTGATGTTGAAGCTGAAACCTCAATACTTTGGCCACCTGATGCAAAGAGCTGACTCACTTGAAAAGACTCTGATGCTAGGAAAGGTTGAGGGCAGCAGGAGAAGGGGATGACAGAGGATGAGATGGTTGGATGGCATCACCGACTCGATGGACGTGTGTTTGAGCAAGCTCTAGGAGTTGGTGATGGACAAGAAGGGCTGGTGTGCTGCCGTCCGTGGGGCCTCAAAGAGCAGACACGACTGGGCGGCTGGGCTGAGCTGAGGTGCCTTAACGGCCCCAGCTGTTGCCTGCGTAATGGGGAAACTGGCCGACTCCTTGACTAAGTGAGCAAGCGAGCGCCACCAGTGGGCAACCGGCTGACCTCACGCGCTTCTGCTCGTGACACCTGAGAAGCACACGAGATCTAAGCAGTGTTCTGGTTGTCACACAGGGCTTGAATCGTAAGGAAATGTTCGTCAAACAGAAGATTCTATGTTACAAACACCTCCATTCTTCAGAAAAAGTCAGTTATAAAAGACAAAGGTTGAGGACATCTTCAAGATTAAATGAGATTAAACAGATAAATACAATATGTAATTGTATACTGGACTTTGTATGCAAGAAAAAAATGCTGTTAAAGGACGTGTTAGGGTTCTCCAAAACAGAGCCAGTAGAATCTGTATGCACAGAGAGAGGTCCACCATAAGCAACTGGGTCACGTGGCATGGAGGCCACTCCGAATCTAGAGGGTGGGCCAGCAGGCTTGGGATCCAGAAGGGGCTCTGTGCCCATCGGAGAATTCTCTTCCTTATGGGAGGCTGGTCTTTCTTGTTGTATTTGGGCTTTCAGTTGATTGAATAGGACCCATCCCCGTTACGGAGGGCAGTCTGCTTTACTCAGAGCCCACAGATTTAAATGTGAATCAAAAACACTGTCATAGAGACACCCAGAACAGCGTCTGAAGGGCCAACTGTCTGGACATCCGTGTGCGTCTCCGTAAACCATACTTAAACCCCAAATAAAAGCAACCGCAAGGTCATGCTTGCAGCTCCTGTTTCATACTACCCTGTGTACAACGCAAAGCACAATCAACGTTTCCTCAGAAAAGGATGCAAAGTCCCCGAGTGGTGTTTATTCTACCCCTGATCATCCTGTAACTTAAATACTGTGAAACAAATTTAATACATCATGTTACATAAAGGGGTTAAGAGAGGGAATAGAATAAAGATACTTGTTTTATACACACACACTTCCCCACAAACATATTATTAGTAAGGTAACAAAACAAGAAGCAGCATGTTACTAATCACAGAACAAAACAAGGCTGGCGGTTACAGCCCTCACGTCTATAGCTGGCCGCGTGGCCTCGTCGCCACTGCCGTCGGCAGTGTCCCGGGAAGGAGCCGCGGCGCTTCCGTGGCTGGCTGTATGGCACGGAGCCGTCGGTAAAGCGGGCCAGAGTCTCGTCTTCTCTGTCTGCAGGTCTTGGGGGCTCCCCGTGGGCCAGCGCTGCAGGCTGAGCGGGGGCGGTGGAGCAGGAGGGGCTCGGGCGTGTGAGCCGCCTCTGCGCAGAGCGTAGCGTTGGCTTCAGCACCTGCTCAGTCCCTGGCGCACGCTCGTCACTGCCTTCTGATGGCGGAGTGCTGCTGTGTGCGCGTGCCTTTATGGAGAGCAAGCTGCTTTACCCAGAGTCCACCGATTTACATAGTGATCTTATCCCACAGCACCATCACAGAAAGACTCGGGATAGTGTTTGACTTGATGTCTGGGCACTCTGTGGTCCAGGCAAGTTGACGTGTAAAATTAGCCATCATAGAGGACATCAAACAGTTGACACATCAGAAAGGGACCACGCATGCATGCTCGCTCACCCAGTCGTGTCTGACTCTGCGACCCCACGGACTGACTGCAGCCCGACAGGCTCCCCTGGTCGTGGCATTCTCCAGGCAAGAATACTGGAATGGGGAGTCATTTCCTGCTTCAGGGGATCTCCCCAGCCCAGGGATTGAGCCCACGTCTCCCTGAGCCATCTGGGAAGCCCAAAGGGACCGTAGATTATTTTATCAGTATCAAACTTTCTGAATTTGATAACTCGACTGAGGTTACTTAACACAATTTTTAGGAAAAGCACTCTGAACTCTAGGGTTTCCCTGGTGGCTCAGACAGTAAAGAATCTGCCTACAGTGTGGAAGAGCTGGGTTTTATCCTTGGGTTTGGAAGATCCCTTGGAGGAGGGCATGGCAACCCACTCCAGTATTCTTGCCTGGAGAATCCGGTGGACAGAGTCTGGTGCTGACTGATAAGTGTGGAAGGAGAGGAAGGGTGAAAAATTATTATTTTGTAATGATGATAGTATACAGGTCAGGAAGCAACATTAGAACTGGACATGGAACAACAGACTGGTTCCAAACAGGAAAAGGAGTACATCAAGGCTGTATAGTGTCACCCTGCTTTTTTAACTTATATGCAGAGTACATCATGAGAAACGCTGGGCTGGAAGAAGCACAAGCTGGAATCAAGATTGCCAGGAGAAATATCAATAATCTCAGATGTGCAGATGACACCACCCTTAATGGCAGAAAGTGAAGAAGAACTAAAGAGCTTCTTGATGAACGTGAAAGAGGAGAGTGAAAAAGTTGGCTTAAAGCTCAACATTCAGAAAATGAAGATCATGGCATCTGGTCCCATCACTTCATGGCAAATAGGTGGGGAAACAGTGGCAGACTTTATTTGGTTCCAAATATTTGGTTCCAATTTATTGATTCCAAAATCACTGCAGATGGTGACTGCAGCCATGGAATTAAAAGATGCTTACTCCTGGGAAGGAAAATTATGACCAACCTAGATAGCATATTAAAAATCAGAGATGTTACTTTGTCAACAAAGGTCTGTCTAGTCAAGGCTATGGTTTTTCCAGTGGTCATGTATGGATGTGAGAGTTGGACTATAAAGAAAGCTGAGCGCTGAAGAATTGATGCTTTTGAACTGTGGTGTTGGAGAAGACTCTTGAGAGTCCCTTGGACTGCAAGGAGAGCCAACCAGTCCATCCTGAAGGAAATCAGTCCTGGGTGTTCTTAAAGCTGAAACTCCAAAACTTTGTCCACCTGATGTGAAGAGGTGACTCATTGGAAAAGACCCTGATGCTGGGAAAGATTGAAGGCGGGGGGAGAAGGGGATGACAGAGGATGAGATGGCTGGATGCCATCAGCGGCTCAGTGGACATGGGTCTGGGTGGCCTGCGGGAGTTGGTGATGGACAGGGAGGCCTGGCGTGCTGCGGTGCATGGGGTCTGCAGGTCCCCAGATGGGCCGTGTCCTCTGTCTTCTGGTAGGCTGTGTGCTGCCCTTCTGTGCCTGGCCTCTGTGGACGCTGAGTGGGGGAAGGTGCTCCGTTGCGCTCCTCTCCCTGCTGCTTGCCGCTCTGCTGCTGCTGGCACCCTGGGCTGCTCCATCTGCCTGAGTGCCCGCCCTGGACCCGGTGCTCCTTGGTTTCAGAGTGGGTGTGTTCGCCAAGGCTTTGTACAGGATCGGCTCCAAGTAAGCCTTCAGAGTGTTTCTTCAGCTAGCAGACTGTGAGACCCCCTGGAGGAGGGCATGGCAACCCACTCCAGTGTTCTTGCCTGAAGAATCCCACGGACAGAACAGCCTGGCATGGGGTCACAAAGAGCCGGACGCGACTGAAGCGACTTAGCACTCATGCTGTCACAGAGAACAGCGCCCACGTGACAGCCTGTGAGTGAGCAAGGAGAAGAGAAGGGCCTTGCGGCTGCAGTGGGCACCAGCGCCCCTGGTGTGGCAGTGGTGCCCTGAGGTCGCCTTCTGGCCGGGCCCCCAGGGCTGTGAATCTGGGTGTTAACCGGGGTTAACTGAGGGGTTCAGCGTGGAGGAAGCTGTTTGATAAGAAACAAGGGACCAGATCTGCTGGTTTTGCTCCTGATGAGGAAGGAGGGGGAAGAGGAGAGAAGGGAGGAAGCTGAAGTGGGGCTGGGGAGTGGGGGAGCTGGCGGCCTCCTGAGGGGCTGAGGGAGGGGCCGAGGGTGCTGGCTTCCAGTCCCCCGTCTGTTGCTGCCGTGCTTGCTGCCCTCTGGCTTCTCCGAAGCCTTCGCTCAAGTCTCTTGCGCTAAGGAAGGCTTTTTCTGTGTGTTTGGGTTTCGCTTTTGTCTTTCATTCCCTGGTGGCTCAGATGGTAGAGTGTCTGCCCACAGCGTGAGAGACCTGGCTTCAGTCCCTGGGTCAGGAAGATCTGCTGGAGAAAGAAATGGCAACCCATTCCCATTCTTGCCTGGAGAATCCCATGGATGTAGGAGCCTGGTGGGCTACAGTCCCTGGGGTCTCAAAGTTGGACACGACTGAGCGACTTCACTTTCACCTTTGTCTTTCATAAAGCTCAGAGAACAGCCCAAACCTTGCTTTGTTGGTTGCAGTACAGAACCGCAATGACCCTCAGTGCCTTGGCGGGAGCTCAGGGTGACTGCTGAGGACCTCATGGAGCCCTGGGCTGGGGGTGTCTGACTTGCACAGGCTGAGGGTTTGCAGGACTCGAGCCCATCAGTCTAGATTCTTGGGAGCTGGCAGGCTCCCGCTGATAACGGGGATCCGCCATATCAGCAAAAGAGCAGAAATGAACACAAAATGTGGCTGGCTAGTATTAGGCGGGTGGGATTACAGTCACCCCATCCCTGAGCCTTTTTCTGTCACAGGTCCTAATAAAAGAGAAGTTTTAAAAAGAGGAAGGTGCCCACAATGTCGTGATGTGATCTTGCTCACACTGGCACTTGGAAATTAGAGGTTAATGTTGATGTTTTAACTACTGAAGGTGCTGGAAAGGGGAAGCTGAAACTAATTATTGAGGAATAGGGAATTTGGGCCAGGTCTGCAACTCTTTTCTTTACCAAAAACAGGAACTTTTTCATTAACTTGTTAGTTTTTGTTTCCCTCTTTTTTTTTAAATTGATGAGTTAATGTCTCAAGGGAAAAAAAATCAGTTAAGTCTCTGAAAATTGGCGGTTTTGTGTTGACCGTGTTTAAGGTGTAGAAGTTGATGATATTGAATTATAGCTTCATTATTTGTTTCATCTGCAATAGACTAGACGTTCCTCTGCTTCCTTTTGCATTCACAACTAAATCTCAACTAAATATTGCTTTTTATAATTGTTCTCCTTTTCTTCTGAAATGAGAAAAAGTCAGAAGACCACTGACCGGGGCGTGGTGTACTACTGCTGTGTCTTGTATGATGGCTGTTAATTAAGTGTTCCTTGTTGGTGGCAGATAGGGTTCAATGTTGGATCATTATGCTGCTGTGTTTTCTCTTCATTCTTCGATTTCCTGCATCTCGTTGTAGTTTTAATCACAGAAGACTGATGTAAACCCCGGTGACATTTTACCAGTTTACAGTGGGCAATACAAATCAACAAGTGCGTGAAATACCTCTGTGTCCTTAATTAGTGCATTTTTCTTTTTGAGTGAAGGTGTCAAGATTGGTTTGCTTGGGGGAGCATGGAATTAGGAGAAAAGGGGAATGGTTTTGTGTTCTAATAGCTAAAGACAGAAAAGCGCAAGAACACAGCACAGCCACCCTGAGGATAGGGGTGTCTGTCCCTTCCTGGGAGCCTGGGTTCGAAGCTGTCGGTGAGGTTGCTCACAGGAAAGTGTTGGAGGCCCCCACCCCATCTGGAGGCCCCTGCCCCGTCTGGAGGCCCCGCCCCGTCTGGCACTGGTCTCAGTGTTCTCTCTGCCCAGTCTCTTGTGCAGTTGGTCTTTATTGTCCTTCTTTAAATGTTTTAGCTCTTTGGATTGCCGTGTGCCCAACTGTTCCGCCCCAAGGACTGCAGCTTGCCAGGCGCTGCCCATGGCATCTTCCCAGCAAGCACACTGGGTGGGCTGCCTCTCTCTCCTCTCCTGCACTGCGGGTGGCCTCTTTCCTCTGAGCCAGTGAAGAAGCCTTCGGGTCCTTCTACCCTGCTGTCGACCTCACTGCATCGTCCGCTGTGCGTTTTAGCTGATTTCTGGGGCGTTTGACTCTTGCTTCAGGGCCCTGCCTCCCTGGCGGAGGCCGTTTGCGCCCATTAGAAAGGCTGCGCAGAGCCCTTTTTCCAGCTACAGTCGTTGACATGCCCTCGTCTGCACCTCTGCCCTTCAGTCCTCCTCTCTGGCCCTTTCTCACCAGCATCCCGTTGTTTATCACTTTCTGAGGGATCTGCTCCCTAAAACACCCCCTCAGCCTTTCTCGTATTCCCTTTGTCCTTGGGCTTTCTCATTCATCTGCCTTCCAAGCTGGAAAAAGTTTCACAGGATTCTTTTCCGTCTCCTAGTTCCTTCCCTTTAATCTCCAGTTCGTGAATAAAAGTATCTGCATCCATTACTTTTCAGGACATTGTTTTGTCTTTCCACCCCCACCTTTGTGCCTTGACCTCCCTGTGTAGATTGGAGGCGCGATCTATTCAATTTACTCTTTCAGCTTTCATTTATTCACACAGCGGCAACTCAGGATCACAGGGAAGAGATTCGGGGGCCTGGGTATTTGGGATGTGGGAGGTGCTGAGAAGTGTGGAACTTTCTAGAACTCTCAGGGAAGACTGCTGTCCCAGCCTCTGTGTGTGTGCTTCAACCCAGAAGCTCTCTGACCCCCAGGCCCTGTTGTTTAGGGGTCTTCATGGACGTTTCTTTACAGGTGTGCTGGATTGAATAATGGCCGTTGGTGATTAGCTCACTGTCCACCCCCTCTTCCCGCCCCTGGGCTGAGAAGGCGGACAGAGGGTGGGTCCAGAGTCCCTGGTGTCTGGCCACCACCCCCTCCCTCAGTAACTTACATGAGACTCTTATCACTCTCAGGAGCTTCCTAAGCTTTTAGGACTAAGACCAAATATATATATATTTATCAGTGTGTCACAGAGTGACTACCCTGATGATCAGTTTTCAGTTGACATTTGCCTTTCCTTGTATTCTACACATTGTTTTCTAGCCCTTTCTCTCCTTGTACCCTAACTCTTGGTCATCATCAAGACTTGCCCTCTTTTTGTGATCTCCTGAAGAGTTTTCTTCTTAAAACTGTAGCCCTTGTCCCCTTCTAAAAACCTTGGGCATTGTAGGAGAGGAAAGAAAAATACTTTTTTCTCCACTCTTCTGAATTCTCAACTTGCATTCCTGTAACAGAAGACAATTAACAACAGAGAAACATAAATTGATTTCATGTAAGTTTTATGTTACTTGGTGGCCTTCACGAGGAAATAAAGACTTAGAGAAATGGTTAAACCTGAGCTTTTTAATATTAGGTTTGATGAAAAATGGAGCCTCATGGGAAAAGGGTGTGAGTTGTGAACTGGGGGAAGCTTGGCAGATCCTGTTTGTTCCGATTCCTCTCTGTGTCCCTGACTTGAAAGGGAAGGATGCTCCTTTCCTTTCCTCTGGGTATGCGGGGAGGGCGCCCTTGCACAGGAGGGTCTGTGGCTGACTTCAGGGGAAGGTCAGAGAGTCCTTGCATGCCCTGTTTCTCAGATTCCTTCAGCTTAAAATATTCACTCTACCAAGGTGCTTTGGGGTAGCATGTCCTGAACCCCACCCACGTGCGGTCTGTGCAGAGCTGTGGTTCCTTGCAGCTCCCCACACGATAGCCCTTGGGATGGCACGCCGTAACTTCAAAGTCAGTGTTGCAGCCCCAAGCCTCCTCTTCAACTTTCCCTTTCAACTTGCCCTTTCAGCAAGACGCTGCCGGCAGCTGCCATTAGCCACGGTTTCCTGTGCTCCAGATGCGGAATCGCTGGGGGAGAGGCGGCTCAGTCAGCTCATCTGAGAGTGGGGCCCCTGTCCTGGTTGCTTCTGTAGTCTCAGCTCGCTCGCTCGCGCGCTCTCTTTCTCTCTCTCTCTCTCTCTCACACACACACACACACACACACACTGTTTTACTCTCTTGTGTCTGGCTGTGCTGGGCACACACACACACTGTTTTACTCTCTTGTGTCTGGCTGTGCTGGGCACACACACACACACACACTGTTTTACTCTCTTGTGTCTGGCTGTGCTGGGTCTCCCTTGCTGCGGGCTTTTCTTTAGTTTCGGTCTGCGAGTGTCTTATTGCCGTGGTTTGTCCGCCACGAGCACAGGGCCCCAGGGGCTTCAGGAGCTGTGGCTCCCAGGCTTGGCTGCTCTGCGGCAGGGGTGCTCCCAGGAGCTGAACCCGCATCTCCTGCGCTGGCAGGCGGATTCTTGGCTGCTGAGCCGCCAGGGAAGCCCTGTCTCTGTGAGTCTTGGGTCCACTGTTCCCCTTCCTTTCAGCTTCTGTCAGTGCTTGGACGGGGTCCTTCAGCACTCATCTAGGCTGTTGCCGCGGCCTCCCAGCTTTTCGCACTCGTTCCCCTTGTCCCGTCCACACGGCAGCATGCTGCTGCTGGGGTAATTCTCCTGAAGCCGTACTCACTCCAGTCTCCTCAGGAGCTGCTGTTACTTCGGATTCAGTAGTTTCGATTCAGTTAAAACTAGTCTGGCTTTCAGTCAGCTCATTTCTTGTATCTATTGTATGTCATGCTTTTCCCACGTGTTTCCTACAGCTAATATTCTCTGGTAGGAAAACACTTATTCCTACTTAGGCTTTTGTTCCATCCCTTCTTCTGGTCCAGAATCTCCCAGCCACTCTCTCGTCTTGGCTGGTTTAAATCCTGCAGTTGTTGGCTGCAGGCCTGACACCTGGTCCAGGCATTAGGAGACACTTGGTAAATGTTTCTTAAACGAGTGGATCAGCTCAGGTCAGTCGCTCAGTCGTGTCCGACTCTGTGCGACCCCGTGAATCGCAGCACGCCAGGCCTCCCTGTCCATCACCATCTCCCGGAGTCCACTCAGTCTCACGTCCGTCGCGTCAGGGATGCCACCCAGCCGTCTCCTCCTTGAGGACCAGCAATTCTCAGTAAGGCTGTCCGGTAGCTTTCCATGATGCTGATTCCCTTTAGTATCCGCAGACTTCGTAGTCTTTTCTATTAAACTCCATTTTCAGAGCTTGTTGGAAATTTAATAAGTAATTCACTGAATAAAATCTAGTATATGAGTGCCTTAGCCATATACCAAGAAACCTACTTGAAATGGCTTCAGAAGCATTATTCTCTTTATTTCTACTTTAATTGTAAAAGTGCTTTTAAATTAAGCCTTTCACTTAGGCATAAGTGAATCATTGGACCTAATAAAATGATTTCAGCACATCCTCTGTGCAGTTACATGTGTGCAGCTTAGCAGAAACTATGGCAACAGAAACGGTCTGCGAGTGTCTTATTGCCGTGGTTTGTCCGCCACGAGCACAGGGCCCCAGGGGCTTCAGGAGCTGTGGCTCCCAGGCTTGGCTGCTCTGCGGCAGGGGTGCTCCCAGGAGCTGAACCCGCATCTCCTGCGCTGGCAGGCGGATTCTTGGCTGCTGAGCCGCCAGGGAAGCCCTGTCTCTGTGAGTCTTGGGTCCACTGTTCCCCTTCCTTTCAGCTTCTGTCAGTGCTTGGACGGGGTCCTTCAGCACTCATCTAGGCTGTTGCCGCGGCCTCCCAGCTTTTCGCACTCGTTCCCCTTGTCCCGTCCACACGGCAGCATGCTGCTGCTGGGGTAATTCTCCTGAAGCCGTACTCACTCCAGTCTCCTCAGGAGCTGCTGTTACTTCGGATTCAGTAGTTTCGATTCAGTTAAAACTAGTCTGGCTTTCAGTCAGCTCATTTCTTGTATCTATTGTATGTCATGCTTTTCCCACGTGTTTCCTACAGCTAATATTCTCTGGTAGGAAAACACTTATTCCTACTTAGGCTTTTGTTCCATCCCTTCTTCTGGTCCAGAATCTCCCAGCCACTCTCTCGTCTTGGCTGGTTTAAATCCTGCAGTTGTTGGCTGCAGGCCTGACACCTGGTCCAGGCATTAGGAGACACTTGGTAAATGTTTCTTAAACGAGTGGATCAGCTCAGGTCAGTCGCTCAGTCGTGTCCGACTCTGTGCGACCCCGTGAATCGCAGCACGCCAGGCCTCCCTGTCCATCACCATCTCCCGGAGTCCACTCAGTCTCACGTCCGTCGCGTCAGGGATGCCACCCAGCCGTCTCCTCCTTGAGGACCAGCAATTCTCAGTAAGGCTGTCCGGTAGCTTTCCATGATGCTGATTCCCTTTAGTATCCGCAGACTTCGTAGTCTTTTCTATTAAACTCCATTTTCAGAGCTTGTTGGAAATTTAATAAGTAATTCACTGAATAAAATCTAGTATATGAGTGCCTTAGCCATATACCAAGAAACCTACTTGAAATGGCTTCAGAAGCATTATTCTCTTTATTTCTACTTTAATTGTAAAAGTGCTTTTAAATTAAGCCTTTCACTTAGGCATAAGTGAATCATTGGACCTAATAAAATGATTTCAGCACATCCTCTGTGCAGTTACATGTGTGCAGCTTAGCAGAAACTATGGCAACAGAATAAAAAAATGTGTTGTTACTGATTCTTTTCCTCCATGAGAGTGGGATGTTCCAAGTTAAATATCTCACAACCTAAAAATATACATATATAGATTATGTGCTTTACAAATTACATTTGATAATAGAATTGCCTAGAAAGTTAAGAAGCATTTATCAATCGTTTATTTGTAGCTAAAATCTTAGAAAAACATGCCAAAGATTAACGATAATTATCTTTGAGTGGTGGGACTGTGGGAGATTTTCAGGGTCTCTTAAGGCCTATTTATACTGTTTGTCTTCTTAAACTTTGAATGTGGATTATTTTATAGTAAAAAACAAAAATGCTCTGAATTTGGGAGAAAAGACAGTGATCTTTTTAGTCTAAATTTATTATTTTAAAAGTTACATTAGTCATGTTTTCCCACAGTGCACACATCTGCAGTAATATTATAGGAGAAGCTGGAGGGACCCACTTATAGCGTAAAGAGTCAAGTATTTCATAGTCATTGTATAATACAGATTTTCCTTTAAGACGTGTTCATCAGACTTTTCTAAAGAGAGTTTTTGTATTGATTGAAATTTATTAGAGTTGCAGCAAACATATTTTTGAAAAATCCATTGACTTCTTGTAAAGGGTTTAGTTAAATTAGGCTTAAAAGTGATTTCCTAACCAATAAGAATACATTATAGGATAATAACACTAATCAAGAAGGGAGGATTTTCTCTTTATTAATTTACTTAGTCATTCTTCACTGTGTCTGCAGGGCCTTTCATTGTGCTCCAGATTCCTTAGTTGTGGCATGAGGCAGATGGCTCTGAGTCCCCCTCCAGGTTGAGCCTGTGTCCCTTGCATTTATAAGGCAGATTCTTAACCCCTGAGCCACCAGGGAAGTCCCAGGAAGGGAAGGATTTTCAGTGGGAGAGTTCCTAATATTTCAATAAAAAAGTTAAAATTGCTTTGTGAAACATTAAAATTATTCACACCTGTCCTTTCTAAATGATCAATATTGTATTAATGTAAAAAATCTTCAAATTCTTTTGATGAGCGGAGACTACCTAAACTAATTAATAACAGAGGTAGGCCTAAAGCAGGCCTTGGAAAGCTTAGAAACGTTTATTGTTTTAGCTGACGTTTGCTAATATTTAATAACTTGTATGATGTGGGCATCAAAATGGACTGCAAGGAGATCAAACCAGTCAATTCTAAAGGAAACCAGTCCCAAATATTCATTGGAAGGACTGATGTTGAAGCTGAAACTCCAATACTTTGGCCACCTGCTGCGAAGAACTGACTGATTTGAAAAGACCCTTATGCTGGGAAAGATTGAAGGCAGGAGGAGAAGGGGATGACAGAGGAGGAGATGTTTGGATGGCATCACCGACTCGATGGACATGAGTTTGAGCAGGCTCTGGCAGTTGGTGATGGACAGAGAGGCCTAGCGTGCTGCGGTTCACGGGGTCTCAAAGAGTCAGACACGACTGAGAGACTGAACTGAGCTGAATAAGCAATGCTATGATCATGCCATGTACCAGCTAAGCAGCTCTAGATGACGTTTTTAAAGTTTGTTGATGTTGTTTGTTATTTTCTGTATTTGTGAAGCGTTCACGTAGGCGCTGTTTCTGTTGGAAGTTAATTCTTTTATATAGGATTCAGGAGCTGAGGATGAGATTTTGGTGCAATTAAGCTATTATAGCTGGAAATCCAGAAATGCCCAAAGTCTGCTCAGTCATATTACTCTTATCCCTCAAGAGTCATGAGGGAACTGTCTGCAAGGAACAGTAGCTGGTGAGACTGAGCACCACATTGTCTGTAAAAGCTGAGCAAGCTTCGATAGGCCAGTGCAGTGCAGTGCAGTGCAGTCGCTCAGTCGTGTCCGACTCTTTGCGACCCCATGGACTGTAGCCTGCCAGGCTCCTCTCTCCATGGGATTCTCCAGGCAAGAGTGCTGGAGTGGGGTGCCATTGCTCTTAAAAGTGGCATCGGGGCATGTAGTTTACCTAAGTGAGAACTCCTACGTCCCTCCCAAACCCGTCTAATCATAGTCTCGGGACCAGCACGTTGAGCTGTGTGAGCCCACAGGTTAGAAAGAACACACAGTGAGTGAGCACCAGGCCCCAGGGGAACCTCCACATCCCCTTAGCAACCATTACAGGCCACGCAAGAGTGGCCTTCTCAGGAGACAGGCCCAGCCGGAAGTTTGAGTCAAAAAAGAGAAAGAACAGGCCTTGTGTGGAGGGAGGCTGTTTTCAAGGCCTAGTGTGGAGATTGTTCTCAACACAGAGACTCTGCTTGCTACTGACTGTCTGCAGTCAGAGTTTTGGACTCTTCAGTAATGAGTAGCTTCTTTTATCTTTGGGAAGAGCTGGACAGAGAGTGGGCAGAAGCATGCCTGGCACAGGTAGGGGGCTCCCGCAGCCGCAGTGAGAGCTGTCTGCTTTCGCACGTGAGGAAAGGCAGCGGGGGGTTCTCTCCCAGGCACAGGTCTGTTTCTGGTCCCGTCTGGTCCCAGGCATCCAGGCGGCTGCAGGTCACCTGACATGTCACTCTGGACGTTGCCGAGGCAGGTCGAGGACTCAGAAACACAGGTTCCTTTAAAGGGCTGCTGCTTATTGTGCCTCCAGGATGGAGTAAAACGTGTAAACATTTAAGTCTTGTTCTAATGAATGTTAGTAGCATTGCTGGGAAGGTTGAGCTCTTGCTCTTAGATTAACAACTTAATTAAGAGAAATGTAGTTTATTTTTAGGCTTTCATGCTCAAAGACTTCTGATTACAGTGAAAAATAATGCCAGAGAAATGAGAACCGTTTAGACTCTTAGACTCAGTGCCTGAATATCTGTTTGTCATTGCTTGCATTCTCTATAGCATCGTATTTTTGTTTGCTTTTATGTGTTTTGTCATTAACACAATGAAAAAAAATCTTTTTAATTAACAGCATTCCCCAGGGCCTAAATGCGACCGCGTGTCCTGCAGATTTGCTTCCATATGTGTGTCTGACAGACATGATGTAAAAGAAAGAGCCATATGGATGTTAAGCTCATGGTCCCTGAGATGGGCCTATACTGGGTCACCTTTAAGATTTTACTTGCTCTTTGAAGTTAATTTCCAGGGGTAGTAGTTGAAGTGAAAAGCAGAAACTGCTATTTTATTTGAATGTTGACTTAGAAAGACCATTACTTCTTGTAATGTCAAAATAAGACCACCTTCTAGAGAATTACTTTGCAGAAAGTAACTGTGAACACTGGACTTACTAGAAGAAAACAATGTTTCAGGCACTGGAGAGTGGACAGAGCAGGCTCTCGGGGAGAGCGCACAGGGAGGGGAGGAGGAGGGGAAGGCAGCATCCCTTTTCACTAAGTTTAGCTTCAGGGTGAGCACAGGTCATTTTCTTTGGACTCTGATGAAGAAACAATGGTCTCTCTGGTCAGAGAACCTTGGCCACTGAAGACAGTGGAGGAATCCCTGAAAGAAAGAGAGGAGCCTCCGAGGAGGGAGAGTCCTCGAATTTTGTGCATTTGCTTCTGAACCGTGCATGAATACGACAGTCTCAGAACAGCGTGACTTAAAAAACAAATCTGAAGTGGCCTAGGGCTGACTTCTAAGAAACTGATTTTAATTCAAGGCAGTCCAGGCAAAACCAAGGTATTTGCTGGCTAAGACACAAGAGACTCGCTGGAGAGAAATAGCAGTCTTAGAGTTTTCACTAGTCAGCATTTAAGGGTTAATGTTGAGAGTACAATAAAAAATTATCCTGCATAGGAAGGATCAAGGAAATGGAACATATCCCAGGAGGAAATGAAAACAACTGAGTCCCAGCCTGAGATGCGCGAGATGCTGGCAGTGGCAGACAAGAATTTTAAAGCGGCTCTTAAAGTATCCTCAGTGAAATAAAGCAGCATGTTCTCTGCAAGTGAAAAAATAAAAAATCTTATCCGATAAATAGAGACAATGAAAAAGAACCAGATGGAATTTCTAGAAACGATAAATACAATGTTTGAAATGTAAAAATCTATTGGATGGATTTAACAGTTGAATAGAGATGTTGGAAGGAAATGTAAGTGGACTTGAACATGGAACAATGGGAATTAATGTGAAGAACAGAGAAAACATTAGAAAAAAAATGAATAGAGTCTCAGGAGCCCCTTAGTGTCAAACAATCAAACATACGCAGTTGGAATCTTAAGAAAGTGAGGAGAGAGGGAATGGGATAAAACAAACATTTGAAAAATTAAGGCAAAAATTTCTCAAATTGGATGAAAAACAGAAACTCAGAGATCTAAGATGCTTGGTAAATGCCAGGCCAGATGAACCCAAAGAAGGCCGTAGCGTGTCTGGGAGCGCCCTGATGTCCATCAGCAGAAGAGTGGGTAAAGAAGGTTCACCATGTTTACAGTGGAGTATTACTCAGTCATAAAAAGAGTGAAATAATGCCACTTGCAGCAACATGATGGACCTAGAGATTTTTTCATGCAGAGAAGTACAAATATTATATGATATCACTTGTATGTGAAATCTAAGAAAATGGTACCAAATAAACTTATTTATAAAACAGAAACAGTTATAGGTGTAGAAAAAAATCGTATGGTTACTAGGGGCAAGAGGGGGAGGGGTAAACTGGGAGATTGGGATTGACGTACGCAGATTACTACATATAAAACAGATAACTAATAAGGCCCTGTTGTGTAGCACAAGAACTTGATTCAGTACTCTATAATGACTGTTATGGGAGAAGAAGCTTAGAAGAGAGTTCGGTTCAGTTCAGTCGCTCAGTCGTGTCTGACTCTTTGTGACCCCATAGACTGCAGCGTGCCAGGCTTTCCTGTCCATCACCAGCTCCCGCAACTTTTTCAATCTCACGTCTATCACATCGGTGATGCCCTCCAACCATCTCATCCTCTGTCGTCCCCTTCTCCTCCCACCTTCAGTCTTTCCCAGCATCACGGTCTTTTCCAGTGAGTCAGTTCTTTCCATCAGGTGGACCAAGTATTGGAGCTTCAGCATCAATCCTTCTAATGAATATTCAGGACTAATTTCCTGTAGGATGGACTGATTGGATCTCCTTGCAGTCCAAGGGACTCTCAAGACTCTTCTCCAACACCAGACACAGTTCAAAAGCACCAGTACTTCAGCGCCCAGCTTTCTTTACAGTCCAGCTCTCATATCCATACATGACTACTGGAAAAACCATAGCTCTGACTAGAAGATGACCTTTGTTGGCCAAGTAATGTCTCTGCTTTTTAATATGTTGTCTAGGTTGGTCTTGGCTTTTCTTCCAAGGAGCAAGCATCTTTTAATTTCATGGCTGCAGTCACCATCTGCAGTGATTTTGGAGCCCCCCAAAATAAAGTCTCTCACTGTTTCCATTGTTTCCCCATCTGTTTGCCAAGAAGTGATGGGACCGGATGCCATGATCTTAGTTTTTATGTTGCGATTTAAGCCAACTTTTTCACTCTCTTCTCTCACTTTCATGAAGAGCCTCTTTAGTTCTTCACTTTCTGCCATAAGGGTGGCATCATCTGTATATCTGAGGTTATTGATATTTCTCCCAGCAGTCTTGATTCCAGCTTGTGCTTCTTCCAGCCCAGTGTTTCTCATGATGTACTCTGCATATAAGTTAAATAAGCAAGTGACAATATACAGCCTTGATGTACTCCTTTCCCAATTTGGAACCAGTCCGTTGTTCCATGTCCACTTCTAACTGTTGCTTCTTGACCTGCATACAGATTTCTCAAAGAGGTAGAAAAGAGTAGATATATCTATTTGTGTATCTGATTCACTTGGGTACAGCAGAAAGTAGCACAGCATTGCAAATCAACTGTACTCCAATAAAATTTAAAATAACAGCAAAGGGCACATCATGGTAAAACTGTAGAAAGCCAAAGATAAGCAATGTTGGAAGCGGTAAGAGAAAACCACATGTTTCAGCCAGAGAAGCAATAATCCATGTAATAACTTTTACTTTATAAACCAGGAGAGTGGAAGGATATGTTTAAAGTGCTGGAAGCAAAGGGGAAAAAGCCTGCCATGCAGTGTTCTCTATCAAAGGAAAATATCCATTAGGAATGAAGGTGATTCTGGTGGTGATGATGGCATAACCTTGTGAACACACTAAAAGCCACTGAATTATATTCTTTAAAAGGATGAATTTATGACATGTTAATTATGTCTCAATAAAAATTTAAATCAAGGTAAAAGAATGTCTCTTTCAGATAAAGTAAAACTCAGAAAATTCATCACTGGCCCTACAAGAAATGGCAAAGGATGTTCTTCAAGCCTGAAGAAAAGTGGCACCAGATAGAATTCTGACTCCTTGAAGAAGAAACGTCAAACTATACGTATCTGGAGAAGTGCAGAAGTCTCTCGTTATTCGTTATTTCTTTATAAATTATACAAGCAGAACTCCTAACATTGTGAAGCGTATAACATACATGGAAGATATTATAAATCCTGTATAATGTGCAGTGGTACACCGGGAAGGAAGCTGAAGAGCTTTTGTGTTTCATGTGAAACTGCACTCTTTTCAATTGTCAGAGAAGTGTGACTAGTTAGAGATGCACATGTTGTGCTCCTTAGAGCAGTAACTACACAAATAATGCAGGGAAGTAAAGCTAAAATGTGAGTGTGAAAATTGAAATTCTAAGAAACATTCAAATAATTTTTTCAAAAGTCAGGAAAATAAAAAAATGGAACCATGCAACAGAAGTGACAAGTTAAAAATTAATGATGAAGCGATAGACCCGAACCCAAGCACATCAGTAATCACACTAGATCGCTGATAGATTGAACTATTGACCCAGGAGTCTAGCTGAAAATAAGGGCTATAGATAGAACCGAACCCGAGCACATCAGTAATCACAGTAGATCGCTGATAGATTGAACTATTGACCCAGGAGTTTAGCTGAAAATAAGGGTTATAGATAGACCCAAACCCAAGCACATCAGTGATTACATTAGATCGCTGATAGATCGAACTGTTAACCCGGGAGTTTAGCTGAAAATAAGGGTTATAGATAGACCCAAACCCAAGCACATCAGTAATCACATTAGATTGCTGATAGATTGAACTATTGACCCAGGAGTCTAGCTGAAAATAAGAGTTATAGATTAAACACTCTAGTTAAAACCCTAGCAGGCTTTTTGGGGTAGAAATTGAAACCCTAATTCTAAAATTTATAAGAGGACACAGGACAGTCTTGAAAACTGTCTAGACTGGAGGGTCTGTATTGCCTGGTCCAGTCTCGTGGTAACCGAGGCAGCGAGCCTCTAGCATGAGGCTGCACGTGGCGCGCTGGAGCAGGATAGGGTCCTGAAGTGAATCCACACTTAAACGGCAGATTGATTTTTGACAAATGAACCAACATAAATCAACAGTAAAAAAAAAAAAGGATTTTTTTAAATGGTACTAGAACAACTAGATATGTATATAAGAAAAAAATGAATCTTGAACTTGACCTCACATTGGACAAGAAAATTAAATTGGATCATAGACTTAAATGTAAGAGCTAAAACTTAAATTTCCAGAAGAACATTTTAAAGAACATCTTTGTGACATCGAGTAGGCAGAGATGTTTTAGAATCCAGAAAGCATAGACTATAAAAGAAAAAATTTACAACTTCATCAAAAATTTTAAAATTCACTTTTAAAAAGACACAGTTAAATAAAAAGCCAAACTATAGAATGGAAAATACCTTTGCAAACCGTGTTTCTGTCAAAGCACTTTCACTTAATATATGTAAAGAACTCTTACAACTCAACGGTTAGACAAATAATGCTACAAAAACTGGGCAAAAGATGTGGACAATTCACAAGCACAAAAAATACAAATGACCAGCATATCCATGAAAAGATATTCAACATGTCATGAAGAAAATGCAAATTAAAAGCATGTTGAGAGTGTGGAAAATTTGAAAAAAATCAATGTTAACAGCAACAACAAAAACCCTCCTGATACTAATAAGCAGTTACAGTTTTATCACAGTTTTAGGGCACAGGATTAATATACGAAAGTCATCTGCAATAAACACATCGAATTCAAAATTTAAAACAATACCATTCAAATTTGTACACCCCCCCCCCAAAATGAAGTACTTAGGTATAAATGTAACAGAACATGTGTGAGATCTATGTGAGGAAAACTACGAAACTCTGCTGGAGGATACCAAAGAAGAACTAAATAAATGGAGAGGTGGTCTGTGTTCATGGATAGTGAGACTCAGTATTGTTGAGATATCCGATCTTCCCAACTTGGTCTACAGATTCAGTGCAGTCGCTATCAAAATCCAAGTATACATTAATTTGTGTAGATCAACAGACTGCTTGTAAAGATTCCGTGGTTAGGCAGCAGACCCAGAATGGCAACACAGTGTTAAAGGAGAAGGACAGTCAGGAGACAGACCCCACTCTGCTTTCAGACTCACTGTCAAGCTTACAGTAAGCAAGACCGCATGTTCCGGAGGATGGCGAAGGCAGGCAGAGCAGTGGAGCAGGCTGGAGAGCCAGGAATGGGCCTGTGTAGGCACAGCCACGTGGTCTTTGGCAGTGGCGTAGAGACAGCACGTGGGGCAGTAACAGTCCTGGCCACAGATGATGCTGGAACAGCCGGACGTCCACGTGTAAAGATGGCATCTGGCGAGATACCTTACACCTTCACAAAAATGATCTCACAGTGTGTTATAGACCTAAGGGTAAAACATAAGACTTTCTAGTCCTAGAAGATAACAGAGAGACAGCCTAGATGGCCTTGGGTGCGGTGATGGCTTTTAAGGTGCGACTCCAAAGGCATGATCCATGAGAGCAAAAATTGACAAGCTGGACTTTATTAAAATTGTTAAAATTCAAAAATTCTGCTCTGCAAAAGTCAGTGTCAGGAGATTGAGAAGACAAGTCACATACTGGAAGAAAATATATAGAAAAGATATTATCTGATAAGTGACTTATCTGAAATACACAGAAGTCTCTCACAACTCAACAATAAGAAAATAAACAACCTCATTTTTAACAGTGGGCCAGTAACCTTGACCAATATCTCACTGACGAAAATACACCCGCGGCAAATAAGCACATGAAAAGCTCTGTGTCATCACGTGTCATCAAGGAAACGCCGGTTAAAACAACAGTGAGATGACTGTTGCACAAGTAGAATGGCCAAAGCTCAGCACCAAGAAAGCCAAATGCCAGTGGAGGTGGAGGGCAGCACGGGCTCTCCTCTGCTGCTGGTGGACGTGCAGAGTGGACGCAGCAGCTTTGGAAGACTGTTTGCTCATTACTGTTGGTACGAAATACGTGTCTTCGCCGTGGCGCGTGTCGTCTCCTGCTGAGGGCAGTGTTTCTCGGGTGGCCGTGGCGTGGCTGATGGAGCTGCTCGTTCTTTTCTAGCTTTGCGCTGGCTCACTCTAACAGACGGGAGCACCTACACTTGCTGTAGGGTATCTGTCACCTGTGTTAGCTGCGTGGTCTGAAGTGTTGGCTGTAAAACAGATTCTTCACTAAACCGAGTCTTTTGTCACTGAAGTGTTCTGAAGTGTATCCCTTGGTGTTCAAAAGAAACACTCATTAAAGCAGCTTCTCATCTTCTGCGATCTACTCTTTAACCCTCTCATCCCCTGCAGTTACTGGATGTGCCAGGCCTCTGGAAATGAAGTGTGTTAAACTGAACCACCTTGATGGGAGTCCCTGTCCATAAATCAAAGTGAAAGTGTTAGTCACCCAGTCGTGTCTGTCTTTCTGGGACCCCGTGCGGTGTAGTTTGCCAGGCTCCTCTGCCCACGGGATTCTCCAGGCGAGAATATTGGGGTGGGTTGCCACTCTCTTCTCCAGGGGACCTTCCCAACCCAGGGACTGAATCCAGGTCTCCTGCATTGCAGACAGATTCTTTACCATCTGAACCGCCAGGGTTGTCCATACATAGGGCTTGTTTTTCAAAGAACAGTGTTGAGAGTAGCAGAATGATAAGCCTGTCCAGGCATGTTGTAAAGCCCTCGAAACAGTAACTCAGAGCAGGTATTGTGACTGGAAATGTGATGATCAAGTCACATTCTGCTTTAAAAGTTGTGACAAATTCAGATGAATTTTTTAAAAAAAAAAAAAGCTTGAAGGTAAGCTTAAGCATGACCCAGCAGTTGTACTCTTAGGTATTTACCTGAAGGAGCTGAAGTCTGGTGTCTACACAGAAGCCTGCACAGAGGATGTTTAGGACAGTAACTACTCTGAATGATACTCCACACTACAGTGGGGGATGCATTTGTCCAAAGCCACAGAGTGAATATACACCAAGAGGGACCCCCAGTGTAAGCTGTGAACGTTGGGTAAAAAGCCCTATTGCAGTTACATCTGCTTGGGCCCCAGTGGAGGTTAACACAGGACAGAGGAGAGCGTCTTGATGACCTTGATCTCTGGTCATCACAGCGAATCCTTGACCTGGGTGAGCTCCACTGGGCCACGGGGACTCCCCTCTAAAGCAGATGCTACCTCTAAGCTTGTTCACTGGAATCTGAGCATTCTTGATTAAGGAAGGCCAGGAAAGATAAATTTCCAGAGAAACTTACAGTGGATAAAGTGTGTTATTATAAGCCTAGGGCTAAATGCTTTTTAAGCCCAGCATTGTTGGGTTTTTCTAGATCCTGGGGTTTGAAGTGTGAGAGAGGGAAAACCCTCTCCCAAGTTCCACTTTAGCTCACCCGGCACACAGAGTAAATAAACTGGTCAGCAACTAAGTCCAGGAGGAGATTCTGAAGAGAACACACCTTGAAGAAAGCAGAGCTGACCTCCACCTTGTGGGAACCTTGACCTCAGTGGCCACTCGGGTGCAGAGGCATCTTGCCTCCCGTTCACCTCGCTCTGCCAGCCCCCTCTCCCCCAGGACTGGAGGCTGGGGGAGCCCCGAGCCCTCTGTGCAGGCAAAGTGTTAATCTGTGTCAGGAACCAAAGAGCAGAGACAGTAGATGATGAGTGGAAACAGGCCTTGCAGGTTATCTGAGCCACCTCTGTGAGATGAGGGTTTCCTGGATGGCATGCTTTGTAGTCAGTCACTCACTCAGTTCAGGCGCTCAGTCATGTCTGACTCTTCTCGACCCCATGAATCGCAGCACACCAGGCCTCCCTGTCCATCACCAACTCCCGGAGTTCACTCAGACTCACGTCCATTGTGTCCGTGATGCCATCCAGCCATCTCATCCTCTGTTGTCCCCTTCTTCTCCTGCCCCCAATCCCTCCCAGCATCAGAGTCTTTTCCAATGAGTCAAATCTTCACATGAGGTGGCCAAAGTACTGGAGTTTCAGCTTCAGCATCATTCCTTCCAAAGAAATCCCAGGACTGATCTCCTTCAGAACGGACTGGTTGGATCTCCTTGCAGTCCAAGGGACTCTCAAGAGTCTTCTCCAACACCACAGTTCAAAAGCATCAATTCTTCGGCACTCAGCCTTCTTCACAGTCCAACTCTCACATCCATGCATGACCACTGGAAAAACCATAGCCTTGACTAGACGGACCTTAGTCGGCAAAGTAATGTCTCTGCTTTTGAATATACTATCTAGGTTGGTCATAACTTTTCTTCCAAGGAGTAAGCGTCTTTTAATTTCATGGCTGCAGTCACCATCTGCAGTGATTTTGGAGCCCCAAAAAATAAAGTCTGACACTGTTTCCACTGTTTGCCCATCTATTTCCCATGAAGTGATGGGACCAGATGCCATGATCTTCGTTTCTGAATGTTGAGCTTTAAGCCAACTTTTTCACTCTCCACTTTGACTTTCATCAAGAAGCTTTTTAGTTCCTCTTCACTTTCTGCCATAAGGATGGTGTCATCTGCATATCTGAGGTTATTGATATTTCTCCCAGCAATCTTGGCTCTACCTTGTGCTTCTTCCAGCCCAGCATTTCTCATGATGTACTCTGCATATAAGAACCAAGTGTAATTAATCTATGACCTCTTCTGATTTCCTATGAGAAAAATTCTGTGGTTAGTGGAAAAAAGGCTGAAGTGACTGTGCATCAGAAGAGAGTCCCTACCTCCCTTAGTCCAGCTGCAGACACAGGCACGGGAGAAGCAGTGCATGTTTCACAGGAAGGGGGACCCCTTCCAGGGCCCGAAACTGGGCTCTTGTCTAACACTCGAAAATGAATTGTCTGAGGAGACACGTGCAATAAATTTTATTGGGAAAGGGGCACCCAGGTGGACAGCAACAGGGTGAGGCGACCCAGGAGGACCCCTCTGCCACATGGCTTGCAGGTTTTATGGTGTTGGGGTTAGTTTCCGGGTGGTCTTTAGCCAGTCATTCTGACTTAGAGTCCTTCCTAGTGGTGCACGCCTTGTTCAGCCAAGATAGAAGCCAGGGAGAAGGATTCTGGGAGGTGGTCGGACGTGTGGTGTCTCCTTTTGACCTTTCCCGAACTCTTCTGGTTGGTGGTGGCTTATTAGTTCTGTGTTCCTTGCCAGGACCTCCTGTTGGAAAACAACTCATGCAAATAGTTACTTGGTGCCTGCTGGGGTGGGCGATTCCAGTCGGTGTGCTTCCCCTAACATATGGACAGTGCTTTCGGAAAGCTGGGCTGTCACATATCTCCTTGTAAATGAAAGATGATGCCTAATAGAATCAGGAGTAGTAACTTTTAACATGTGACTCTTTAATAATGTCTTCAATTTCAAAAATTTTTAAATAAAATAGCAAAACTTAGCATTCAGCTACAGCGACAGATAACAGAGCTTCTGTCGTTCATGTAGGGCCAACTCCTCATTTCAGAAGCGATGGCTTCCTGTGAGCTTGCTTCTTCTATAGTCTATACAGGAGGGTATGCTGTTTTATTGCACTGATTTTAAGATACTACCTTGGGTATTCGTTTTAAATTTATACTGAAGCCAGTGTGGAGGCATGGACTGTGTACACCGATTTGCTCTCACTATGAAAGTACGCATTAATAGTCAACTCTTAGGAACCGAAAATGGGCTGGTGGTTTCTGGAAGTTTGGAAGAGAAAGAGAAGGGTCATTGTTCAATGAAACTTGTTTTGCACAGTGAAAAAACTGTAGAACTCTGTTGTGAACCATGTACCTAGAGTTAACACAATAGTACTGTGTTATATGCTTGAAATGGAGAAGGCAGTGGCACCCACTCCAGTGCTCTTGCCTGGAAAATGCCATGGACGGAGGAGCCTGGTGGGCTGCAGTCCATGGGGTCACTGAAAGTCGGACACGACTGAGCGACTTCACTTTCACTCTTCACTTTCATGCACTGGAGAAGGAAATGGCAGCCCACTCCAGTGTTCTTGCCTGGAGAATCCCAGGGACGGGGGAGCCTGGTGGGCTGCCGTCTGTGGGGTCGCACAGAGTCAGACACAACTGAAGTGACTTAGCAGCAGCATATGGTTAAAAGTGGTAAGATGGTAAATTTTGTTCTGTGGTTAATTGTGACTACAATTTAAAATATATTTTTTAAGTTAATGCATCTAGTTAAACTTTGGAAAGATGCTGGAATTGCTTTTCCCTCTGAAACTTTTAATTATAGTTAAAAGTTCTTAGTCTAATTTAAAAAAAAATTATAGTCCCCAAAGTGAAAGTGAAAGTTGTTCAGTCATGTCCAACTCTTTGTGACCCCATGGACTGTAGTCCATGGATTCTCCAGGCCAGAATACTGGAGTGGGTAGCATTTCCCCTCTCCAGGGGAATCTCCCAACCCAGGGATTGAACCCAGGTCTCCTGCATTGCAGGCGAATTCTTTATCAGCTGAGCCACCAGGGAAGCCCAGTAGTCCAAAGCATAAATTTATTTACAAACACTAGTAGTCTTAGTTGAACACAGCAAATACTGTGTGAATTAAGCTCACAGAATCATCACAAGGCCCTATTTTATCATTTGCCATTTTATTACGAATATTTTCAAATATAATGCAGAGAATTTGAAAGAACTGTATGTTGAACGCCCTTTTACTCGCTGTCTAGATTCTGCAGTTAGTATCTGTCGTACCTTCTTTATCGCATGTGTGCGTGCTCAGTCAGTCCCCATGGGCTGTATCCCACGAGGCTCCTTGGTCCATGGGATTCCCCAAGCAAGAACACAGGAGTGGGTTGCCATGCCCTCCACCAGGGGGTCTTCCTGACCCAGGAATCAAACCTGCATCTCCTGCACTGCAGGTGAGTTCTCTGTCACTGAGCCACTGGTAAGCCCTTCTTTATCACGTATCTGTCCATACCTGTGTTCTCCCATCAATCCATCTTTTTAAAAATACGTTTGAGCATAAATTGCAGGCACCAATACGATTTGAGGGCAGGCATTTTTTATTATTCCCATTTTACACTAGAGGGATCTGAAACACAGAAAAGTTAAGCAGTTTGTTTAAGATTACAGAGCTTTTAAGCGGTTGAACTAGGATTTGAACTAAGCCTTCTTAATCATGTCTTTCTAGTCTGCTGGCTCACACAGTATGGACAGGCATCGCCCTAGAAAGCACCTTGTGGTCCAGCAGATCTGACAGGTGTGAGCGTCTCAGTCTCGAAGATCCAGATGCGTCTTTTCATGGTGTAGTGTCTGTGAGGTTCGGCATTAAAGAAACCTGTGAAGCTTTAAGCTGACGATTTCCAGATTCATTTCAGCCTGAGCCCGCTTCCCCACCTTCCCCCAGCATCACACTTCTTCTCGTAGAGTGGGACCAGAATTCAGTGGGATACACTGGAAGACACTCATTATAATTATCCTTATTTTGTTTATTCCAGAATGGGTTTTTGAAGAGTTTTTGTTTTTTGGCATAGTTCTAGAATTTTGGCCTGGTGGAGGCCTTAGGCTTAACTGAGATCAGTGCTTGCACATCAGAGCCGCGGGAGCTGGGGCCCAGTGTGGTCAGGCGCTGGTGCAGGCTGCTCGCGCGCTTGGGGCAGAAGTGGGCGTGGAGCACAGCCTGTGGCCTTGGAGGGGCTTTTGCAGATGGTAAATGTTTGTTGAATAAATGAATGCATCTTCTGAATCTGTCCAGCTTTCTTTCTGCGTATCTGTCTGCATATTAGAATTTGTGTTCATTTTCAGTGTATTTGGTCAGTAGAAAGTCATATAGCACTTTATGGTTGACCTTCGATACAAGTGGTATATAGTAACAAAATTCTAAAAAGAAGTTGTATGAGATACGGAAAATTACATGAAGCATAGCTGTGCTGTTTAACAAATAGTGATCAAGTGAATCCTTATTTAACGTTCCAAGAAATGAAACACTGCGGTACATCAGAAGCCCCAGGGACTGTCTCCTGTTACTCATCCCCTTAACTCTTTATTTTTTCTGTTTCTTTTTTTAGCTAATTTAACAGGACATGCAGAGAAGGTGGGGATTGAAAATTTTGAGCTCCTCAAGGTCTTAGGAACTGGAGGTAAGTCTTTAAGTTAATTCTTTTTTTTAAGAGAGAAAAAAAAAGTGCTTGATACCCCTATGACAAAGGATTGACATCGCCAACACAGAAATCATTAAAACTCTAAAACAATAAGGAATCCATTAGGAGAGCTGTCAGAAAATGTGAGCAGAGCGTTCCTAGAAGAGATGCATGGTATAGGTGACCTTATTTGCAAAACAGAAATAGAAATGTTCTCAGATGCAGAGAACAAACTCATGGGCGCCAGAGGGGGAAGGAGGGCGTGGTGGGACGCACGGGTTGATCAGCGCGCGCCGTTGGCACTGTGTGAGGAGCAGGGGGCCCCTGCACAGGAGCCTGCTGTGTGGCTGGGGAACCTACGCAGCGCTCCGTGCTGGCCTAAAGGGGAAGGGCTCCAAAGAAGAAGGGATGTGTGTGCACGTACGCCTGATTCACTTTACAGTAGAAACTAAATTGAAAAAGAGAAGAAATACAAAAGGCAAAATTTAAAAGAATTGGTAAGGATCAAGGAAAAAAAATCTCTCTTACCCTGCTTTTGGGAGTTTAGATGAATTCAGTTTTTACACAAGACATAATATTTTATAAAACCACTAACATTTATGGAGAGTTTGTTACTTGCCAAGCACTCTGTGAGTGTGGTTTATACTGATTGATTCATTCAGTCCACACTCAGCTTTATTGATAGCCCATGCTCATCACTTTTAAAAATGAAAAACTCAAGACTCTTCAGAAACCGAACAATATGAACTTGCTTAAATGACCATGTATGTTCTATTGTCTGTACAATAGGATTGAAGTGGTCTGTATTCACTAAAGTTTTTGAAAGCTCTCCATAATATAGTCAATTTGAAAAAAGACTATGGAAGAGAATGTGTGATACACCATTTCCATGATATAAAAGTTGTGTGACTAAATATCTACATTGAGCCTGTAAACATGTAGAGAAGCTTCTGATCCGCGCATCAGAACGATGAGCGTGGCTGTCCCTGGGTAGGAGATGTTGGTTTCTGATTTCTACTTCCTTCTGCCTTCAGGATTTTTACTGTCACTGTCCTTGCTTATCTGAAGTCAGGGCCTCACGGGCATGGCTTGTGCAGGTGCAGAGATCCCCACACTAGAAGAGCCTCGTGTCTGATTTCATGCTCTACTCTCACCCCTCTGAAACTCTAAGTAACTTGTGAGCAAGGCGTCCCGCATTTTCGTTTTGCACTGAACCTGCTCATGGTATGCCTGGTTTTGTCGCCATGGAAATTCATCTAATCAGAGTCCCAGAAGGAGCAAGTAGAGTGGACAGAGGTAAATATCCAAAGAGACAGCAGCTAAGCATTTTCTAGGATTGATTAAATATATGAATTTGTAAATTTAGGAAACAGAAAATCTCAGACAAGTGTTACTATAAAGGAATTCTTACACAGATACATGAGAGGAACTGGTGAGTACCAGAGACAGAGAGAGACCCTAAAAGGTGCCAGGGAGAGAAGACTGACTTTTGGAGAAACAACGGATAGATGAGCAAATGACTTTTCAGCAGCAGCCACATGAATACCATAGCCGTGTGGAGTATGTCCAAACAGTCCCCAGAGAAAAAACGGTCAACTTAGAATTGGATTCCCAGCAAAGCTATTTTACAGAAGTAAGGGCAAAACAGACATTTTCACACTAAGAAAGCTGAGTGTGTTTTTTCTTGATCCAGTGCATCCTCACCAAAAGATACAATTTTAGGGGAAGGAAAGTGATCTCAGGAGAGATTCTGAGATGCAAAAACTATTGGTCAGTAAAGACCTAAACAATATTGACTGTGTAAAACCATGGTCAAAATGTCTGAATTTGTAGGGTTAACAACCAGAAAACTGAAATATCGGACAAAGATGGCACATAGTTTGGGAAGTGATAGGAATTTAGTGGTCTGAGGTAGTGTTTCTCCAGTTTTTACGTGCACATGAATCTTGAAATATGTAAAACACCAAATTGATTGAAAAAAGAATAGAAAGCCTGAATAGTCCTTTAATCCCTAAGGAAACTGGTCAGTGAGTGAAAATCTTCCTGCTGGGAAAACACTTGGTACAGTTTTTATATTTGTTTGTTCACTTGCGTGTGGCTGCTCTGGGTCTTCACTGCTCTCCGCAGCAAGCGGGCTCCTCTCCAGTTAGGCCGCAGGCGGGCTCCTCTCCAGTTAGGCCGCAGGCGGGCTCCTCTCCAGTTAGGCCGCAGGCGGGCTCCTCTCCAATTGCAGCAGCGGCCTCCTCTCCAGTTAGGCCGCAGGCGGGCTCCTCTCTGGTTGCCACAGGCGGGCTCCTCTCCAGTTAGGCCTCAGGCGGGCTCCTCTCCGGTTAGGCCGCAGGCGGGCTCCTCTCCAGTTAGGCTGCAGGTGGGCTCCTCTCCGGTTAGGCAGCAGCAGCCTCCTCTACAGTTGCAGCAGGCGGCCTCCTCTCCAGTTGCAGCAGGCGGCCTCCTCTCCAGTTGCAGCAGGCGGCCTCCTCTCCAGTTGCAGCAGCGGCCTCCTCTCCAGTTAGGCCGCAGCAGCCTCCTCTCCAGTTGCAGCAGGCGGGCTCCTCTCCGGTTAGGCAGCAGGTGGGCCCCTCTCCGGTTAGGCAGCAGGCGGGCTTCTCTCTGGCTGCAGGCCGTTGGCCTTTTGTTGCCGAGCGCAAGCTCTGGTGCTGAAGCTCAGTGGTGGGGTGCACAGGCCAGGTTGCTCTGTGGCACGTGGGACTCTTCCCAGACCAGGAGTGGACCCCTGTCTCCAGCACCGGCTGGCAGATCCTTAGCCGCTGGACCATCAGGCGGTCACTTGGTGGTTTCTAGAGTGAGTTCTGCCAAGCACTCAAGGCACAGATAATGCTGACCTTTCACAAATTCAGAGAACAGAAACAATGGAATTATTTCTTCCAGCCCATTGTATAAGGCTAGCATTACCTTGATTCCAAAACACACGAGTATGAAGAAGAAAAATTATAGGCCAGATTTTAAAACAAACTTTGGATGGATTTTCTGTCAACATATTCAGCACTTTGTCTCGTTATTTACCTCAGTTTCTTGGAGCAACTTGACCGTAGCCAGGTCTTTAAGGTGATCCTGCGAAGGCGAGAAGAGAGCTCAGGGCGATGCTCTGCTTCTGTCTCCACCTGGCACTCCTCCTGTTCCTGAGCTGTGTTGCCACGGCTCCTGCTTGTCCTTTTACTCAGCTGACCATGCCCTGCTCTTGGGAAAAGATGGAATCACTGCTAGGTGTCATTGTAGATATTTCTGTATTTAAAATCACGGTTTTTATGACTAAATGGAGTAGGTGGAAACTTTTATTATGATTATAATAAAATCTCAATTTTTATTCAAAAATTTTGCCACTGATCTTTCATTTCATTACCTTTTTAAGATAATTTTTCCCCAGAACTACTTAGGATAATAGAAAAGCCTCATCAGATGCTTTTAATGTGTCCTGTCAGGCTTTCTTTGGAAGTGGAACCGAGAACTCTTCTGATGATCTAATTTTATGTACTTTGAACCAGAAAAAATTCTGTTCCTTCAGTATCTTGAAGACTTCGTGAAATATTGGAAAATGAAAGATTTACTTTTTGATCTCATATTTAAATACATGTGATATTTATGAAAAAAAAAAAAAAAAACTTTTACTGAGTATTGGTTTCTGTTTTCAGCTATCTTATTGCTTTTAATCTATTGCTAATCTGCTGATGAGTTTCCTAAGCTAGAAACTTGCAAATAATACTGATCCTTCTCTATTTTGACTTTTAAATTTCTTATTTCTCACAAAAATCCTGTAATTTTTCTTTCAACATGACCCTGGACTTGCCTTCTGTGTTCTCAGTGCCCTGACTTGAATCACCTTATACATGGGTTGTTGGTAAGATTTGTTTTTTTAAACTGGACTTTCTGCAAGTTCTCTCTCCCATTTTACGCATTTCATACATATCTTGTGAATAACATGTAGCCTCATTAAAATTCAACATTATTGTGCTATTCTTCTGTTTCAGAACTTTTAGTGCCTTTTTTTCTAGTTAATTATTCACGTCCAAATTCTTTGGTTGCTTCCAGGCTTAGCTCTGCTTTCTCCTGTCTTTTTCTCCAGTTACCTTGACATTCCGCCTGCTCACAAGTCTGATTGGTTTTCACTCCCCTACGGTTCTGTGTCTTTACCGTTCCCTGAGGCCCCGCGTTATCTCCTTCCCTACCTTCATACTTTTTCTCTTTCCCACCCGTCCAGATCCTGCCCAGTTGCTTCCTTCTCTGAACTGAGGCCCTGGGGCCCTGGAAGTCCTTGGTAGGAAACACAGCCCTGAGCGGTTCGTTCCCAGCTGCTATTTTTCTTCTGGATTGTGGACTCTGAAGGTCTTCGTCGTCTGTGTCTCCAACCCTGTTGCCCTGCTCCCTCCCCACGGTCGGTAACTGTGGAGTTCAGCAATAGTCTAGAAATTCCTCCGCTGCTCAAGTGTGTTTCTAGTGTTGTCTGGAGATTGATTCTTCCAGATGCAGGAGGTATCTTTGTTTCATGATGGAATTTTGGACTGTTTGTAGGAGTGGTGGTTCCAGGTTTTCTTTTCACCTTTCCTGCTGCCTGCCTTTTGACCGTTTTGCTACACCCACGTATAGAAGAAAGCCTGTAAATGGGCTCACTGGGCATCATTAGTCATCCTGGTGTTTAATGAAGCGGAGCATGTATTCTTTTGAATTTTCCATATTCATCATGGTTGATCTGTATTTCAGAGCTTTTTGTCATTATGGCAAAAAAGGGTAAGTTTTGTCATGGAACTAGAAGGGGTGCATTTGAGTTGATTTCTAATTGTGGTGCATTCATAGTTGTGAGGTACTTGGCTATCAGTGGTGACTTGGAAGACTCAGGTTAGAATCTTGACCTCACCGTTGCCTACCTGTGTTCCTTGGGTAAATTACATGAATTCTGTGAGCCTAAGTCCCTACTAGCCAAAGTTAATGGTACCTATCCCACAGTGTTGTTACAACATCAATGAGATAATCGATATGAATTGCCAATTGCTAGATAACCGCCAGTTATGACTATTTATCCAACGGAGGAATTCCACTCTAAAGCTGTACCCTCAATTAGAGAAACAGTTGTTCAGGACTTCTTCGTAAGGACAGATTATTAGTTCTTTCTTGTAGTCACTTTGCTAGCATATCTGGGAGTAATTTCAACTGAAGTTACACTTCTAATACTGAACCCTAACAGCAGGCATTTCGTGAGTGTCACTGGTGACTGACGCTCCATCAGCGTCTCTAAAGAGTTGGTTCGTGCATTATGTGCGCGTGGGTTTAGTTGCTTATTCATGTCTGACTCTGAGCCCCATGGACTATAGCCCACCAGGCTCCTCTGTTCATAGAATTTTCCAGCAAGAATACTGAAGTAGAGTGCCATTTCCCACTCCAGGGGATCTTCTCAACCCAGGGATTGAACCCACGCTTCTTGTGTCTCCTTAAAAATAAAATGCCAAATGAAGACTGTGTTTCTTTGTTTTCTTCTTTAACTTTTCAAGCGTTTTAGGTTCTGAACAGCCTTCTGTATGTTAGGCTAACAGTCTTATGCTGAAATATGCATGCGTGTTCAGTTGCTCCGTCGTGTCCAACTCCTGGCGACCCCTGTAGCCAACCAGGCTCCTCTGTCCAAGGAATTTTCCAGGCAAGAATACTGGACTGGCTGTCATACTGCACGGGATCTTCCTGACCCAGGGATCGAACCTGAGTCTCTTTCATCTCCTGGATTGGCAGGCAGATTCTCTGCCACTGCACCTGGGAAGCCCCAAAATATGCATAAAATATGCATAAAATGAGGAATAAAACATCTAGATTGCCTGATACATGGTAAATGCTATATAAACTATGCATCTGAAAGGGAAAGAAGCCTAGATTTTAAAAGAGCTGCTATAGTGCATTGTCAGTGTCTCAGATTATTAGCTTGATACATAAGTGATCATCATCTCTTAACAAATACTTTATTGTAAAACCAAAATATGTCCAGCTGTAAATAGGGACACGTAACCACCCAAAGATCTTAAGTTTGAGGCTGTGCCTTCCTAGACTTCCTCTGACCACAGCCAGTCTCCTTTCCTGAGTGTAAGTGGGGCCGTGTCACTTTCATGTGCAGAACCGCTCACTTCGTTCCCATTGCTCTGGGGGCTCCTGCGTTCACATGCATCTGTTAAGAGGCAGGTGCTGTTTTGGCTGCCAGGAAAAGAGCAGTGAGCACTTTTTAAACTGGAGTGAGTTGCTTTCTAACGTTGTCAGTTTCTGCTGCCCAACAGTGGATCAGCGGTATGTATGCACATAGCCCCTCCCTCTCGAGCCTCCCCAGTGAGCATTTTTTTTAAAAGATATATTACATACAGACTTGCAAGGTGAATAATGTGATCTTCATTTAATGTTCGTTTCTGGGTTTTAATCTTCAAATGAGTGCTGATTGGGTATAGAGATTCAAAATGCCTTGCCTGCAGTAACATCTAATGAGCAGCAACCATTTCTGTCTTCCTCAGTCCCTGGTGCCCTTGTAAGAAGGTTGCTTTTTTCTTTTACTCTTTCTTTTCTGGAGGTGAGGGCCGGGGTGGCCATGTAATTGTCAGGTCCTACAGGCTGTCCTGAGGGAGCCGTCCCGTGGAGAGACGGCTGGGTGCCGTTCACACGGCCGTCAATGCCGTCCTCGGATGTTCACGCTGATAGTTCTTTGTTCTTTGGTGTCAGACGCTGGGCTTCCCAGGTGGCTCTGTGGAAAAGGATCTGCTTCCCAGAGCCGACGTGGTGATCGCTGGGTAGGGAAGATCCCTAGGTAGGGAAGATCCCCTGGAGAAGGAAACGGCAGCCGAGGCCAGTGCTCTCGCCTGGGAAATCCCATGGACAGAGGAGCCTGGCGGGCTACAGTCTATGGTGTTGCAAGAGTCCAGCACGACTTCGCAACTAAAGCAACAAACAAAACCCAGACTCCAGGAAAGTCATCCCTGACAGGATAGCCTTGTAAAATATATAGATGTTTATATTTTTTATTGCAGACTTTTCAGAAACACATCTCATTTATTAAATAAGACTGCCTTTCTTTTTCTTCTGGATAGTTTGCCACTAGATGGTGCTAGGAATTGCAGCAGGCAGCTTGAAGACACAGCCACTTTCTGGCCATATGATGCAGGGGAGAAATACTTGATTGAGTCATGTACAGACTGTTTCAAAAATGATGCCTTAGTCATCGTTTGTCATTTAATTCCCTTTAGGTGTTTGGAAAGTATTCTATCAAAATAGTGCTTTCAAAAGCCTGTATTCGTTAAATTGTCAAAATCGTCATTTTAAAAAGTTTATAGTTTTGCATCTGTGTGTGCCCACCGTTCCTTATGTTTCAGGGTAAGCCCGCAGTGCTTAAGGAAATCTTAGAGGTTAAATATTTGTGATGTTTTATTCTAAAATCAAAAGGTGATTCCACTTAAGGCTGTTGGTTGACATTGTATCCCTAGTGTAAATACAGTGACTCATTGCTGACGCTGTCCTAGGTCACGTTTGCTGGAATGGAGTGCGCTTGACTTCCTGCAGGAATGCTCAGAGAAGAGGGGGTGGGAGGGCCGGAGGAGGAGCCTCAGCAGCATGTGGCCGAGCTCCAGTCTAGGTTCAGCCTGAACCTGGGAAGTTTTGGAGCGAGAGAGAGGAGGCAAGCGTTTTAAACCCAAACAGCTCATTTGCTGTGATCTCCTGCATCTTCCTTTGGTGATCACACTCCATGGTGATCAGTTCTAGTCTAGTCTCGCAGTGGAGCGCGGCTTCCTTTGCAGCTTTTTCTCCTTTCCTGGTGGATCTTTGGTTTTCAAGCCATTTGGGACCAGGGGTAAGAGGTGCCATGTGGTTTACACGGGCCATCCGCAGGAGACAGTCGGGAGATGGCCATGCCACATGCTCACGTGCAGTTGTTAGCGGAATTAGTGCTGCTGGTGTGGAGTGCTTTCTCTGAAATTAAAGACTGCTGATCTGGCAGACACCATGCACTCAGTCTTTAATTATTCAAGCTAATCCAGTATGCATAAGTGGAATCCACTATTTTTTATTGTTAACTTTCTCACATTATTAAATCTTTTTTAAGAAGCTGACACCATCCATGAGAAAATGCATTGGTTTTGTGGTCTCAATTTTAGCTGAGCAACTGTTTTTGACCATTTAAAGTAATTAACTAAATGAGTCACATTTGACCCTGTTAGTTTAAAAAATTAGTTGGATTATATGTAGAATGCTGATGCTTTTATTGTCTCCCAGGTCGTCGGTGTTGTATATCTTCTAGAGAGGATATACAGGTTTATACCTAAAACAAATAGCCTGTCTCAGTCTCTTGCATAAAAAGTTACTGCCTGTGACTTCACGTGCCTTTACCATCTCTCATGTTTGCCTTTAGCGTCTGTTTACGTATGCAGGCGTGTTTTGGGTTTATAGCTCTTTGTATGTTAGAAGAAGAATCTATTTTAATCATTCTGTCTTTATTAGTCTTAGACGTTTTGTTTTTATTTAAAAATCCAGCAGTGACTAACTTTAAAAATGATTGAATTAAATGGCCCAAATTCTCTGTTTCTATTTTAAAATTATGTTGAAATACTAAGTTTTATAGTTGCAATATTAAGGTTTATTTAGTTATGTATTTTTAAAGATTTGGAGTTTAGTGTCCAAATAAGGTATCTGTTCTATAAAGGAATTTAGGAATCAGAGCTTCTGTTTGATAAATATGTAAAATCAAGTGCATTTTACTTTAAATGTATCTTAAAATGTACAATTTTCAAATAGAGATTTAAGGGCATTTTCAAAGATAGAATAAAAAAATAAGGAACTTTAAAAAAAGATGAAAATAGAGCAAAAGTCAGATAACAGGAAAGTGAAATAGATGTAGAAATCTGGGCTGAGATAGTCATTGTAATTGTGTCTTAAATTTAACCCCGAGGTTACTAAGAGATGGATAGAAAGGGAAAATTCTTTGGCCTACATAATTTGAATTTTTTTTAAACGAAAACCATATAAGTTCATCTAGAGCTGTAGCTTTCAAGCTTTTTGGACTATTTGCATAGAACAAAATAGGTGTATTTTTATATGGCAATTCAGTATGTGTGTTTATGTATGTATATAGAAATAGAAACAGTATATACAGACACACAGACTTTTCCCACTAACATTTGTGTAGTGCTTGTTATCTGCCAGGCCTTCCTTTGAAGCCTTATGTTAATTTCTTAAGTCCCCAGGCCATATGATGTAAGAGCTGTCTCTGTCCCTAATGACGAAGCTGAGGCGCAGTTATGTTGCCTGCTGTGCCCAGGGATATGCAGTTTGTAGTTCTCTCGTGGCCCAGACGGTGAAGAATCTACTTGCAGTGCAGGAGACCCGGGTTCACTCCCCAGGTTGGGAAGGTCTCCTGGAGAAGGGCAAGACTACCCACTCTAGTATTCTTTCCTGGAAATTCCCATGGACAGAGGAGCCTGGGGGGGCTGTAGACCGTGGGCTTGCAAAGAGTCAGAGCGACTGAACTTCCGCTTTCTTTCACACAGGTGTGGACAGCACACCTAGGGACAGAGCCGGGCAGGCGGGCATCAGAGCCTCTGCTCTAACCACTGCTCTCGGGTGTGGAACAGCGCACCTAGGGACAGAGCCGGGCAGGCGGGCATCAGAGCCTCTGCTCTAACCGCTGCTCTCGGGTGTGGAACAGCGCATCTAGGGACAGAGCCGGGCAGGCGGGCATCAGAGCCTCTGCTCTAACCGCTGCTCTCGGGTGTGGAACAGCGCATCTAGGGACAGAGCCGGGCAGGCGGGCATCAGAGCCTCTGCTCTAACCGCTGCTCTCGGGTGTGGAACAGCGCATCTAGGGACAGAGCCGGGCAGGCGGGCATCAGAGCCTCTGCTCTAACCGCTGCTCTCGGGTGTGGAACAGCGCATCTAGGGACAGAGCCGGGCAGGCGGGCATCAGAGCCTCTGCTCTAACCGCTGCTCTCGGGTGTGGAACAGCGCATCTAGGGACAGAGCCGGGCAGGCGGGCATCAGAGCCTCTGCTCTAACCGCTGCTCTCGGGTGTGGAACAGCGCATCTAGGGACAGAGCCGGGCAGGCGGGCATCAGAGCCTCTGCTCTAACCGCTGCTCTCGGGTGTGGAACAGCGCATCTAGGGACAGAGCCGGGCAGGCGGGCATCAGAGCCTCTGCTCTAACCGCTGCTCTCGGGTGTGGAACAGCGCATCTAGGGACAGAGCCGGGCAGGCGGGCATCAGAGCCTCTGCTCTAACCGCTGCTCTCGGGTGTGGAACAGCGCATCTAGGGACAGAGCCGGGCAGGCGGGCATCAGAGCCTCTGCTCTAACCGCTGCTCTCGGGTGTGGAACAGCGCATCTAGGGACAGAGCCGGGCAGGCGGGCATCAGAGCCTCTGCTCTAACCGCTGCTCTCGGGTGTGGAACAGCGCATCTAGGGACAGAGCCGGGCAGGCGGGCATCAGAGCCTCTGCTCTAACCGCTGCTCTCGGGTGTGGAACAGCGCATCTAGGGACAGAGCCGGGCAGGCGGGCATCAGAGCCTCTGCTCTAACCGCTGCTCTCGGGTGTGGAACAGCGCACCTAGGGACAGAGCCGGGCAGGCGGGCATCAGAGCCTCTGCTTTAACCGCTGCTCTTTGCTGCCCTCCGCTCCCTCTCTCAAGTGCTTAGACTTGTTTACATTCACGTGTGCCCACACGTGTGTGCCTAACAGTAACTGCAGCTATGCAGGTGGCACCGCCCTTATGGCAGAAAGTGAAGAAGAGCTAAAGAGCCTCCTGATGAAAGTAAAAGAGGAGAGTGAAAAAGTTGGCTTAAAGCTCAACATTCAGAAAATGAAGATTATGGCATCTGGTCCCATCACTTCATGGGAAATGGATGGGGAAACAATGGAAACAGTGGCAGACTTTATTTTCTTGGGGCTCCAAAATCACTGCAGATGGTGACTGCAGCCTTAAAATTAAGACACTCCTTGAACGAAAAGCTATGACCAACCTAGTGAGCATATTAAAAAGCAGAGAAATTACTTTACTGACAAAGGTCCATCTATTCAGAGCTTTCTTTTTCCAGTAGTCATGTATGGATGTGAGAGTTGGACTATAAAGAAAGCTGAGCACTGAAGAATTGATGCTTTTGAACTGTGGTGTTGGAGAAGACTCTTGAGAGTCCCTGGATTGCAAGGAGATCAAACCGGTCAATCCTAAACAAAATCAGTCCTGAATATTTATTGGAGGGACTGATGCTGAGGCTGAAGCTCTAATACTTTTGCCACCTGATGCGAAAAACTGACTCATTGGAAAAGACCCTGGTGCTGGGAAAGATCAAAGGCAGGAGGAGAAGGGCACGACAGAGGGTGAGCTGGCCGGATGGCATCACCGACTGGATGGGCCTGAGTCTGAGTGAGCCCCAGGAGTCGGTGATGGACAGGGAGGCCTGGCACGCTGCAGTCCATGGGGTCGCAAAGAGTCGGACATGACTGAGCGACTGAACTGAAGTAATTCACGTGTTCGTGAAACACTTTTTAGTATATTCCGTTCTTTTTTGAGTACTTTCGTTCCAAAATGCCCATTGAACCCAATAAATTGGTATCGTTATCCACTAACAAGTCATAGCCCACAGTTGAAAAAAAAACTGATCTAGAGAGACTGCAGTGGGGAAGCAGGTGGACTGATTGTCAGTGTCTGGGACATGTCACATGTGGAAAGGCAGAAGTCTTTTCTCAAGTTAAATCATGCATGAGGAAGGGGTGTGGCCAGGCATTGTGATCAGTTGTTACGTGGTTGAGGCAGGTTACAAAGCAGTGGCCGGAGAGAGATGACACCGTGCTAAGATGCTTTCCTTTCCACAGTGGTGGCAGCTGTTTCCTGAGCCGGTGTCCTAGGGAGTGCTGTCAGGCGTCATACGTAATCCCACATTAAAGGACTGGGTGGGCGCTCAGACCGTAAAGACAGTGACAGTGGAGTGGAAGTCGCGCAGTCGTGTCCGGCTCTTTGCAGCCCCACGACTGTGCAGTCCACGGGATTCTCCAGGCCAGAATACTGGAGTGGGAGCCTTTCCCTTCTCCAGGGGATCTTCCTCGCCCAGGGACTGAACCCAGGTCTCTCGCATCACAGGCGAATTCTTTACCAGCTGAGCCACAGACGGTAAAGAATCTGCCTGCAGTTGAGGAGACCCAGGTTCTGTCCCTGAGTCGGGAAGATCCTCTAGAGGAGGGCACGGCAACCCACTTCATTATTCCTGCCTGGAGAATCCCATGGAGTGGCCTGGCAGGCTGCAGTCTGCAGGGCTGCAGAGAGCCAGACGCAGCGGAGTGGCTGACACCGCTTCCTTCCCTCAGGTGATTCCTGCAGGAGGGCCCCCCGCGCCCGCGGGGAGGGTTGGCACGCGCTCTGCGGGGCTGGCACTGACAGCTTCTCTCCCTGGGGACCCCTTCCTCTCTAGGCCGGGCTTGTCAGTGGAGAAGGGTGCTTGGCTGTATGGCACAGAGGTTTCGCTTTGCTTGTTCTCCACACACTCAACTCTGAGCTTCCCCCGTGTGCCAGCTCCAGCATCTGCTAGTGATGCAGAGTGAGTGAGACCAGACGCGGCCCGTGGATGCAGCCCAGTGAAAGCGCACAGTGAGGCAGTCACAGAAGCATGTGGCGACCCCTGCTTAAGTGAGGTAGTCACAGAAGCACGTGGCGACCCCTGCTTGCAGTGAGGCAGTCACAGAAGCATGTGGCGACCCCTGCTTACAGTGAGGCAGTCACAGAAGCACGTGGCGACCCCTGCTTCTGGCCATCTCTGTGACAGAGCGTTAGGGGAGCAAAAAATAGAGGAGCTGTGCTGGTCTGGGAAGTCAGGAGAGGCTGTCATGTCTGAAGGAGTGAGCAAATGATGGAGAGAAGTGGAGAGAGGCAGGGAGGAGACATAGTAGTTTAGGCTACATCAAGGATTCTCATTATCTTAGGAGTCGTGGGAAATCAAGTGTTTTGAGCCAGAAAGGTTATTTTTTTTTTTTTTAGCAGCAATTTAGATGACAACACAAAAGGTATGTTTACTAGATGAGGATGAGTGCAGACTTAGAGGAGGAGTCAGTGTGGTTGGTGGTTAAGTCACCGTCAACAAGACTCCAGTGTTCTGGGATGGGGAGAGGTGGTGAGCTCCAGGCACACTGACTGTGATCTCCGAGCTAGTGGAGCCTCTCTATGATTACATCACTGGTACTTGGCGGTTAATCAGAAAAAGCTTGTTCAAGTGGAAAGTCGTTTTAAAAGGATATATAAATATGTACTTTGAACATACTACTTTTCACTTAAAACATATAAATACATATTCATTTTGCGTGCAGGCACAAGAATCTTTGAAAGTAAGTTCTTAAACAATGGTTTGCATAAACCACACTCCTAACGCATGGTCTACAATCATGTTTCCAGTTCTTTAAAGTGAAGCGAGAACCAGATACATTTGAAGTAATCTGGGTACAATTTTTTTCCCTTAGCCTTTTATAGCTGCTTCTCCCACGCCTACTTTTTGACAGTTCTTTGTTTTGTTTTTCCCCAGTGTCTTGTTTTTTGTAGCTCTTTTAAGCTTGTAACCTCATTTTTTCTCTCTTCTTTCACATTTACATTTCCGTGGCTTATGAGGACGTAATTAAATTATGTCAGAACAGCGTACACGGCAGGCGCGCGCCAGCCAGGCAGCGCGTCAGTGGCTCGCGGGAGGCGGAGCGCGCGGGCGGCCGCAGCGCATGGATGCTGGCTGGGCGCGGCTGCAGGGCTGTCCCGCGCGGAGGGGCGGCTAGTGCTGGGCGCCGTTCATGCGGGAGCCACCAGGAGCACTTCTGCAGTATAGAAATGTTTTAAAGCAATGGTTCCAGTACAGAAGTTACAAGATTGGAACGAACCCAAAGTGTGGCATGACTGGGAAACCGGAGTGTACGATGTACAGGGTTTAAAGCAGCATTAATAACAGTTTGAGTGGCAGAAACCGGTGATCTCACAGAGGGTGAGCATTCGGATCCCAGGGGGAACAGTGTGTTCTGGGTGAGCGGGGGACTGAAGGAGTTAGTCCAGCGGCCGTCTAGTTCTTAACCGTAACCGGTAACCGTTTTCTCCAGAACAATGCATGTAAACATAGACACATTCTCCTTACATTTAATTATAGGGCATTGTAAGCTGATTGCATCCACAGACGGACCATAAAAAATGTTTATTTTTTTTTACAAATTGATCACATTTTAATGCCAATACTTCCTGAAAAATTTTAATGAATTCAGATTTTACAAATAAAGTGAAGAGATCTGTTTAATTGTGCTCAAGATAAATTTCAGCAAGAATGCTGCTCTTGTTTGGCTTGAAAAAGCAGTTGAATCTGTGCAGCAGCTTTTGATGTGACAGCACACATGTCATCTTGCTTTAAAACCGTCAGCCTGCTTTAACTTCTCTTCGTCATGACTCACGCCAAAAGCCTGGTTTGTCGTGACCGCTGCGGCGATGGGGTCAGCGTCTTGCCTGTGGAGCAGCAGGCTGAACCCTGGGCTGAGGAGCTAGGCGTTCCCCCTGACGCTGCGCTTAGCTCTGCGTACGTGGCTTCCTTGTCACTGAGCCGTGGGGACCAGTGGCAGCGAGGCTTTCAGCATGCACTGTCTGTGTCTGGAGAATAGGACGCTGAGTCCACATTTCAGTTTGAGCAGAAACGACCTTCATAATATATCTGTAGTTTGCCGCCAGCCTGTGGAATTCCTCCTCCAGCTTGGGAAAAGCTTATTGGTGGTCTTGGTGCAGTCTTCTCCTTGGAAACGGCCACCATACCCTGTTGGTGTGGGAGCGCACAGTGATGTCTGTCGGGCCTTAAAATGAACGGTGTACCTTGTTCATGCGGCCAGGCGTCTGTCAAGCACAGACAGGAGTTAGTCCTGGCCATGCAGCTTGAGACTGAACCCAGGGCCACGGCAGTGGAGTCTCAGAGCCCTAACCATTGGCCCACCAGGAGCCCCGTTCCCTGCTGCCGTTTGTTTCTGGAAAGCAGTTAGCTGCTGTACTCACTGAGTCACGAGGCTCCTTGCAGACCCTGTGGACTGTGGCCCGCCAGGCTCCTCTGTCCCTGGGATTCTCCAGGCAAGAGTGCTGGAGTGGGCAGCCATTCTTCTCCAGGGGATCTTCCCAGCCCAAGGATCAAACCCAGCTCTCCCATGTTCCAACTGAGCCATCAGGGAAGGCCTTTTAGAGTTTGCTTTCCCCCAGTCTAATGAGTAGAACTCCAACGTCGTCTCATCAAGCGCTGCTAGACTTGATCTCTGGAAAACCAGTGAACTCCCATGTCTTCTTGTGCTGACATTGTTGACAGAGTATCTCGGAAAGGCCCTTTCTCTGGAGAAACGGGTAAGATCAGAGCACTGCACAGGCTTCTGTGAAGATTGCTGGCAGTGCATCTGGAGCGGTTTCATGTTGTGCGGAGGTGAGAGTCATGCTGGAGTCTGGAGCTTTGTCTCTTGACTCAAGAGGCAGATCCCAGCTGTGTTGCCAAGCATCTGTTTCAGGGGCTCCATCTGAGCAGCAAATCTGGAAAACTCAGCAGTGGCCACAGGACTGGAAAAGGTCAGTTTTCATCCCAATCCCAAAGAAAGGCAATGCCAAAGAATGCTCAAGCTACTGCACAGTTGCACTCATCTCACATGCTAGTAAAGTAATGCTGAAAATTCTCCAAGCCAGGCTTCAGCAATACGTGAACCATGAACTCCCTGATGTTCAAGCTGGTTTTAGAAAAGGCAGAGGAACCAGAGATCAAATTGCCAGCATCCACTGGATCATGGAAAAAGCAAGAGAGTTCCAGAAAAACACCTATTTCTGCTTTATTGACTATGCCAAAGCCTTTAGACTGTGTGGATCACAATAAACTGTGGACAGTTCTGAAAGAGATGGGAATCCCAGACCACCTGACCTGCCTCTTGAGAAGCCTGTATGCAGGTCAGGAAGCAGCAGTTAGAACTGGACATGGAACAACAGACTGGTTCCATATAGGAAAAGGAGTACGTCAAGGCTGTATATTGTCACCCTGCTTATTTAACTTATATGCAGAGTACATCATGAGAAACGCTGGGCTGGAAGAAACACAAGCTGGAATCAAGATTGCTGGGAGAAATATCAATCACCTCAGATATGCAGATGACACCATCCTTATGGCAGAAAGTGAAGAGGAGCTAAAAAGCCTCTTGATGAAAGTGAAAGAGGAGAGTGAAAAAGTTGACTTAAAGCTCAGCATTCAGAAAACGAAGATCATGGCATCCGGTCCCATCACTTCATGGGAAATTGATGGGGAAAGAGTGGAAACAGTGTCAGACTTTATTTTGGGGGGCTCCAAAATCACTGCAGATGGTGAATCCAGAAAAACACCTATTTCTGCTTTATTGACTATGCCAAAGCCTTTAGACTGTGTGGATCACAATAAACTGTGGACAGTTCTGAAAGAGATGGGAATCCCAGACCACCTGACCTGCCTCTTGAGAAGCCTGTATGCAGGTCAGGAAGCAGCAGTTAGAACTGGACATGGAACAACAGACTGGTTCCATATAGGAAAAGGAGTACGTCAAGGCTGTATATTGTCACCCTGCTTATTTAACTTATATGCAGAGTACATCATGAGAAACGCTGGGCTGGAAGAAACACAAGCTGGAATCAAGATTGCTGGGAGAAATATCAATCACCTCAGATATGCAGATGACACCATCCTTATGGCAGAAAGTGAAGAGGAGCTAAAAAGCCTCTTGATGAAAGTGAAAGAGGAGAGTGAAAAAGTTGACTTAAAGCTCAGCATTCAGAAAACGAAGATCATGGCATCCGGTCCCATCACTTCATGGGAAATTGATGGGGAAAGAGTGGAAACAGTGTCAGACTTTATTTTGGGGGGCTCCAAAATCACTGCAGATGGTGACTGCAGCCATGAAATTAAAAGATGCTTACTCCTTGGAAGGATAGTTATCACCAACCTAGATAGTATATTCAAAAGCAGAGGCATTACTTTGCCAACTAAGGTCCGTCTAGTCAAGGCTATGGTTTTTCCTGTGGTCATGCGTGGATGTGAGAGTTGGACTCTGAAGAAGGCTGAGCGCCGAAGGATTGATGCTTTTGAACTGTGGTGTTGGAGAAGACTCTTGAGAGTCCCTTGGACTGCAAGCAGATCCAACCAGTCCATTCTGAAGGTCAGCCCTGGGATTTCTTTGGAAGGAATGATGTTGAAGCTGAAACTCCAGTACTTTGGCCACCTCATGTGAAGAGTTGACTCATTGGAAAAGACTCTGATGCTGGGAGGGATTGGGGGCAGGAAGAGAAGGGAACGACCGAGGATGAGATGGCTGGATGGCATCATGGACTCGATGGACGTGAGTCTGAGTGAACTCTGGGAGATGGTGATGGACAGGGAGGCCTGGCGTGCTGCGATTCATGGGGTTGCAAAGAGCCAGACACAACTGAGCGACTGAACTGAACTGAACTCTGAGCAGCAAGTACTATTGTTTACCTTTTTTGGCCAGAAGAGTTTTCACCATTGGTTGCTTTTTACATTTTCCAAAAGATGCTTTCAGAGCAGGCTTTGCCACCATCAGCACACAGCCAGCGAAAGCCAGGAGTTGGCTTCACTGCAGGGCCGTCATTCTCACTGGGAGCTGAAAGGAAGTGACATCACCGCCAAGTCCAGGTGCAGTGGCCCCTCTTAAAGCACTGGCAGACGCGTAGGCGGCTCTGGACTGGCTGGCACCCTTCCGCGGGGGCCCCTCCTCCCTTGCTGGGCACTGAGCTGCAGGCCCGCCCAGTCTGGGCGGTGGCTTCATCATGGTCCTTCCAGCGCTGGGTGTTTTCTTCCTCCTCTGCAGTGTGGTCAGCAGGCTCATGGCAGGTTCAGAAAGCAGGGCTGTTGGAGGCAACTCCGTTTTTCTTAAGCAGCCTACTCAAAGATAAGATCTTGTTTGTCTGAAAACTGAAGACTTGAGAGCATCAGCATACTTTTTTCCCCTGACAGTTTCCTGATAGATTAAAACTAATGCTGATGGCAGGGTATGTCTTTAACTCATTGGAGGAGTTTTGGCCATCATCACGTGGCAGGGGGATGACTGTTATTTGGCCGTGCCGTGCATAACGTGGCAGTAAGGGCGACTGTATGTTATTTGCCCACCTACGTTAGCATCCTACTTTTATTTGAAGTGAAATATGACATTGTTTAAAGGAACAAAAAAATCAAAGAAAAATTGTTTGCAAATTCACAGTGCACCTCAAGGGAGCCTCCTAGTGGCACAAATCTTCACCTCATTTACTTTCAGGTGGCTTAGCGAGCAAGGACGTTTTGCTTAGATGAGATGGTGTGACTGTATTTTTAAATATTTAAAAGATTATTTTAGAGAAGATGAATAATATTTTGTTTTGTAAGTCCAGAAGGTATAAGGACTAACTGATGAATATTGTAGAAAGGCCTGTTTCCACTCAAGGTAAGAAACATTTTTGAATATTTAGATTCCCCCATCCACGAAATGGTCTACTTCACAAAACTTCCTCCACTTGGAAGTGTTGGTGCTGTGTCTTTGCCACCATGCGAATAGCTGACCTGTATTGTGACTTCTGTTTAATGTCTGGTTCCTCATTTCTTTGTCTGTGAGCTCATTCACTTTAGGGAGGTGCTGGAGCGCTGCTCGGAGTGGGGTCTTAGGAGTCAGGCCAGAGGGGCAGCTGTGACCTTGAGCCAGGGGCCCAGTTTTCCATGCTCCATTTCCTCACCTGTAAAGTGGGGGTCACCCTCACCCCCTCTCGGGGTGCTGTAAGGGTCTCAGGGTTTGTCTCTGAAGACCAGATTCTCTAGAGTAGGGGTCTCCTCTCACCCCCTCTCGGGGTGCTGTAGGAGTCTCAGGGTTTGTCTCTGAAGACCAGATCCTCTAGAGTAGGGGTCTCCCCTCACCCACTCTTGGGGTGCTGTAGGGGTCTCAGGGTTTGTCTCTGAGGTGCAGACCCTCAAGCAGGTCGGTGCTCGCACTCTGTGTCTGTCTGCCGTGTCGGCAGCACCTGGGCTGAAGGGCACCCATGAGCACTGGGAAGGAGTTCATGGCCATCTTCCCGTGATGTAGAAAGATTTTCTTTGTTGGAGAAGACAGACGGGCAGCAATTTCTCAGGACCACAGGAGTCTGGAGACAGGAATCTCAGGACAGACATTTAGGGCGGGCGCCTTGTGTGTGTAGGGAACACAGAAACCTGGTCCTTGTGGAGGGCTTGACTTCCTTCCGGAAATTTCTGTAGCTTATTCCATGGAAGGTGTAGTAAGGATTCCTCATTAGAATATTCTCCAGCTTCATTTCACTGCTTCTGAATAGACTGTTAGGTTCTAACAATCCTTTGACTTTTTTTCTTTTGGCTCACTTCTGCCTTACTAAACTCTCAATTTGTAATCATTTTATTTTGATATAAGACACAACCCATTTGTTAACTTTTTCTACAGTCCAGAGTGTGTTCAGTATGTTTACGTATAGATTTTATTAAAATCCACACCATCTGATTTCTAGTACTCATGAAGAATGTCTCTTTTTAAAAAGAAATCACTGTGGTTAATTGTGTAGTCCTTGGAGTCACACTGCTTTCATATGAATCAGTTCTGCCACTTTTCACCCAAGCACTCCCATCTGCAGAGTGGGGTTCCTGACAGTGCCAGCCTCACTGGCTGGCTGTGCAGCGAGCGAGTAGCTGTATGGAGCGTGTTTATCACAGAGCCTGCATCGCCTGGTCCTCAGGGAGCGTTCTCCCGCGCTTCTCAGGAGCGTTACCACCATTCTCTGTCCATTGTGTGTCCCGAGTCAGCATGCATTGACTTCCTCAAGTCCTGAACCAAGGAATGTCCATGGCGTACGAGCCCATCCCTTTGCTGCTGTTGTTCAGTTGCTCTGTCGTGTCCAGCTCTTTGTGATTCCATGGACTGCAGCACGCCAGGACTCCCTGTCCTTCATCTCCCCGAGCTCGCTCAAACTCATGTCCATTGAGTCAGTGATGCCATCCAACTATCTCATCCCCTGTCGTCCCCTTCTCCTCCTGCCTTCTGTCTTTCCCAGCATCAGGGTCTTTTTCAGTGAATTGGCTCTAAGCGTCAAGTGGCCAAAACATTGGAGCCTCAGCTTCAGCATCAGTCCTTCCAATGAATGTTTAGGCCCTTCCCTTAAAACTGCCTTATTTGTGGGTAGGTTAGAACAGGATTATATGCTAAACACTGTTGAGGTATGGGCAGAGTCTGAGGAAGCACGGGTCTGGATCAGAACTCAGACCAGCTCCAGAATGGTCTTGATGAAAGCCCTTCAGAAGTGGGACTGGTCTCAGCCATCCCAGGAGGTGTTTGCATTTTGAGAAGGGAAGAGCCTTTATGCCCTGTGGGGGTGAACTGGGGACCTCCTCCTTGCCTTTCTCAGTTCTGTTGTCTGCCTTCTCCTCCTGCCTCTTCCTGGCCTTTCCCTGCTGCCCCAGGTGAATAAGCACGGACGTCTGCTCTGGGCACAGTGTCCAGTGTGGCCCCAGTGCCTCCACATGGAGCGGAGTGGTCCTATACACAGGATATTCCCAGCTGAGCCCGAACGCAGGGAGCACGTGGCGAGGCTCACCTACTAACTTGGGAACTGCCGACCAGAGCTGTAAAGGGGGTTCTGTTGGTCTTGCTCGCTATTCAGAGTCTTCTGCAGGCTTCCCTGGTGGCTCAGACGGTAGAGAGTCTGCCTGCAGTGCAGGAGAGACACAGCCAGGTTCCGTCCCTGGCTCAGGAATCTGAGGATCTCCTGTGTGTGTGCAAGGTTGGCTTATGTTGCTTCAGGCTTTTTAAGGTAAGTCTAGAGGAGCACTTGAGATGCTTGATTCATGTGTGTACGAGACTTTTTTTTTTAGATTCTCATTAAGAACTATTTGTATTTGTTTACAGCAGTAGCAAAATCTAGAGGTTTCATGTGGCGTCTAAAACGTCCTGGTTGTTCAGAATTGGACTGTGGTTAACTGGCTGTGGTAACAGTAGTTACCTACAGCTACGCACGCCTCCTGAGGCGAGAAGAGCAGGAAAAGGGCGGAAGCCGCCCTTGTCAGCAGTGGTGAGATGGCTGCACTTGCGGGCTGGGCTAGAGGGGCGTCTGGCATAAACCTGGAGAAATGGGTGAAAGAGCCGTGGGAGCGGCACTGAGGGTGCTTTCCGCAGAGAAGGCTCCCTGTGCACTGCTGCCCTGCGGTCCGCGCGCACCTGCCTCTCTGCCTGGGTGGCCTTTTAGCAGCTCCTCTGATTTCTCCTTTCCACTTTCAGCTTACGGAAAGGTGTTCCTCGTGCGCAAAGTGAGCGGCCACGATGCTGGAAAGCTGTACGCCATGAAAGTGCTGAAGAAGGCCGCCATCGTCCAGAAGGCCAAGAGCGCGGAGCACACGCGGACGGAGCGGCAGGTGCTGGAGCACGTCCGGCAGTCGCCCTTCCTGGTGACGCTGCACTACGCCTTCCAGACCGAGACCAAGCTCCACCTCATCCTAGGTGAGTGCCGCTCCTCGGCCGCGCGGCCGCCGCGCCCACGCTGGGCCCTGAGCTGTGGCCCGCCCGGAGGGCGCACACTGCAGGCGCCGAGGAGTCGAGTCTTGGGACTTCCTGGTGCCCCAGCGGTTAAGACTTTGCCTTCCAAACAGGGAGTGAGGGTTTCACCCCTGCTCGGGGAACTGAGACCCCACGTGCCCCACGGCCAAAAATACAGGAACGTGAGCCGCAGAAGCGATCTGGTGACACATTCAGTGCAGCTTTACACTGGTCCACCTCAAAACAGAACATCTTCAAAAACAAGAGGAGAGACGAGACCTTTTGATTTCTGTTCTTTCCTGTTTGTTTCCACCTCAAAACAAAACATCTTCAAAAACAAGAGGAGAGACGACACCTTTTGATTTCTGTTCTTTTCTGTTTGTTTCCACCTCAAAACAAAACATCTTCAAAAACAAGAGGAGAGACGAGACCTTTTGATTTCTGTTCTTTCCGTGGTAGAGTTTCCTTGAACGTCCAGAATTGCTCTGCATTTGGGACCTCTGGCCTGAAGAAATCTGTGGGCCTCTTTTTCACACTCCTTTTTAATCTTGAACATGGGAGTCATTTGCGTGGCTGCTTCCCTGGGCGGTAAATTGCTTTTAATTGTGAGGAGCTGAATGGGAATGTGGGCCACAGTTCTCAGGAGCATACAGGTGTGGGCCAACGAGGGCATATTTACGGAAATCAGTAATTGGGAAAAAGGAAAGACTTCTCTTAGAGATGCTTTGCTTTTCTAGTGAAAAGCCTGGTTTTAAAGGAGATCCCCTCGAGCCTGTCAGCACTCTGCTCACTCCCGCTCCCTCCCACAGACGTGTCTGAATCCTCTCCCCCATGGACTGCAGCCCGCCAGGCTCCTCTGTCCGGGAACTTTCCAGGCAAGAGTACTGGAGTGGGTTGCCTTGCCCTTCTCCAGGGGATCTTCCCAGCCAGGGGATCAACGCCTGGCCTGCTGCACTGCAGGCAGATTCTTTGCCGCTTGAGCCGCCGGGGAAGCCCTGTCGGGTGGAGCTGGACTGCTGGGAGTGTGTGGCTTCGGAAGCGCCCTCTGTGCGGGTGTGAACTCTGGCCAGGCTTCTTTTCAGGAAAGCTGGCCGTCCCCCTCCCTGCCGGGAGCAAATGGCAGAGCTCCTAGCGTCTCTCTCCTCCATCCCAGAATCTGTCTTCTGCTCCAGCTGGAGCCCCACCCTGTGAGAACTTGCACTTACGTGGCTCAGTGCCCTGGCACTGGTCTCCTGTGAGGACTGAGTGAGGTGGGATTTCGCACCCGGTGCTCTGGGAGCATAGCTGGCTCTCTCGCCCCTTCGGTGTGCAGGCCCTCTGCTCGGTGTTGCCCTGGTTATCACTGACCCCCAGAGCAGCCTTGCCTCGCGTTAGAGGTGCTGAGGTGCTGGAAGCTGCGTTCCTGCAGTCACTTGTCTCGTATAAGCTTGAGAATAAAGATGGGAACTCAGATCTGAATCGTGAAGTCTGCCCAACAGTGCCCCTTGTTTTCTCCGATTATTAGTGGCACAAACAGACTTTTCAAATGCTCTCATTTTGAAAATTATACTTTTACTAATGCTGCCTATAATTGCATTCCTTTCTTGAGGCCCAGTTTGCAGTGCTTGGCATGCCCTAACCATCCCAAATCTTCTGTACCTGCTAGCCTCAGTCTCCCTGTCTGGCCAGGGTCCCGACTCCAGCGACCATCTGCTTGGTGTCTCAGGCCTTTACCCTCCTTCTGTGTGTATCTGTTCAGCTTTTCTGTTTACTGATTTTTAAATACAATTCTTTCTGTATTTTTCCCAGTAGCGTGTAATGGACAGGGCATCATAATACAGTGGTTTCAAGATTTTTAGCTTCGGAACCCTTCCCTCAAGTGCAACACAAACCTTCAGTTGAACAGACAGAAATGAGGAGCGGTGCTGGAGTCCGAGTTTCAGGGCACCGAGCCCTGCAGTGTGTTTCTGGTCCTCCCCATCACGGTAGCCATGGAAGCCTCAGGGAGTCTAGGAAGACTCGCTGTAAATGATTCTCCTGTTCAGTGAACAAGCTTTTACAGTAAGCTGGCTCATGACCGTTAGGTCAGATGCCTGAGCTCATACAAGCAGCGCGAGCCCCGAGGGAGAGCCGGCCTCCTGGGCTCTGCGCCCGCGCCCGCCCACCGCCTCTCCTCTGTTCCCTGACCGTGCTGTGCTCCTAGCTGTTTATTGTAAATAGTGCAGTTTTTATAAATAATACTTTTAACCTCAAAGTAGATGAGTGGAATATTTTGGTTTTGATTAAAAAACAGCCCTTGATCACGTTGCTCTTTTTGTTGTTGCTTCTTGTTACTTTTGCTCTTTGTCACAAATAAATAAATACAACCCCAAACGAGAAAGCCCATCTCTTCTGGCAGCTCGAGTAGAATGTAGACTGGACCGTGGGCTTGTCCCTTGTGGGCGAGGCAGGCGGTGCGCTTAGAAAGCCTGCCCTCCGCCTCCTCTCCCGCAGATGCCTTTACTCTCATCCTCTTTGTGCATGTTTGTAGTTGCTGTTTGACTTTAAAGACAAAACTTTTCAGAAATCTCGAACGGGACTTTATTGAACTGTTTTTTGTGTTTTCTGGTTCTGTTATTTGTTTAGTGCTTGGAGGGCATGCCAGGTCAGCCCTCCAGCTTGGTCTCAGCCTGCCAGGGCTGCCACGACGAAATACAAGGCCGGGTGGCTCACGAGGTGGAAGGGTCTTCCCTCTCGCTTCCGGTGCCTGGACGCCCAGCCCCACTGTGCCAGTGGGAGCTCGCTGTGCGGGCCGCGAGGACAGGCCTGGCCCGGCGCTGCCCGGCTCGCGAGGCCCCTCTGGCCGCCCCTGCACGCGGCCGGCCCTCTGCAGCCAGACCTCTACTGTTGCTTCCAGTGCCCGAATTTCCTCTTCTGGTGAGGACACGGATCAGACTGGATTAGCGCTTACCCCAGTGGCCTCATTTTAGTAACTTAGTTACCTCCTTAAAAGGCCCTGACTACCAACACTGTCGCCTTCTGTGGTGCTGGGGCTGAAGTTTTAGCCCATAACTGTCTTTAAAGGTATATTGATTAATTTTATCTAGGTTTTGTGTACTGTTAGAGATTAATAGCAAAAGTTCACCTGTCAAGCAAGCTTTTCAGGGATCCAACTGGCTGACCTTTGTTCTGATGAATAAACAAACATTATAGACCCTTTAAAAAACTTCATTGTTACTACAGAAGCAGATACGTGCATGTAGAAACTGTAGCAAAGCAAAAACAAGAAAACACGGTCAGGACCCAGAGTTCGCTTCTTGGCGCCTCTCTCTGTTGTTACCTCAGTATATTCTTCCAGATCTTTTTGTCTGTGTGTCTGCACGCGTGTATACTTTATTAAGATGAAGTTGTCCTGCACAAAGGATTGGTAACCAGCTTTTTTTTCTTTTGTTACATTAATGATGTCTATTTTTCCTGGTTAATAAATTTTCATTTCACTTAATATCCGGTGATACTCATTGTCTGTTGCCGCGTAACTCTAAATTTTCACTGCTTAAACAATAAGGTGTTCTCTCGTGATGCTCTGGGTTGGCTGGACTTGCTCATTAGGGTGGAGGGCTGGCTGGGCTTGAGGCCTGAGCTGGTGTCATTCCTGTGTCTGAAAGGTGCTGCTGCTCTGGCTGAGACCCTCTGTCCTCTGCACACGGCTCTCACCCCACAGGCGGCAGATCAGCTTCCCATCGTGGCTGCCTCGGGGCAGCTTGTGCAGACGGGGAGGGCGAAGGGAGGGGTCGCGAGGCTCTGAGGCCCTGAAGCTCACACGCCCATCTGCAGTGCAGAACCAGCCCGGGGCTAGTGAGCAGGGAGGCAGACTTGGCTTCTTTAAAGTGTCTTTTCTTTAAATAATATTTTCTTACACACACATATATAATTGACATACAACATTATGTATTATAATTGGCATACAATATTACTGTAAATTAACTTCAGATTGTACAACATAATGATTTGATATTTGTATGTATTGCAGAGCAGTTGCCGCAGTAAGTCTGGTTAACACCCGTCACCACCCATAGTTACGGAATTATTTGTTGCTGTGATGAGAACTTTGAAGGTCTGCTCTTTCAGGAACTTTGAAATACGCAGTCCAGCTACTGTGCTGTGCTTCCCTTTCCCATAACTGATGTGTTTTATGCCTGGAGGTTTGCCCTCTGACGGCCTTCACCCATTTCGCCCATGCCCCAGGCTCCACCTCTGGCCGCTGCCAGCCTGTCTTCTTGTTTCTTCCTTCTAGATTCTGCATGTAAGTGAGATCACATGGTCCTTGTCTTGCTGTTTGCCTTACTTCACTTAGTGTGATGCCCTCAAGATTCATCCATGATGTCGTAAATGGCAAGATTCCATCTTTACGGCCAGGTGATGTTCCAGTTTATGAATGTGTAGACATGCACGCAGACATGCACACACACACCACATTTTCCCTGGTCGCTCATTCGTTAGTGGGCACGTGGGGTGTGCCTCCATCTCCCGTTGTGAGTGATGCTGCGGTGAGCGTGAGGGCGCGCGTGTCTTTTCAAGTTAGTGCTTTTGTTTCCTTCAGATGAACACTCAGAACTGGGCTTGCAGGGTCATACGGTGGCTCTATTTTTAATTTTTTGAGGAACCTCCATACTGTTTTGCATTGTGACTGCACCAATTTACATTCCCACGAACCGAGCACAAGGGTTCCCTTCTTGCCACATCCTCAATAGACTTTGCTTTGTACTGTGGCGACTACAAAGAACCTGTGGCCATCTGCCACACGAGTGTGTGTCCACGTTTCACTCACTGTCCCATGAAATCCTCTGCAGCTGGTTTGTTCAAACCAGGAGCACTCACTTGGCCGTCGGCTTAAAGTCTCTCAACCTGGAATGGTCCCTTCTTTACATCCTTGGCTTATTGACCTGAAAACATATAGTGACTTTAGCTTATTCCTCTGCTGAGTTCCAGTATTTGGGAAATTGGAGCTCAAGTCTTGATAAATGGACATTAGATATTTTTACTGGAACACACCATATCACAGTGCAGAAACTGACGATCTGGTTGTTAGTGACGCTCAGACTAAATTACAGAGGTGATCATCTGATCTGTTTATAATAATGTTTTTTTTCCCTTAAAAGTGAAAATAATCTGTGATGTTTTGATACTTTATGGTTTTAACATTTAACACTTTGTAAGTCATTGCTTAAATCAACTGTTTCATTGTGAGTTACAAAATTGTTTGTTGTTGTGATGAGAATGTTAAAGGCTTACTCTCTCAGAAACTTTCAAATATGCAATCCAGTGTTATTAACTATAGTCACCCTGCTGTAGATTATATCTCCATGACTGATTTTTTTTATAATTGGAGTTTTGAACCTTTTGACTAAAGGGTGATTTTTCTAAATCTGTCATTTCTTCTACATCTGTTTGTTAGTTGGCATTCTTCTGAAAAAGTATGACTTTGTCTCATCCACTGTAATTTTCTGTTTACCCTGAGATCCTGAGATATAATTTCTAATGGAAAGACCAGATGCGGTCCCTTTAATTGCCAGTATTCAAAGAAAGAAGTTAAAGAACACTCAGATGGTGCTGTGTTTCAGGATCCCTGATAATCGGTTGTCTTCAGCCATAACCAGAGGCGGCCTGGTCTGTATACTGCCTGGCCTTTCTTGTTTTCACTTCGCAGTGTATCCTGGGGTTCACTCTTTATTAGTTTGTAAAGCTCTCCCCATTCTTTTTTGTCCCCTCACAGGTCCCCATCCCGCTCCGTGACTCGCCCAGTCAGTCCCCTCGGGCGGCTCCGTGGGCGGCCTCCAGTCTCACCCTCTGATCCAGAGCACACAGCCCGTGCATGCCGCCTCCCACCTGCGCAGGGAAAAACTAGCCTTAACTCATGGGAAGAGGTTGCCTGATCTATATTTTTGCCATCTTTAATTCCACATATACCTTTCCACAGGGGCTGTGCCTTTACACTCCCACTAGAATTGTGTTAGAATAAGCTCCACAAAGCTTATTCTCAAACTTCTGGATATTTATCTGTCTCATAGATAGGTGGTGTCTCAGTGTAGAGTTAATTTGAATTTTTTAGTGGGGTTGAATATATTTTCGTATTAGTCTTTTTCTGCAAATTGTCTGTCTGTACCCTTTGTCCATTTGATTTCATCTCAGTTTTCTAGGAGCTTTTAGATTAATCATTTGTAATAGTCATAGTAAATCCTTCCCTGTTTTCCACTTTTCTTTTGACTTTATGACGTTTTACCATGTAAAACTTAATTAAATTTATATGGAATAAAATTTGTTTAAAAAGATCTTTATGGCTTAGGGAGTTTAAGTCATAGTTAGAAAGATTGCAGATTCCTGAGGTTATAAGGAATTCACCAGTATTTTTCCAGTGCTTGTATGGTTTTATTTTTTGCATGGAGAACATCCCAACACCATATACTAAAAAGTCCAGGTTTACACTGACTTGAGGTGGTGCCTTTTACATATCTTAATTCTCATATATATTCATGTTCTTTCCTGACTGACTGACCTATTTTGCTGAATCATATGCCGTTCAGTTCACTTCAGTCGCTCAGTCGTGTCCGACTCTTTGTGACCCCATGAATCGCAGCACGCTAGGCCTCCGTCCATCACCAACTCCCGGAGTTCACTCAGACTCATGTCCATCGAGTCCGTGATGCCATCCGGCCATCTCATCCTCTGTTGTCTCCTTCTCCTCCTGCCCCCAAACCCTCCCAGCATCACAGGTCTTTTCCAATGAGTCAACTCTTTGCATGAGGTGGCCAGAGTACTGGAGTTTCAGCTTTAGCATCATTCCTTCCAAAGAAATCCCAGGGCTGATCTCCTTCAGAATGGACTGGTTGGATCTTGCAGTCCAAGGGACTCTCAAGAGTCTTCTCCAACATCACAGTTCAGAAGCATCAATTCTTTGGTGCTCAGCCTTCTTCCCAGTCCAACTCTCACATCCATACATGACCACAGGAAAAACCATGGCCTTGACTAGACGGACCTTAGTTGGCAAAGTAATGTCTCTGCTTTTGAATATACTATCTAGGTTGGTGATAACTTTCCTTCCAAGGAGTAAGTGTCTTTTAATTTCATGGCTGCAGTCACCATCTGCAGTGATTTTAGAGCCCCCCCCAAAATATGGCATTACCATACTGTTTTAGTTTATCAAAGTTGTACAATATGTTTTAATACTCAGAAAGTCTAGACCCCCTTTGTCTTTCATTTCTATTATTTTTCAGAGTTTTGGGGGGTTCCATCATGCTTGTTTACTTTGGATGTGAACTTTAGAATCAGATTGTCTAGTTTTGGAGGGGGATTTACCTTGGGTGTTTTTAATTGCAGTGTCTTAAATTTCAAGACAGCAGTTTGGGAGGACTGGCGTCTGTGTGGTGCTGGTCGTGCCTCTTCAGGAGCGTGGTGGGTCTCTCGAGTGCTGGCGTCTGCTCCGGGCACCTGCAGGAGTGCTCTGCTGTCCCCTCCTCTCCACATTTCCTGAGCCGGTCTTAGATAGTCAGTCGCTGCTGCTGCTGTCAGGAGGGTCTTCTTTCCCGCCGGATCTCTGGCTGTTAATTTCCGTGTGTGCATCGCACCCTCGGTGCCAGCTGTATTCGTGCCCGTGCTCATGCTGTCTCTCAGCCTGCGTGCAGCGTGCCGTTTGGCGGGTGTGGGCTTTCTTAGGCTTGAAGTTTGCTGAGGGAGTGGGTCCTGGAGATTCACGGTCATCCTTTCTGCTCTTCACGATGTTTTGGGAGCAGACATGGAAGTCCAGGTCCGGGTCGCCACCTCGCTTCTGCTGGGGTTCCTGCCTCACTGGGGGTTGCCAGGCTTGTTCCTTTGGGTGAAAGTTGCCTGCGGGGCACAGGCTTCTCCAGGTGGTGAGCTTACTGCGTGCCAGCGCCGCCTCAGGTGCCATCATCGGCCTTGCAGGTGCTGCAGCATCTCGCTCAGGAGGCGCTGTGCGGCGGTTCCCACCGCGCGCTCTGGCGCCTGCAACTGCCTCCGTCCGTTTGTGCGCCGCGTGCTGCCCTCCAGGCCGAGGGTCAGCAGCTGTGGGCTCAGCAAGAGCCCCCCCCAAAATATGGCATTACCATACTGTTTTAGTTTATCAAAGTTGTACAATATGTTTTAATACTCAGAAAGTCTAGACCCCCTTTGTCTTTCATTTCTATTATTTTTCAGAGTTTTGGGGGGTTCCATCATGCTTGTTTACTTTGGATGTGAACTTTAGAATCAGATTGTCTAGTTTTGGAGGGGGATTTACCTTGGGTGTTTTTAATTGCAGTGTCTTAAATTTCAAGACAGCAGTTTGGGAGGACTGGCGTCTGTGTGGTGCTGGTCGTGCCTCTTCAGGAGCGTGGTGGGTCTCTCGAGTGCTGGCGTCTGCTCCGGGCACCTGCAGGAGTGCTCTGCTGTCCCCTCCTCTCCACATTTCCTGAGCCGGTCTTAGATAGTCAGTCGCTGCTGCTGCTGTCAGGAGGGTCTTCTTTCCCGCCGGATCTCTGGCTGTTAATTTCCGTGTGTGCATCGCACCCTCGGTGCCAGCTGTATTCGTGCCCGTGCTCATGCTGTCTCTCAGCCTGCGTGCAGCGTGCCGTTTGGCGGGTGTGGGCTTTCTTAGGCTTGAAGTTTGCTGAGGGAGTGGGTCCTGGAGATTCACGGTCATCCTTTCTGCTCTTCACGATGTTTTGGGAGCAGACATGGAAGTCCAGGTCCGGGTCGCCACCTCGCTTCTGCTGGGGTTCCTGCCTCACTGGGGGTTGCCAGGCTTGTTCCTTTGGGTGAAAGTTGCCTGCGGGGCACAGGCTTCTCCAGGTGGTGAGCTTACTGCGTGCCAGCGCCGCCTCAGGTGCCATCATCGGCCTTGCAGGTGCTGCAGCATCTCGCTCAGGAGGCGCTGTGCGGCGGTTCCCACCGCGCGCTCTGGCGCCTGCAACTGCCTCCGTCCGTTTGTGCGCCGCGTGCTGCCCTCCAGGCCGAGGGTCAGCAGCTGTGGGCTCAGCTTGGCCTCTGGGCTGTGACTTGTTGGCCTTGCAGTGAGTGCGTCTAAGTCACGTCTGTGTTTTTTTTTTTAATTCTGTGTCATTAGTATCAGTTAGGATTTGTTTCAGTTTACATCTGATGGCATCACAGAGGTGATGGATTTCTTAAATATTTTTCAGCCTCTCCAGATCTTACAACATGGAGCCCATTCCTCTCTTTATACCTTTCCTTTATCTCTCTCTGCCTGCTTACAGCAAGAAATGTAAACATCCTTTCATCTGTTCTCTTTCTCTCTCTTAAAACTCATATTCATTTTAGCTGTCAGTGGGAGGGAATTCTACGTAGAAAATAATCTGGGAAAACAATTTTTCTTTGTCAGTTAGTTATAATTTTGTCAAAACACCAGCTGATCTGTGACTATGTAAACTGTCAGATTAATCAGTAGAATTCACAAGACACTAAAGAAGCAAATCATGAAGGTCGTTCTAAAGGAGACGCTGAGGAGCACTCTCAGTAATGAATGCCCCCCCACCTGCCTTCCAGACAGTTCTGTCATTGTGAGTCACCCTTTCAACAAGAGCTCAAAGGTATTTAAGACATTAAAGTCTCACTTTCGAGCATTAATTTCATCTCAGAAATCGCAGGGGTGAGGATGCTTGCTGAGACGGTGACAGTGAGAATGGTCCATGATCCAGCTACAGAGCAAGCAAGACAGACCGCAGCTGAAGGAGCTTCCTCACTAGACATGCGTAACGCATAGCCCTGGCAGATAGCTGTGCCTCATGCAGAACTGTATAATGATTCTGATGCCCTGGAATGCGTTTGCAAGAGGTACCATTAGAATGTTGAGCTAAAACCAGAAGAAAAATTGAGATGACTCCGGCATGACGTTGAAAAGAAATTGCCTTCAGGTGTGTGTGACCCGCGGCGTGACGCCTGCTCCTGAGATTCAGGGGTGAAAGGAGCAGTCGGGCACAGCGCGGGGCAGGAGGCGCAGGGGAGTGCGGACCGGACGCGAGGGGTCCGGAGGAGGAGGAGGAGCTGCAGGAAGGGAGAGTACGGAGCGCAGGGCCTGGCTGGGGTGAGGTCCTGGATGATGGGGCGCGCAGAAGACTGCAGTCGGCTCTTTGGAAGTTGCTCCCATGAGAAATACAGACCAGAGAAGCTCTGAAGAGAATCTGAGATGAAAAGGTCAGAGGATGGGTCACAGCACTGCTAGCTCTAAGTGGGTGTTTGGAGGGTGAAAGGGAAGCAGAGAAACTTTCTTGGACGCAGGAGACCCAGGATTTAGCCCTTCTTTCTGTCGGTTTACTGGCCACTTCCTCTCCTGCCAGCAGATTTCCATGCATTTGTGTGAACGAGGCAGAGCCTTGGAAAGCGGGCCAGGTCCTTCCATGGCTGCCCTGCATCCTCAGTGGACACTGATGCCGTCGGGTGGAAGGCGGGCCAGGTCCTCCCGTGGCTACCCTGCGTCCTCAGTGGACAGTGACGCCATCGGGTGGAAAGCAGGCCAGGTCCTCCCGTGGCTGCCGTGCGTCCTCAGTGGAGAATGACGCCATTGGGTGGAAAGCGGGCCAGGTCCTCCCGTGGCTGCCCTGCGTTCTCAGTGGACAGTGATGCCGTCGGGTGGAAAGCGGGCCAGGTCCTCCTGTGGCTGCCCTGCGTCCTCAGTGGACAGTGACGCCATCGGGTGGTATCTGCAGTTTTCAGTGACACTCCGAGGCTCAGTGTCTCCAATGGCCTCCGGTTTCTCCATCTGTTAACAGAACACGTGTGACTCTGACAGGGTTCCCTGTTGGTCGGGGGTGAGAGTCTGCCTGCCCGTGCAGGGGACGGGTGCATCCCTGGTTCAGGAAGGTTACCCACGCCACAGCCACGTGGCCCCTGTGCCATATCCGCTGACCCCGAGAGCTGCAACCACTGGGGCCTGAGCCTGGGGCCCAGGGCCGCAGCAGGAGGAGCCCCCGTTCACCACAGCTCAGACCCAGAGCAGCAAAATAAACACACTAAATACGCTAGAAAAGAGGAGCCTCAGCCAGTGGAGAGGTTTGGCGTGAAGTCGGGTTAGGTGCACAGAGGCCCTGAGCAGCCGGAACTGTCCCCAGCTAGCTGACAATGTGTGTTTCTTCTCAACAGAGTTTTTCCATGTTCTTAATGCCCTAATACAGTGATGGTGATAATGTGATTAGGAAAAGTTGTTGCAAATACTTAGAGGTGACTTCAAACACCTAATTTTTTTTGTTTTGAAATATAAATAATATGTAATTTAAAATCAATAATTTTGATTGAAACAGATGTTGTTTGTCCTAATGTTAATTCCATAAGATATATTTGCCTTAGTCCCTTGGACTGCAAAGAGATCAAACCAGTCAATCCTAAAGGAAATCAGTGCTGAATATTCATTGGAAGGACTGATGCTGAAGCTGAAACTCCAACACTTTGGCCCCTGATTCAAAGAACTGACTCATTGGAGAAGACCCTAATGCTGGTAAAGATTGAAGGCAGAAGGAGAAGGGGACGACAGAGGATGAGATGGTTCAGTGGTATCACCTGCTCAATGGACATGAGTTTGAGCAAGCTCTGGGAGTTGGTGAAAAACAGGGAAGCCTGGTATGCTGCAGTCCACGGGGTCTCGAACAGTTGGTCGCGACTGAGCGACTGAACTGAACAGCTTTTTGACGTGTGATGTCAGTTTAAAGTACCCAGGCTGGTGTGTGTATATCGGGCTTCCCAGGTGGTGCTAATGGTGGAGAAACCACCCTCCAGTGCAGAAGATGTAAGAGACACAGGTCTAATGTCGGGAAGATCCCCTGGAGGAGGGCACGGCAGCCCACTCCAGGGTTCTTGCCTGGAGAACCCCATGGACAGAGGAGCCTGGCGGGCTACAGTCCATGAGGTCAGGTAGAGTCAGACACAACTCAGCAACCAGGCACCATGCCCGCAGGGCAGGCCATATAGGTCTTCAGACAGCAGGCCCTAAAGGACTCAGATCTAAGTCTCAGCTTCATCTCCTAATAGCTGTGAGAGCTTGAGCAGGTCACTTGGTCACAAGCATGATCTGCAAATCACTGATGTGTCTCTTGGCCTCTTCCGCGTAACAGGCCACCGCGCACTGAGCGGCATTGACCCTGGGCCGGGCCACGGAGGGGTTGACTGTGCCAGTCTCACTTTGCTCTCCTTCCAGTATCCTTTCTCTTGGTGTGCAAACTGGAAAGCGTCCGTTTACTTCAGTGGTGTGAGGCTGTTTTAAACCCTAGACTTGCTGCTGTGGGGAGGACGCTGCTCTGCTCTGTTCTGAAGTGAGTGGAGGCTCTGTTAGTCAGAATGCCAGTCCTCCCAAGAGGCTGAGATTCTCTTCTTCAGAACTCGTGAGCATGTTGGGTTACATGACAAACAGATTAAGAGAAATAAGGTTGCAGATGGAACTAAAGTTATTAGTCAGCTGACCTTAGAATAGGGAGATTATCCTGGATCAGCTGGGTGGGCCCAGTATAAGCATGGGGCCGTGAAAGTGGAGAGGGAGGGAGGAGAGTCAGGTGGCATGTGCCTGCAGGAGAGTTGGAGTGGCGCGCGGGCTGAGACGTGATGCAGCTGCCTTGCTGGCTCGGGCGATGGAGGGAAGGGGCGGTGAGTCAGGCACACAGGGCGCCTCTTCAGTGCTGGAAAAGCAAGGAAGCAGACTGCCCTGAACTCCCAGAATAAGCGCAGCTCTGCAGGCGCCCTGATCTAGTCCAGTGATGCCCACACCAGACGTCTAACCTACAGCATGAAACAAGAAGTGCGTATTATTTGAGGCCACCGAGACCAGTGGTTAGTCACAGCTGCAGTGAAAGGAGAGCAGAGGGTAAGCAAGGAGCGAGTCAGGTCTGTAGGCCGCCCTTCAGAGGCTTCTGCCGGGAGAAGGAGAGGGGAGAGGGTGGGGCACGCTGGATTAGGGAGGGTGCTCGTTCGTGTTTTAAAGTGGGCGAGATTTTGTGACTTTGAATTTTCACATTATTTATGTGATTTCTGTGTTATTTCATGCTTCTTAAAAACACACTCCAGCTACTGTCACATAAAAATCTTGAAAGGCAATTTATTTGCATTTGCATAAAAGCAAGCTATCTCTGCAATTTTAAAACTTGAGGCTTGCACTAAAATATCAATTATTTAAGAAAACTTCTCTTTTGCTTGATACTGACTAAAACTAATTAGATCCTGTGGTACTTTCTAGAAATATATGTTAAACATTTAGAAGCTTTGAAATTATACTTACATTGAGAGAACAGATGTCAGGATACCATATATTTGAATTTTATTTTGAAATTATTATGATTAAATATGTCATTGTTTTTTAGTTCTATAAATTGTAACATGTCTTTAAATAATAGCAGTAGTTAATAGTCATTTTTAAAAAAATGCTCACTGTATGTTTGGCCCAAGTTTAACTCTAAATAGCTCATTTAATCCCCGTGACAGTCTCATGTGTGATGGAATTATTTGTATTCATATTTTATAGATACAAAGTATGAGCCATTCTACATATAAAGATCATCACTTAGCAACTACAAATGAATTGAACTATTATCATTTTCATATAGGAAGTTCCCTTTAGTTTAATCAAGGAACCAGTAGTCTGTACAAGCGTCACATGAGGCATCCCATTGTATGGGCTGTAAATCTCAGTATAGTTTCAGTTGGTAAATGTTTCATAAAAGTCACCTTGGTGAAGTCTGCCTCACCGCTCCAGAGAACATACCATGCTTATCCACTGGTCTATTTATAATTATTGTCACGGAGACATGCTGTTGAGGGTCCCCTTCTTTTCCTCTGCTACGAACAGCATGTACTTTGAGACTTACTCGGAACATTTCCAGGAGGGAAGAGGTCAGAGTTTAAAGCGCGATTCATCAGGAAAGGTGTTTTCACTGCGTGGCTGTTGCTGTTTAGTTGCTGAGTCGTGTCTCTCTTCTGGGGCCCCATGGGCTGTGAGCCCGCCAGACTCCTCTGTCCACGGAATTTCCCAGGCAGGAGTGCTGGAGTGGGTTGCCATTTCCTTCTCCAGGGGATCTTCCCAGCCCAGGGATCGAACCTGAGTCTCTGGTGTCGCCTGCATTGGCAGGTGGATTCTTTGTCCCCGAGCCACCAGGGAGTCCTGTAAAGCTGTCACCGGTTCTGCTCTCCTTTTTCAGGACAGTGGTCCTGCCCACTGGTCCATCTAAACTGCAGTTTTCAGCTATTACAATATGCAGCTCTTTCTTTCTTTCTGCTTTTCCTGTTAATAAACTCAAGATGAAAAAGCCTCCCTCATTCTCCTGTGTGGCTAGAGCAGCCGGTAAGCAGAGCGTCGCATGTTTGCGCAGTCCACGCAGCCAGCATTAGTGGGTGCTTGGCACGTGCTGGTGCCCGACGCTGTGCCTGGCAGCGGGGAGACTGCCCCGGGGCTGGTTCATTGACGCTAGGCTGCAGCTTGGCTTCTGCCAGGGTGCACTGGAATCAGCGCCCAGAATGAGAGGTGAAGCGCCTGACTAGAGAAGTGCGAGTCCCTTTGTGGGCCATGCTCTCTGTAAAGCTGAAGTTTGTGTGAGTCTACCATTGTAGGGGCTTTGGAGGTTTTGGCGTTTTTAAATATCTTTAGGATTTTAGAATTATTCTGCCCCTACTTCAGCCTCATTCTTTCCCTTATCTTCCTCTACTGACCCCTCCATTGTGCGCTGTGAATAATCCCGTGTGCACAAGCTCCCTAAATCTTAACTAAGTGTGCCTTACTTATCTAAAATCAAACCTCCTGTCCTTGGAGGATGGCACTTCTCCAGCAGGCCCTTTCACAGAAGACCATCCGCTGCCCCGTTCTAGTCCTTAATACCCAACAAGGTGAAGACAGTCAGACGCCATTTAAAAGCTAACTGGCGCCTGGGCGTGCGCCTGCCTTTCCCAGTGATCAGTCATCGGGGTTAGCTGTTCTTTCCTCCCGTTTCCTTCCGTCCTTTCCAGTTTTCGTAACCGTGTCGATAACCAGTTCCACACCACACCAGAGCTCTTTCTAGCAAACACACTTGTTTCTGGCTGTGCTGGTCATGTGGGATCTTTCCGGACCAGACGTTGAACCAGTGTCCCTTGCGTTGCAAGGTGGATTCTTAACCACCAGAAGCCTAGCCATACCTTGGGCCGCATCACCCAACCAGGCCACTTCTAAGACCTCATGGTCCGATGTCTTCCTTGGCCGTGCTCCCCCATCCCTCTCTGCTCTCACACTCCCTGAGTCTGTTCTCCAGGTCTCATTGCCTCCGCCTTTCCCTGAGTCTTTCCTGCCCGCTTCCTGGCACCGCCTTTGTGTGGTGGGTGCGGTCCTTACTGGCCTGAGATCTGCCTGGTCTGGCACACCAGCGTCACTTGCTGAGTTAACCTTCCTCCTCGCCTGACGTGGAAGTTGCTTTTATTACTCTGCAGATTTTTTCCCGGTACCAGCTTTCTAAGCTTTCCTCATGTGTCCCCAAAATGTGTCAGCGGGGCCTGGCGGAACTTCGTGCTGGAGTCGAGGGTCTGCCGGGTCGCGCGCCTCTCCTGTGTGTTTCCTCGCCTCTCCCGCCTCCCAGCCCTGCAGCCCCTGCCGCCGCGCCCCTGTTGACTGACGCTGCCAGGGATCAGGGCTGCCTGCTGCAGACGCTCAGGTTTTCTTCCCCTCTCCTTTCTTCTACACCTATAGGACTTATGTATCTTGGAAATAACGGTAATATCAGGAGTTGGTGAGGGACTTCCCTCGTGGTCCAGTGGTTAGACCGCCATGCTTCCAGTGCAGGGGGCGTGGGCTCGATCCTCGGTCAGGGAACTAAGATCCCACATGCCACACAGCCAAAAGTAATAATAAAACGAAGGGAGGCCACTCAGTCGTGTCCGACTCTTTGGACCCCATGGACTGTAGCCCACCAGGCTTTTCAGTCCATGAGATTTTCTAGGCAAGAGTACTGCAGTGGGTTGCCATTGCTTTCTCCAGGGGATCTTCCCAACTGAGGGATCGAACCCGGGTCTCCCAGATTGTAGGCAGACGCTTTACCCTCTGAGCCACCAGGGAATAAAATAGTGTTTAAATTTCCTTTTTTAAATAAATGTCAGTTTTAACAAAAAGAGTTGATGAGAACTTTGTTTTCTAAGGTATCCATTCAGTGTTGGTGGGGAATATAAATAACCTTTCTGAGGAAAATACCTATAACAGTTGACAGCGATTATTAAAATTAAAAGGTACGTATGTTTTGACTTAGGGTTAGAGACTAAAGCGCTCTGATATCTAATGTATATGTGATCAGAAGCCAGATCCTGGGCTGAGGAAGAGTAGTTACAAAGAGCATTAGTTGGGCAAGTGACAAATTTTGAATAGAGAGTACAGATGAGATAATATTGAGTTTCTGATATTGATAACTGTCCTGTGGCTATATGAAGGCGTGTTTTTTTTTTTTTTTTAAGTATTTGCACACTGAAGGATTTAGGAGCTTGATATCTCCAGCTTATTCTCAGTTGGTTCAGGGACATTATGGGCATGTATAAAAACACTCAGAGAATACTAAAGCAAATAAGCAAAATGTAAACAAATGATGAATTTGCAAAATGCATGTATAAGGATTCCTTTTGCTGTTCTTGCAAATATTTTTTGTAAGTTTGAAATTGTATCAAAATATTTAAAAAATAAAACCCACAGGGAAGGCATTATGGTCTAGGAAAAGCTTTATAAATCAGGCCCAGGTATAGTGGACAGTCTTTACCAGCCTTCCTTGGCCAAGAATGGAATTCCAAGTTTCCTGCCACTATTCCTTATGATGTGAGCCTGTGGAGCAAGATCAAAGAATAATGTTTCCACAACAGCGTTATCCAAGTTTGCACCTTTGTTTGCTGCGAAGTTTGCGCTTTGTCTCAAGGCACTGTGGTATAATGAGGAAGACGCATGGGTACACTCATTGTCCTGTGCGTATTATTTCTCTCAGTTGAACATACAGTGGGATCTGGACCGCACAGTTGGAGGTTCTACCCTCTGGCAAGAACCTAGAGTGTAGCTCTTTGTTGCCAAATTCAGATCCATCTGCTTTAACTGGCAAATGAGTTGAGATGGTCATTGCAGGCAAGGAAGGCCAAGTACTTTTTTGGAGAAAACAGGCCTGGGTCCAGTCCTGCTGCTGCTCCTGCTGCTAAGTCGCTTCAGTCATGTCCATCTGTGTGCAACCCCACAGATGGCAGCCCACCAGGCTCCCCCGTCCCTGGGATTCTCCAGGCAAGAACACTGGAGTGGGTTGTCATTTCCTTCTCCAGTGCATGAAAGTGAAAAGTGAAAGTGAAGACGCTCAGTCGTGTCTGACTCCATGGACTGCAGCCTACCAGGCTCCTCCATCCATGGGAGTTTCCAGGCAAGAGTACTGGAGTGGGATACCATTGCCTTCTCCAGAGTCTGGTCCTACAGGATAGAAATTGACTTTCTTAAGTTCTGTGTCAGAAGTATGTCAGTGATAATCTTAGCTTGGCACATTCTCAGAAAAGGTTGAAAGTCATTGTTTACTGTGACCATTGAAAAGCAGTCTTATTACAGACTCCTAGGGATGTCTCCTTTTGAGTACTGTGACATTCTCATGAGCCCTCCAGAATTTAACCATGAAAAGCATGTAAAATGGAGAAATTTTATGACCAAATATATAGAATTATGGGACCCCAAGCCTTCTAGATATCCGAAGGACAGAATAGGTGATTTAAGGCCGTTTTTCTGACAGTGATTAGCAATACTAGTTGCCCGATGGGGCTCTCCCTAACAAATCACAGAAAAAACCGTTTCAGGAGGGACAGCCTTTGACTGTGTGGATCACAACAAACTGTGGAAAATTCTGAGAGAGATGGGAATATCAGACCACCTGACCTGCCTCTTGAGAAATCTGTATGCAGGTCAGGAAGCAACAGTTAGAACTGGACATGGAACAACAGACTGGTTCCAAATAGGAAAAGGAGTACGTCAAGGCTGTATATTGTCACCCTGCTTATTTAACTTCTAAGCAGAGTACATCATGAGAAACACTGGACTGGAAGAAACACAAGCTGGAATCAAGATTGCCGGGAGAAATATCAATAATCTCAGATATGCAGATGACACCATCCTTATGGCAGAAAGTGAAAAAGAACTAAAAAGCCTCTTGATGAAAGTGAAAGAGGAGAGTGAAAAAGTTGGGTTAAAGCTCAACATTCAGAAAACGAAGATCATGGCATCTGGTCCCATCACTTCATGTGAAATAGATGGGGAAACAGTGGAAACAGTGTCAGACTTTATTTTGGGGGGCTCCAAAATCACTGCAGATGGTGACTGCAGCCATGAAATTACAAGACGCTTACTCCTTGGAAGAAAAGTTATGACCAACCTAGATAGCACATTCAAAATCAGAGACATTACTTTGCCGACTAAAGTCCGTCTAGTCAAGGCTATGGTTTTTCCAGTGGTCATGTATGGATGTGAGAGTTGGACTGTGAAGAAGGCTGAGCACCGAAGAATTGATGCTTTTGAACTGTGGTGTTGGAGAAGACTCTTGAGAGTCCCTTGGACTGCAAGGAGATCCAACCAGTCCATTCTGAAGATCAGCCCTGGGATTTCTTTGGAAGGAATGATGCTAAAGCTAAAACTCCAGTACTTTGGCCACCTGATGTGAAGAGTTGACTCATTGGAAAAAGACTCTGATGCTGGGAGGGATTGGGGGCAGGAGGAGAAGGGGACGACTGAGGATGAGATGGCTGGATGGCATCATGGACTGGATAGACGTGAGTCTGAGTGAACTCCAGGAGTTGGTGATGGACAGGGAGGCCTGGCGTGCTGTGATTCATGGGGTCACAAAGAGTCGGACACGACTGAGTGACTGAACTGAACTAAACTGACGTAGCATTTTTAAAAATTCCTGTTTTTAGATGTAGAGAATAGACTTATGGACATGAGGAGAGGGGAGGAGAGGGTGTGATGAATGGAGAGAGTAACATGGAAACTTACGTGACCGTGTGTAAAGCAGATAGTCAACGGGAATGTGCTCTGTGGCTCAAGGAACTCAAACGGGCTCTGCACCAACCTAGAGGGGTGGGAGGGGTGTTCAAAAGGGAGGGACCATGTGAATCTATGGCTGAGACATGTTGAGGGTTGACAGGAAACAGCAAAATTCTATGAGGCAACTATCCTTTAATTAAAAAATAAGTAAAATTTTTTAAATTCCTATTTTTAGAGTTAGACTGCCCATGTTTATAATCCTTATTCTTTCACTTAAAAGATTATGCAGCTCTGGGTCATTTCTCTGACCTCTCCGAGTTTCACTGTTCCTAGAGATTAACTTGCTCTCTCTGGGAGTTATGCTAGTATTAAACAGCACGAGCTTCATAGCACTGCTTTTGAGCATCAGGTTTGTTGTCGCATCTAAATAGAACAGGCACGTTGAAAGTGCCCAGCATCTCTAGTTGCTACTATGTCGTTGTCTAGTCTTAAAAGCAGTGAGCTGCGCGAAGATACAGATCTTAAAGGAAGTCTGCCAAAACTCTGCTTTCCACCACTGTAGTTGTTGCCTGCCGGAGCCCCTCCCCGCTCACCGCGGCGAGCTGGGGTTACTGAGACGCTGCTTCTGCACAAGCGGCGGCGGCGATCGAGCCAGCTCCCCTTGGTCCATGTTCGTTGTTTGTCCACAGAGGCAGAAAGCCTCAGGAATATCAGTAGAAACTGAACATTCTCATGCTTGTTTGTTCCTATAAAGAGGATAAAAACTGTCAGCATTGGCTTAAACAGAAACCAGCCGTCATGCTTGCAGTTCGTTGTGGAAGAAATTGGCGGACACTTGAGAAATCTAATTTCTAGAATTCTAATGAATGCATAGTTTTGAGAGGAAAGTTATTCAGGGTAGATAGGTTGGCGTGGACCAAGACCCTCCAAGCAGAGTCGATCGTAAACAACTCTGATGGCAAACAGCTTCCACTCAGGTGCGGTATTCCATCTGAGCTTTTCAGTGCTTTGTTTTTTTTGTTTTGTTTTGTTTTTATGGAGGAATGTAATTTATGCCCAGTTGGCAAGGGGTAGGAGTGGAGGAGAGGAATGGGGGCCTCCTTGAGTTATAAAGCTGAGAAGAATCTTCCTCTCAGATGTCAGCAACAGTTTGGGTTTCCATGATATCTCTGACTATTCCCACCACCGCTGACTCTCCCAGAATCTGCCTGCATTCCTGATTCCATTGTTCTAAGAGAATGAAAACTTTATAATTCAATTCAATTTAATAATAATCCTTGTTGTCTTCTAAAGCTTGTTTTGTATGCTGTCTCACTGCCTGGCTAAGCTGTTGTTAGTCTCAAGCACGCATCAACATTCCCCTCTCCAGAGTTGCTGGCTCTCTGGCTAAATGCAGAGTGTAAAGACACCAGAGCGCAGCCCCAGCACACCCTCAGAAGTCGGAGATCTTGTTGACAACGAGAACCCATGCTCCATTTCTGTTTTGTAAGCTCTGAATCTCATCAGTCCAATTCCAAGTACAAGAAGCTCCAGGACAGCTAATGCCAAGCAAGGCTAGAAGTCAGGGATAAGCGATCCGAACGCTCAGAAGCAGTGCAGCTGGGCGTCTGCACTGAGACGATGGGGTGCTTGTTGCTGGCGAGCTGGGGACACTCCTCTCAGGTGTGTCCACATTTTGGTTTGTTTATAGATAAACTTGATTTGGTTTGTTTATAGATAAACTTGATTGGTGTGTTTCCTTCAGATTTATAATGCTGTCTTAAGAGTGATATTCTGAGAACTGTTTTGGCTTGTAACTCCTTGTAGAATCTAATAAAATCTGTGGCCCCTCCCTTCTCAGTAGAATGGATATATGCTTACATATACTTTAAAAAATTGTGCATAATTTCAAGGAATTTACGAGGAGCCTCCTCTTAATGCTCTGAAGTTTACCTTCCTCTTCGGCAGCCCACCCCAGTATTCTTGCCTGGAGAATGCTATTGGCAGAGGAGGCTGCCAGGCTGCAGACACTCCTTGGGGTTACAAGCGTCCGACACAGTGGGGTGACTAGGCCACCGCCTTCCAAAAGGCCCCAGAAGGGCTCTCTTGTCCCTTTTCACAGTCTGACAATGTGTGACTCAATGCCGGTATGAATCGCACACTGTTTGTGATAGTACATGGTAAGCCATAGAGTAACCACTAAGAAAATAACTTTAAAATGTTTACTTAATGAAAAAGAAGTAAGGAGGAATAAAGGAACAAAGATATAAAATGTATAGAAAATGAAAACGTAAAATAGCAGACGTAAGAACAATACAAAAAAGATCATAATGACCTGTGATGGTGGGATCACTCACCTGGAGCCAGACATCCTGGAGTGCAAAGTCAAGTGGGCCTTACGAAGCACCGCTCCGAACAAAGCTTAATGAGGTGATGGAATTGCTGCTGAGCTATTTTAAATTCCAAAAGATGATGCGGTTAAAGTGCTGCACTCAGTATGCCAGCAGATTTGGAAAACTCAGCAGTGGCCACAGGACTGGAAAAGGTCAGTTTTCATTCCAGTCCCAAAGAAAGGCAATGCCAAAGAATGTTCAAACTGCCACACAATTGCGCTCATCTCATAGGCTAGCAAAGTAATGCTCAAAATTCTCCAAACTAGACTTCAACAGTATGTGAACCGAGAACTTCCAGATGTTCAAGCTGGATTCAGGAAAGGCAGAGAGGAACCAGAGATCAAATTGCCAGCATCCACTGGATCATCGAAAAAGCAAGAGAATTCCAGAAAAACATTTATTTCTGCTTCATTGACTACGCTAATGCCTTTGACTGTGTGGATCACAACAAACTGGAAAAATCCTTCAAGAGATGGGAATACCAGACCACCTTACCTGCCTCCTGAGAAACCTGTATGCAGGTCAAGAAGCAGCAGTTAGAACTGGATATGGAACAATGGACTGGCTCCAAATCGGGAAAGGAGTATGTCAAGGCTGTATATTGTCACCCTGATTTTTTAAATTACATGCAGAGTACATCATGCGAAATGCTGGGCTGGATAAAGTAGAAGCTGAAATCACTGTTGCCAGGAGAAATACCAGCAACCTCAGATATGCGGATGACACCACTCTTAGGGCAAAAAGCAAAGAGGAACTAAGCCGCTTGATGTCAGTGGAAGAGGAGAGTGAAAAGGCTGGCCTTAAAGCTCAGCGTTCAAAACTAAGGCCGTGACATCCGGTCCCACCATTTCATGGCAGATAGATGGGGAAGCAGTGGCAATAGTGAGAGACTTCATTTTCTTGGGCTTCAAAATCACTGCAGATGGTGACTGCAGCCATGAAATTAAAAGAAGCTTGATCCTTGGAAGAAAAGCTATGACAGACCTAGAGAGCATGTTAAGAAGCAGAGACATTACTTTGCCAACAAAGGTCAGTATAGTCAAAACTATGGTTCTTCCAGTGAAAGTGAAATGAAAGTCACTCAGTCATGTCCAACTCTTTGCTATATAGTCCATGGACTTCTCCAGGCCAGAATACTGTAGTAGGTAGCCATTCCCTTCTCCAGGGGATCTTCCCAACCCAGGAACTGAACCCAGGTCTCCCGAATCGCAGTGGGATTCTTTACCAGCTGAGCCACGAGGGAAACCTGCGTGGCTTATCCTGGCTTTTCTAGTAGTGACGTATGGATGTGAGAGCTGGACCGTAAAGAAGGCTGAGTGTCGAAGAATTGATGCATTTGAACTGTGATGTTGGAGAAGACTCTTGAGAGTCCCTTGGACTGGAAGAAGATCAAACCAGTCGGTCCTAAAGTTAATCAGTCCTAAATATTCATTGGGAGAATTGATGATGAAGCTGAAGCTCCAGTGCTTTGGCCTCTTGATGCGAAGAGCCAACTCATTAGAAAAGACCCTGCTGGTGGCAAGATCAGAGGAAGGAGGAGAAGGGGATGACAGAGGATGAGATGGTTGGATGGCATCACCAATTCGATGGACATGAGTTTGGGTAAACTCTGGGAGTTGGTGAAGGGCAGCGAAGCCTGACATGCTGCAGTCCATGGCGTTGCAAAGAGTTGGACATGACTGAGTGAATGAACAACAACAAGAAGTCCAGTTGTACCAGTGATAACATCCAATGTGCGTGGGTTAGTAGGCACAGTCAAAAGATGAGGTTGTCAGAGGAGGGGAAAGACTCAACTGTATACTGTTTATAGAATATACACAGTAGATTCAGAGGTGTGTTGTTGTTCAATTGCTCAGTTGTGTCCAACTCTTTGCGACCCAGTGAGCTGCAGCACGCCAGCTTTCCCTGTCCTTCACCATCTCCCAGAGCTTATTCAGACTTGTGTCCATTGAGTCGGTGATGCCCTCCAACCATCTCATCCAGTGTTGTCCCCTTCTCCTCCCGCCATATGGAACAATGGACTGGCTCCAAATCGGGAAAGGAGTATGTCAAGGCTGTATATTGTCACCCTGATTTTTTAAATTACATGCAGAGTACATCATGCGAAATGCTGGGCTGGATAAAGTAGAAGCTGAAATCACTGTTGCCAGGAGAAATACCAGCAACCTCAGATATGCGGATGACACCACTCTTAGGGCAAAAAGCAAAGAGGAACTAAGCCGCTTGATGTCAGTGGAAGAGGAGAGTGAAAAGGCTGGCCTTAAAGCTCAGCGTTCAAAACTAAGGCCGTGACATCCGGTCCCACCATTTCATGGCAGATAGATGGGGAAGCAGTGGCAATAGTGAGAGACTTCATTTTCTTGGGCTTCAAAATCACTGCAGATGGTGACTGCAGCCATGAAATTAAAAGAAGCTTGATCCTTGGAAGAAAAGCTATGACAGACCTAGAGAGCATGTTAAGAAGCAGAGACATTACTTTGCCAACAAAGGTCAGTATAGTCAAAACTATGGTTCTTCCAGTGAAAGTGAAATGAAAGTCACTCAGTCATGTCCAACTCTTTGCTATATAGTCCATGGACTTCTCCAGGCCAGAATACTGTAGTAGGTAGCCATTCCCTTCTCCAGGGGATCTTCCCAACCCAGGAACTGAACCCAGGTCTCCCGAATCGCAGTGGGATTCTTTACCAGCTGAGCCACGAGGGAAACCTGCGTGGCTTATCCTGGCTTTTCTAGTAGTGACGTATGGATGTGAGAGCTGGACCGTAAAGAAGGCTGAGTGTCGAAGAATTGATGCATTTGAACTGTGATGTTGGAGAAGACTCTTGAGAGTCCCTTGGACTGGAAGAAGATCAAACCAGTCGGTCCTAAAGTTAATCAGTCCTAAATATTCATTGGGAGAATTGATGATGAAGCTGAAGCTCCAGTGCTTTGGCCTCTTGATGCGAAGAGCCAACTCATTAGAAAAGACCCTGCTGGTGGCAAGATCAGAGGAAGGAGGAGAAGGGGATGACAGAGGATGAGATGGTTGGATGGCATCACCAATTCGATGGACATGAGTTTGGGTAAACTCTGGGAGTTGGTGAAGGGCAGCGAAGCCTGACATGCTGCAGTCCATGGCGTTGCAAAGAGTTGGACATGACTGAGTGAATGAACAACAACAAGAAGTCCAGTTGTACCAGTGATAACATCCAATGTGCGTGGGTTAGTAGGCACAGTCAAAAGATGAGGTTGTCAGAGGAGGGGAAAGACTCAACTGTATACTGTTTATAGAATATACACAGTAGATTCAGAGGTGTGTTGTTGTTCAATTGCTCAGTTGTGTCCAACTCTTTGCGACCCAGTGAGCTGCAGCACGCCAGCTTTCCCTGTCCTTCACCATCTCCCAGAGCTTATTCAGACTTGTGTCCATTGAGTCGGTGATGCCCTCCAACCATCTCATCCAGTGTTGTCCCCTTCTCCTCCCGCCTTCAGTCTCTCCCATGGCTCCACACGCGGAGCTTCCGAGTCAGAGGTATAAATAGGTTTAAAACAAAAAAGGATGGGAAAAGATAAGTCATGCCAACAGCAACCACAAGAAAGCAGGAGCGACTATGCTAATAACAGACAAAATACACTTAGCAAAAAAGTGTTAGAAAAAAATAGAAAAGAGTCACTTCACAGTGGTAGAAGGTCCTATGTTTATGGATTGAAAGCCTTTATATTACTAAGATGGCTGCTGCTGCTGCTGCTAAGTTGCTTCAGTCGTGTCCAACTCTGTGCGACCCCATAGATGGCAGCCCACCAGGCTCTCCCGTCCCTGGGATTCTTTAGGCAAGAACACTGGAGTGGGTTGCCACTTCCTTCTCCAGTGCATGAAAATGAAAAGTGAAGGTGAAGTCGCTCAGTCGTGTCTGACTCTTTGCGAACCCGTGGACTGCAGCCCACCAGGCTCCTCTGTCCATGGGGTTTTCCAGGCAAGAGTACTGGAGTGGGGTGCCATTGCCTTAAGATGGCAGCACTCCCCAAATTGATCTGTAGTTTTAACAAACCTCTCTCAAAAATCCCAGCTTGTTTTCTTACAAGAATTGACAAAGTCATTCTAAAATTTATATGGTAAAATCAAGGAACCTTAGAATAGCTAAAATGGTTTTGAAAAGGAAGAATTAAATAGCAAGACTAACAGTTTTAAAACTTGCTACAAAGCTACAATAATCAAGAAAGTGTGGCACTGGAATAAAGATAGGCATAGAAAGAATAGAATTGAGAGTCTAGAAATAAATCCTCACATGTATGGTCAATCAGTTTTTTGACAAGGATGCCAGTGAGGAAAGAATAGTCTTTTAAACTAATGGTACTGGGACAGCTGGATAACCATGTGCAAACATGAAATATGTTTGCAGTAAGCCGTGGAAAGATACTAAATAATGTTTTTATTCAGGAAAATGCAAATTAAAACCATAATGACACATCACTACCCACCAAACAGGCCGACTAGAATTATAACGACTGAGGGTACCGGATGCTTATCTTACAGAGACCCCCACTAACCTTATGTCCCTGCAGTAGATGAGAACCTCTCTTCCGTAGCGAGAGTGTAGACGCCATGGCCCTGCTGTTGTAGCTGACCTCGCGCCCCTCACATCCCTGCTGTGGATGAGGGCGTCTGTCCTGTAGCAGGAGTCCAGACTTCACGGCCCCTGCCTTTGTAGGCCTTCGGCTGCCTCTCTCCCTGCCTCCCCGGTGTGGACGTCTGGGCCACCGGGTGGAGCTGGTGGCTCACCAGGCCTTCGGCTGCCCCTCTGTCTGCCTCCCCGGTGTGGACGCCTGGACCACCGGGTGGAGCTGGTGGCTCACCGCATACAGTGTGCAGCCCTGCGCCTGCCGATGAAGCATGTGTTACGAGTGCAAGTCTGCTCCTTGGGCTGTTGGCCTGTTCCACAAGTAGGAAAGGCACTCAGTATTGTTTTAGGCTTGTCTTAGATCTGCAGTTGATTCTCAGTCTCCCCAGCACATTAGAGTGGAGCCCTGTCTCTGTGCTCTGAGCAGCAGCAGCCTGTAGTGGTTCTGGCTCCGAGAGAGGCCTCCTCTGCTCAGGTCGGGACGCAGTGAAGCCGGTGTCTGCGTGTTCGTCACTCGCTTCTGCCTGACTCAGGCCGGGTTCAGTCTCTTGATTATAAAGCCTAAGTTCTTTGGATTATGGCAAGTTGCCTCAAAGACAGAAGTACACTGGATTTTTTTTCCCCCACAACCCACTTGCCTTTGAGTTTCAGAGCGATGTTTTCAGACTCCAGTATTTATTCCAGTATACAGGATTTGTGTTTACTTAATAAAGCACTAAGCATCTGTTGATGCATATTGCATGGAAGCACTTGTTGGATTTTTTAAGATGAATACATTGATCGTGACTTTAAAAGGCTCAGAATGTAGCAGAGGAGGAAAGTGTGCAGATATCAGTGCAGCAAGATGATTGGTGCTGTGTAAGTCTTAATAAGTGCAGGGGGTAGCGCAGGAGGGACTGATCCACTCTGCCTGAGAGGTGATTGAAGAGATGATTGAATAGGACATTCACGGATGCGTAGGAGTTTGTCATTTGGTCCGCTGACCTATGAACCCCTACTTCTGGGCCATGACAGACGGTGGGAACCAGGTTTAAATAAGTAACTACTTAAAGGAGAAAATACTCAGTGTTAGTTTGCAGGAATGCTGTGTTCCTTTACACCTGTCTAATAATAAGTTTGTGTTAGGATATAATTAAGTGCGGAAGTTGGAAGTATCTGGCAAAATACAGAAGTCTCAGAAGGACAGTGCTTTTTGCCCTCTTGTGCTTTGTAAAATATGTTGCATCGCAAGTAGCTTTTAGAGCCCTTTCATTCTGTGGAATCTGCTGTTTGGAATTTAAAATTAAATGGGCAAGATAAAAATTTGTGAGTTTGTGAAGATTTTCCTTTGGTCTTTGATCAAATTGTGGTAAACTTGACAAATGAATATCCCTGGGATGTGTGCTTTTTCAGCCCTGTCTTTTTGGCATTTGTAATCCACGCCTGCAACTGTTTCCTAGGCGTATGTTGTTTCTCACACACAAATGCTGCCTAAGGTAGCAATGGTTAGTTTCTGATCAAACTGTGAGCACTTTCTCAGTAAGTGTCGCCTTAGAGCCGATCGTGAGCTCTGCTGTGGCTTGCTGTCATCCAGCGCCTTGTTTACTCTTCACTGTAGCTTTTCTGCCTCTCACTTCATTATTCCTCGTGGGATGAAAAGGGCAAGTTGGAGGGGAAGTGGGCATCTTTCATTTCAGGCTTTGACTCAGCTGTGCACTGCTGCGTTCACTGTTGACTTACATGGTGCAGTAAGAAGGCTACCTGCTACTTAACGCACAGCTTTGGAAGGACTTTCCAGACAATTCTGAAAAACTGGGAGTCTGCTTAAAGGAGTGACTGGCCGTTGCTACAAGGCAACGGCTGGGCTTCTGTCTGGTTCACTCCGTCCCTTTCACTTTAGTTACTGGACTGGTTGGAGACTTGGTACTCTACCGAAAGTTTCGATTGTGTGCTGGTGGCACGGGTTTCTGATATGCTGCATTTGGGAAAATTATTTAAATATATGCAGATTTCACATAATAGTTTAAATGGCAATATTCTATGCTAATTCATTTGATTGCATTTTAGGGTAGTCATTAACTTACAAAACTACTTATATAAATTTAGTAATATTTTCTATATGAAACTGTATACTAAGAATTCTGCCAAAATAATATATTAAAATTAGTGCCTTATGGTTAGTCCAAAGTGATTAAAAGGAAATACTTCCTTTAGTTTATGAATACAAGTCAAAGACAGAAAAACTGTATTTCGTTTTTAGATTATATAAATGGTGGAGAGCTTTTTACTCATCTTTCTCAGAGAGCGCGCTTCACGGAGCCCGAGGTGCAGATCTATGCTGGGGAGATCGTGCTTGCCCTCGGACACCTCCACAAGGTAAGACGCTCCGCTGCCGGGATCTGTCTTTTGAAAAGTCTGTTAACTGAGGTGCTGATGGAATGAAGAGAGCTAATGTGTTGGCATGTCACTGTCTTCGTGGGGATGGCGGAGGCACACTTTACAGACCACAAGCGAGTTTTCAGTCTCATCCTTCCCTCTTTAAAAGTTTTTCTTTCCTTTTGTAGTTCCTGGGGTGCAGATTAAAAAAGTAGAACCTCAGCACTTTTTTTTTGGTTTTGTTCATGAAAAATCCTAATACTTATTACCCAGTATCATTAGAATTAAAAAATATATTCTTAAAGTAACCTTTAAGATTAAACCACAAGCCATAATACACACTTCCTTAGTTGTGACTTACTCCACTGCAGACTCTGCCCATATGTATTCAGGGCATGTTTCCCTGTTAGCCTGAGATAATTGAAAGAAGCACTCACCTACAGACGCAGCTATCCCACTGCCGGCTCTGGCTTGCTTTTTCGTTTGTTTTGCCCCAGAGGTCCTCTCTCACTCCCCTCCATCCCTCCCACTCCGTGACCTTCATTGACCTAAGCTCAGTTACTAAAAACTTTAGTGGTATTCATGTATGTATGTGAGTTTGAATTCTGTAAAATCAGCTTAAACTTTAAATATTATTTCAGATACTGTTAATCTTGATCCAAGATATTTTGACTAAAAATTTTTTTTTAATGAGGACATATTATTGTAGAAGCAAACAGTCATTATGTGGATTAGATTTGTGTGTTGCCTAAGAAATAGAAAGTACTAGAACATTTTTTATCATAATTGTGTGAGACCACAAGGAGCATGACCTGAATCACTACATTTGGATGATATGAGCATGGCATAAAGTCACTGTTTTTCTTTGTTATATGTTCATGTTCTAAATAGATTACAGATAAAAAGAGATGACAGAGCTGATTATGCAGCACAGAGAAGAATGGGGAGAAGTGAGGGGAAGCGAGGAGGCTTTTAAAGGGGCAGGGGGATCGGGGCTGCAGGATGGGAGCAGTGGGTGGGAGAGGCTGTGAGGGGAGACGAGAAGGTGCGGGAGGAAAGGATGGAGGGACGGGCGAGTCTGGGCCAGACAGAAGCATCACCGGGCAGGGAGCTGGGGACAGGGTGGGAGCAGGAGGCCTAAGGGGGGTGAGGAAAGGGTGTGAACAGGAAGGGGAGTGAAAGAGGCTGTGGGCGCAGGGCTGCAGGGCCGTAGAGCAAGGCGCCCTCGGGTGGGAGCCTGAGCGCTTCGCTGAGGCGCGTTCCTTCTGACAGAGCCCGTGGTGTGGAGGTGAGCTTTACGCCTTTAGTTACTTGTGTGGGATACAGACACACACACACACACGTTATTATATATGTGTGTATATATATAATACATGCATCAGATTGGGCCTAGGAATAGGCTGAAAAGCTTTGTTTTATGCTTAGAGGAATCAGATGTAATTTTTATAACATAAAAATGATGGTGGGAATCACCATAAATATAAGCGTAAGCACAAATGCAAAGCTCCAATAGATAAGCTAGTAAATTCCGTTTTTAATTCGTATGAAAACTGTTAATTCTGTTTATTAAAGGGAAAATCCATCAACTTTCATTTTTATTAAAACAGGATAATCAGAAACAGAGAGGTAGAGAATATGATGATACCAGATATAAATGTAAATGACATGGAAAGTGTATACAGATTAGACCTCTGTTCAGTTTCTCTTAATCTTACCTTGTAAAAAGAGAAATACAAAGAAATATAGCACAAAGCCAGAAATGCTAATTTTGAATTTTGAATTTCTCAGGAGAGACAAAAACGGGGCGTTTACATGGAACTGATGTGGTAAAGCAGGTGGTAAATGACTTATCCCTAAAATCTTTGCCAAAGAGGTTGTCTGAAAAAAAAAAAAAAGATGAAAAGGGCAAGTTGGAGGGGAAGTGGGCATCTTTCATTTCAGGCTTTGACTCAGCTGTGCACTGCTGCGTTCACTGTTGACTTACATGGTGCAGTAAGAAGGCTACCTGCTACTTAACGCACAGCTTTGGAAGGACTTTCCAGACAATTCTGAAAAACTGGGAGTCTGCTTAAAGGAGTGACTGGCCGTTGCTACAAGGCAACGGCTGGGCTTCTGTCTGGTTCACTCCGTCCCTTTCACTTTAGTTACTGGACTGGTTGGAGACTTGGTACTCTACCGAAAGTTTCGATTGTGTGCTGGTGGCACGGGTTTCTGATATGCTGCATTTGGGAAAATTATTTAAATATATGCAGATTTCACATAATAGTTTAAATGGCAATATTCTATGCTAATTCATTTGATTGCATTTTAGGGTAGTCATTAACTTACAAAACTACTTATATAAATTTAGTAATATTTTCTATATGAAACTGTATACTAAGAATTCTGCCAAAATAATATATTAAAATTAGTGCCTTATGGTTAGTCCAAAGTGATTAAAAGGAAATACTTCCTTTAGTTTATGAATACAAGTCAAAGACAGAAAAACTGTATTTCGTTTTTAGATTATATAAATGGTGGAGAGCTTTTTACTCATCTTTCTCAGAGAGCGCGCTTCACGGAGCCCGAGGTGCAGATCTATGCTGGGGAGATCGTGCTTGCCCTCGGACACCTCCACAAGGTAAGACGCTCCGCTGCCGGGATCTGTCTTTTGAAAAGTCTGTTAACTGAGGTGCTGATGGAATGAAGAGAGCTAATGTGTTGGCATGTCACTGTCTTCGTGGGGATGGCGGAGGCACACTTTACAGACCACAAGCGAGTTTTCAGTCTCATCCTTCCCTCTTTAAAAGTTTTTCTTTCCTTTTGTAGTTCCTGGGGTGCAGATTAAAAAAGTAGAACCTCAGCACTTTTTTTTTGGTTTTGTTCATGAAAAATCCTAATACTTATTACCCAGTATCATTAGAATTAAAAAATATATTCTTAAAGTAACCTTTAAGATTAAACCACAAGCCATAATACACACTTCCTTAGTTGTGACTTACTCCACTGCAGACTCTGCCCATATGTATTCAGGGCATGTTTCCCTGTTAGCCTGAGATAATTGAAAGAAGCACTCACCTACAGACGCAGCTATCCCACTGCCGGCTCTGGCTTGCTTTTTCGTTTGTTTTGCCCCAGAGGTCCTCTCTCACTCCCCTCCATCCCTCCCACTCCGTGACCTTCATTGACCTAAGCTCAGTTACTAAAAACTTTAGTGGTATTCATGTATGTATGTGAGTTTGAATTCTGTAAAATCAGCTTAAACTTTAAATATTATTTCAGATACTGTTAATCTTGATCCAAGATATTTTGACTAAAAATTTTTTTTTAATGAGGACATATTATTGTAGAAGCAAACAGTCATTATGTGGATTAGATTTGTGTGTTGCCTAAGAAATAGAAAGTACTAGAACATTTTTTATCATAATTGTGTGAGACCACAAGGAGCATGACCTGAATCACTACATTTGGATGATATGAGCATGGCATAAAGTCACTGTTTTTCTTTGTTATATGTTCATGTTCTAAATAGATTACAGATAAAAAGAGATGACAGAGCTGATTATGCAGCACAGAGAAGAATGGGGAGAAGTGAGGGGAAGCGAGGAGGCTTTTAAAGGGGCAGGGGGATCGGGGCTGCAGGATGGGAGCAGTGGGTGGGAGAGGCTGTGAGGGGAGACGAGAAGGTGCGGGAGGAAAGGATGGAGGGACGGGCGAGTCTGGGCCAGACAGAAGCATCACCGGGCAGGGAGCTGGGGACAGGGTGGGAGCAGGAGGCCTAAGGGGGGTGAGGAAAGGGTGTGAACAGGAAGGGGAGTGAAAGAGGCTGTGGGCGCAGGGCTGCAGGGCCGTAGAGCAAGGCGCCCTCGGGTGGGAGCCTGAGCGCTTCGCTGAGGCGCGTTCCTTCTGACAGAGCCCGTGGTGTGGAGGTGAGCTTTACGCCTTTAGTTACTTGTGTGGGATACAGACACACACACACACACGTTATTATATATGTGTGTATATATATAATACATGCATCAGATTGGGCCTAGGAATAGGCTGAAAAGCTTTGTTTTATGCTTAGAGGAATCAGATGTAATTTTTATAACATAAAAATGATGGTGGGAATCACCATAAATATAAGCGTAAGCACAAATGCAAAGCTCCAATAGATAAGCTAGTAAATTCCGTTTTTAATTCGTATGAAAACTGTTAATTCTGTTTATTAAAGGGAAAATCCATCAACTTTCATTTTTATTAAAACAGGATAATCAGAAACAGAGAGGTAGAGAATATGATGATACCAGATATAAATGTAAATGACATGGAAAGTGTATACAGATTAGACCTCTGTTCAGTTTCTCTTAATCTTACCTTGTAAAAAGAGAAATACAAAGAAATATAGCACAAAGCCAGAAATGCTAATTTTGAATTTTGAATTTCTCAGGAGAGACAAAAACGGGGCGTTTACATGGAACTGATGTGGTAAAGCAGGTGGTAAATGACTTATCCCTAAAATCTTTGCCAAAGAGGTTGTCTGAAAAAAAAAAAAAAGTCATACTGATTGTTAGGTTCTTGTGGGCTTCAAGTCAGATACCCCTTCAGCAGGCTGCACGCACAGTAGCCACGCCTCACAGGGTGGGGGAAGGGTTCTTGAAAGAAAATGCCTAGTGTTTTTCTTTGTATAATCTTTGAATTTTAAGAAAGTATCAAGAGTCTTCTTTTTCATATACTTGGTGTTGATGAAAGCACAGTCTTAAGCTTGCTAATGCTCAGTATAAAAAGTTTAAAAACATTCAGTCCAGGCTGACATGACAGGGAACGGGGAGTTCATATCTGTCAAGTACTGCTTGTATGACTTGGGCAGGTTTATTTATGTCATATAATTAAGATGCTTTACAATAAAACTTACATACAAAACAAAATGGAGTTAGAGTTAGAAAGTACAAGGTGACTATAGGTGCTCTATGGAGAAAAAAGGCAGGGCAGGAACTGGCTAGCCGGGAAGGCCTTCGTGAAGCCGGTAAGAAATGGTGAACACGAATCGGCTAAGAGGGCCCCTGAAGATCCTCTGAAGGGAGGGTGAAATCCATCACGAAGAGTAACCCAGGAAGGAGCAGTCGTCAAAGTAGACACCAGAGAAGCTAGTCCGACAGAGGTGTTCCCTCCTTTTGGGGAACGTGGCTCCAGAGGCCCGAGGAGCCCAGCAGATAAGCAGGGAGACGGAGGAACTTAGGTCTGCTCTGCCTATGACGAGAGGCATCACAGCACCCTGAGCAGGGGAATGCCTTTTTTGGTTTGTTTTCAAGGTTCATAATAAAGGCTTTGCTAATTTACTTTTTGAAAATTGTTATTTTAAAATGCATCTTTGTTTGTTTTTACAGTTGGGGATTATATACCGTGATATTAAGCTTGAGAATATTCTGCTTGATTCTGATGGCCATGTGATGCTGACAGATTTTGGTCTGAGTAAGGAGTTTGTGGCTGACGAAGTGAGTATTGTATTTTAATTTGAAGTTAGTAAAGCAGAGTGCAAGCAGTCATGAAAATTAGCTGTAGAAGGAGCACTTAGTGGAATAGTACTGGATGTATTGTGGACTTTTGTACAAGTTTGCCCAGAGGGACATTTTGATATGAATGACTGTAAAGCTTTTAGTCTGAAATTGCCATGGAAGCCTCCTGTTAGAAGTAACCCTTTCATGGATGTATCAGAATACAAAGCCAAATCAAACACTTAACTTTCTCCATAAAATATGACTGAAAATTTTAAATAACCCTTTGGGCCTTTTAGGAGAGTCATAGCTTAGATAATAACCAATGAAAAATGACAAAATGGGGACGTTCGTGGTGGTCCAGGTGCTAAGACCCCCAACTTCCAAGGCAGGGGATGCAGGTTGATCCCAGTTTTGGGAACTGAGATGCGTATGCCTGCAGTGTGGCCAAAACGAAAGAGTCACAAAGCAAAGCACACACAGCTTACGTTACACCTGCAGAGTGGGACGTGTCGTTATGGCCCTTTAAGCTCATTTGACAAAAACAGCAAGGATCTACTTACTAGACTTAAGTTTTTAATAAACTTGCTGTGGATTTTTGCTCATACAAATTAAAATGTATAACTGATGTACAGATTTTAAATACGGAGGACTCTGCATTTTCAGTATTGATTAAAGCTTATTATCACAGATTTATTTAATAACATTTAAAATTATACATTTTTAGTTGTAATTAAATGCTATTTAAGTAGCAATTATAAATTAAAAGTACGTTTTTTATATTACTAGTCTTTCAAGAGAGCTAAGTAAACTTGAATGTGAAACTTTGTTATAATATACACAATTATAGTAAAATTTTTGTAGTAAAAGATTATTGTTGTGAAACACATCTTGGATTCTAGATTAGGTGTATCCATTTCTGATTGTTTACTTTTTAGAATATTTCCAAAACAGTCTTAGGTAAACTAGATAAGTACTAAAAGTATGAAAACAAAGGATCCCAGTTTTTTTTTTAAATCATATCTATCTCATTCAATCACTTATGAATAAATTTTTCTTGACCTCCTCTACTATGCTAGGTACTGGGTAATACAGTGACAGATTAAGGGGAAATGGTCTCCACCTTCATGAGCCTGAGGATCAATATATTAGTAATCTTTGATAGGAAAATCATAGTTATAAAGCAGATGAGATGAACTTTTGAGGAATTTACTTCAAAGTTTGCTTTTTCAAACTTCTCTTCTTTGTTTAAAATTTTAGTAGCGACTTAAAAAATGTGATAGATGAAATATGTTCATGGTTGTTTCCTCACTAAACCCTGCTGTGGCTGCTGCTGCTAAGTCGCTTCAGTCGTGTCCGACTCTGTGCGACCCCATAGACGGCAGCCCCCAGGCTCCCCTACAAGTAAAAGAAAAGGAGTGAAACAGGCGTGCACGCAGGAGGGAGAGAGGGTCACCGAGACGGAAGCCTGACAGCCAGTGGTGCTTTCCGGGAAAGGTCGACTCAAAAGGGGGACATCTCAGGGAAGAACAAACAAACCAAGAACCTCAGTTAAGTCCTGTTAGCAGGCCAGAAGGGGGAGTTTGAAACAAAGACGAAGAGGAAGGAGGAGATGTGTCTGTGTTCTTAGCGAGAACTCAGCCAGTGAAAGGCTCGTGATCCAGCCAGTGAGAAGCTGTGGACACTGGGTTTGCCGTAGCCCTCAAAACTGACTTTTCCCTCAGTGAACACGGTCTGTTCTACACTCTGCCTGAGGATTATCTTGTGGCTCACGATAGGTATGGGTCCCAAATTGCAATTCTTTGTTGATTCCCAATAAACCCTATTTTGTAGAAAAAGGAAAAAATGTGGGAGGAGGCGGGAGGAAAACAGCAGCCAGATTCTGGGAAGTGGATGGTAGAAACACCAGTTGCCGTCAGTTTCCAGCCCTGAAGCATCTGAGTCCTAAGCCAGCGACAGGAGAAGCCCCAGAGCAGGCTGATCTGCTCCTCTCACCCCCAGAAAGGCTCAGGGATCAGCCCTCATCCCAGGCGTGCAGGACACAAGAGGACCTATTGAAAGTCTATGTAAGAAACAGATGCCTCCCCTGCCAGACCCCGTGTCTGCACTGCTGCATAGAAGCCTTGCTCTCCTGACCCTCATGGAGAGCTGCGAAGGCTAGACAGGCAGACTGGACTCGAGGACGAGGGCCACGGGGGAGGGCGAGGACACCAGCAATGCCAGGAGGCAGCTGGAGGACGGACCCTCACCGGGGGACTGCCGAGGCCTCTGCTGCCCCCGCACTCGGAGACGAGAGAGGGCAGGACGCCTCTCTGAGGACAGCAGTCTGCAGGTGCTGGCGCCGGGGGTCCTGCCTGTGAGGTGGTCCGGCCAGACCTCCCCAGTGACGCCTGAGGCTTGACCGCAGCCTCGGCCACAGAAGCACGTTCGAGGCGCTGTCGCACTTTGTCTTTCTGTTTTGGCCTCTGTGTGTGTCTTAGTTTGCTCTATCCTACCGTATATTCGGAAACATTCTGAGAAGGGCTCTGGCGACTTTAGTAGACCACCAGAGGACCCTGGCATGTGAAGATGGAGGACCCCCCTCTCCCCCACAGAGAGATCTGGTGATCACTCTTTCGTCTCTCCATGGAGCCGCTCATGTATTTACTCGTTCACTCCATCTATTTGTTGAGAGCCTTCTATCTGCCTGTCTTCAGGCTAGGTTCTGGTGATACAACGATGAAAGGGTCACTGAGTAAACCCTGTGTTTCTGGACATGTGCTTCTGTGTTCTGGTCATTTGGCAGATGGCAGAAACAGACTTTGGCCCTTTTTGTTAGAAACCAAAGCAAAAATAAATAAAAACCAAGCGTGATCAGAGTTACTGGGCTTTAATACGCATGAGTCAGAGCTGCTGAGTAACGGAATTAGCTGTGTCACTTTTCACAGGGGAGGCTGTGTCTTTTGCTGGACGTGTCAGCGGCTACTCCTCAAGGGAGTGAAGGGAGTTCTTAGTGGACGCCAGTGTTGGAACCTTCTGTTTAGGTCCAAAAACGAGATAACGGGGTTCAGTCTGAAGTGAAGCAGTTCGTGGATTCTCCGGTTTCTCACCGGACGCCGCCTAGCGGCATTTCTGTGGTTATATGTTAGTGCCATGTGTCCCTTACCCTGAGGGTCCCATCTCTCCTTTCCCCTCAGACGGCCAGCTTGCTCTTGCTCTTCGCTGAAGAGGACCGTACCACTCTGCTAGATTTCAGGTTTAATTCTCAGGGCTCAAGGAGGAAGCTGCTTTTTCTGAGTCCCCTAAACCTCAGTCGAATGAGCCTATTAAAACTCGATCTAGTGATCCTCTGTTCTCCTGGTCCCACCTGCGTCTGCTCATCAGGTTTCCCGGTCTGGGCCTTTTACACCTCGACGGTGCTCCCATCCAGCGGTTTCTGTTTCAGCTAGCTAGCACTCCTTTTTGGTCTCCTGTGTCAGCCTGGCGTGTCAAAGTGCCGTCTTTCTTGGAATGAGCTGCTGTTTCATGTGTTGCTCTGCTGCCTCCTTGGTTTTGAGCATAAGCTTCACTTTGAAGGGTTTCCTCCGTGGTTGCCAGTTTAGAGAGAGGTTATGCATCTTTGTCTCTGACTGACCCCTCTCCTTTTCTACCTTTTTCTTCTTCCACTAGGATGGTCCCTGTCACCATCTAAGCCTAGTCTCTCTTGTCTTACACTTTTAAAAGGGAGAGGCGAGGGGGTGGATGGACTGAGTGGTGAACGGTGAGCAGTCTCAGAATCCCACATCCCTTCAGCTCTGGTCTTGTGTTTTCCTTTGTAAGTATTTGTACAGATGCCTGCCTGCCACTCACTCCCTAACCCACGGCCGGTGCTGACCTCCACTCTGGGCATTGTCGCGTCCTCAGCTGGCATGGCTGCCTGGCGGTGTGGCGCTGGGGCTCGCCCCTCAGCCTGGCTGCTGCGCCTCCGCGCTCCCTGCCTCGCGTGACCTGCCGCTGGTGCATCTCCCCGACTCTCTCCTAGACCACATAAGCTCAGCATTTCTGAAACTGAATCACCATTCCCCCACCCAAACCCACTTCTCTTTTAGTATATCAGTTTCGTGTATTACAAATTCTGCTTTCACTGAACCTAGGAAATGTATTTTTCTATTTAATTTTCAGAATTTTACTTTGTTTGACAAATCTTTATTTTTTTATTTATTTTGATTGGAAGACAATTGCTTTACAAAATTGTATTGGTTTCTGCCATGCATCAACATGAGTCAGCCATAGGAATTCTCATGTCCCTCCGTCTGGAAACTCCCTCCCACATGTTTGAAGTTGCTGTTCACGGTGTGCTACTTACCTGTCTGTATAGTTGTTTTCTGTTCGTTGCTGGCTGCACTGTGTGGCATGGGGGATCTTAGTTCCCCGACCAGGGACTGAACCTATGCCCTCTGCAGTGGTAGCACTGAGTCTTAAACGCTAGACTACTGGGGAAAGGCTTGTGTGTTTATTAATTTTAATATTCAGCAAATTTTGGTGAGTACTACTGTGTGCCAGGTATTGTGCTGGACTCTAGAAGTACTGCTGCTGCTAAGTCACTTCAGTCGTGTCCAACTCTGTGTGACCCCATAGATGGCAGCCCACCAGGCTCCGCCGTCCCTGGGATTCTCCAGGCAAGAACACTGGAATGGGTTGCCATTTCCTTCTCCAATGCTGGAAAGTGAAAAGTGAAAGTGAAGATGCTCAGTCGTATCTGACTCTTAGCGACCCCATGGACTGCAGCCCACCAGGCTCCTCCGTCCATGGGATTTTCCAGGCAAGAGCACTAAAAGTACAGTTGTGAACATAACAAATTCCTGCCCTCGTGAGACTTGATTTTAGAGGTATTCATCACTATAATTTCTAGATTGCCGCTTGCTAACTAAATTGTATAGTGGATAAAATTGATTTGTTTTAGAAGCCTTAATAATATTTCATATGATAATGAACAATTTACAAATTTGGTTCTTTTACTGATATGTTTTCTCAACACAGAATTTTAAGTTCTGAAAAGAAAAACAAGACATTTCTAAACATCTGCATGTTAATCTGTGCTCATCACAGGGGCTTTATGGAGGCAGCTCAGCAGGCATCTCCCAGATCCTGCTGTGGGTCAGGCTGCTGGGTAGTGAACATATGGCTTTTAACATTGAAGACAGGAAAGGAGTGCGTCAGGGCTGCATCCTGTCACCCTGCTTATTTAACTTATACGCAGAGTGCATCATGAGAAACGCTGGGCTGGAAAAAGCACAAACTGGAATCAAGATTGCCGGGAGAAATATCAATCACCTCAGATATGCAGATGACACCACCCTTATGGCAGAAAGTGAAGAGGAAATAAAAAGCCTCTTGATGAAAGTGAAAGAGGAGAGTGAAAAAGTTGGCTTAAAGCTCAACATTCAGAAAGTGAAGATCATGGCATCCGGTCCCATCACTTCATGGGAAATAGATGGGGAAACAGTAGAAACAGTGTCAGACTTTATTTTGGAGGGCTCCAAAATCACTGCAGATGGTGACTGCAACCATGAAATTAAAATACACTTACTCCTTGGAAGGAAAGTTATGACCAACCTAGATAGTATATTCAAAAGCAGAGACATTACTTTGCCGACTAACGTCCGTCTAGCCAAGGCTATGGTTTTTCCTGTGGTCATGTATGGATGTGAGAGTTGGACTGTGAAGAAGGCTGAGCGCTGAAGAATTGATGCTTTTGAACTGTGGTGTTGGAGAAGACTCTTGAGAGTCCCTTGGACTGCAAGGAGATCCAACCAGTCCATTCTGAAGATCAG